>CM052710.1:36631226-36681156 GCA_028551405.1 Uromys caudimaculatus | reverse complement strand
TCAGACTTCCCCAGTGTGCAATATGGGAATTTATAAAACGATCTCTAGGGTATGCTGTCTTCCTTGGAAGTAGTGGGAAGTCTGGGTGGCAAGTGGAGAAAACCATCTGCCCAGACAATCTCTTTCTAGTCTCCCCCTTGCCCCCCCCCCCCCAGTCCACAAAATTCACTCTACTTCCTAATACCAAATGCTGAACTGCCGGGCTCTGAGAACCTATGGAGATCTGGCTACTCTTTCAAGTACTTTACATATTAATGAGTTTAATCCTCATAGCAACCAGGTGAGGTAGGCTTGATTATCCTTCCCATCTTAGCCTAGTACAAGAAGCAGAGATAAGCTACCCATAGCATGAAGCTTATCAGCAACAGAGTCACGATCCAGTTCAGGCATCCTGGATCCACTGTCATCATGATGCTAGGTCACCTGGAACTGATTAGCAAGGAAGGAAAGATTAAGTGTTCTGGCTTCTGTATGGTTCCCTTTCAGGTAGTTGCTGATTAATTGCAGATGGAGCTCATAGGCCAGCAGAAGCACTGCAGTTCAGTCCTTAGGACAGACATCACTAGTTGACCACAGGACTGCCTTTTTTTCTAACCCCAATCCTTTTAAACACATCTTCCCATGTAACCCTTATGGATCAATCAGTTTGGTGCAGGACTGTCCCAGAAAAGCCAGGAACCAACCATGTGGCACCCCGGTGCTCACATTCAACACAGTAATTTACTGCAGCTGCTGTATTTAAGGCGTTACTTCTCCCCACAGCTGCTCGTACGTGGGAGCCAAAGGCTTTGCACAAATGAACATAGTGGTTCTCATGTTCCCTGTACTTGATGTTTTGAAGCCACCTTGTCTGCTGTGTGTCCCAAGAATGAGGGTAAACAAGAAGGCTGTCTATGTGCTCCTTGAATCCTTAGGGTAAAGACATTGGGCAACTGTTCTGTTGCTCAAAGAACAGTTCCAGGGCAATATATTTGATATAGAGGAGTTTGTTTTGATTTGATTTAGTAAAGGGCTTTAGAAGCTAAGCAAATCACTTTAAAATGCTGGAAAACCAAGGTCAAAGGTAGGAATAAGGAGATAGATATACCTCAAATCTACTGTATGTATATGTGAAAGTCTCAAAAGAGAAAGAAAAATGCTTCCTAAAATGAGCTTTCTTTTGATTTGTTGACTGTGGTAGCTTCAATTAAGAAAGACACCCATAGGTGTCATATATTTGAATACTTGGCCATCAGACTACTTGAGAAGGACTAGGAGAGGTACCCTTGCTAGGGTGTGTGTAGCCTTGTTGAAGAAGGTGTGCCGATGGGGGTGAGCTTTGAGGTTTCAAAAGCTCAAGCCACGCTCAGTGTCTTGCTCTTTCTGATGCCTACAGACCCAGTTGTAGAACTCTCAGCGACCTCTCCAGCACCATGTCGGTCTGCGTGCCACCGTGTTTCCCACCATGATGACAATGGCCTAAACCTCTGAAACTGTAAGCCAGCCCCAATTAAATGCTTTCTCTTTATAAGCTGCCTTGGTTGTGGTGTCTCTTCACAGTAACAGAACGCTAAGACAATAACCTAAATAAACATTTTTTCATAAGAATACAGTATCACTAAATTAAAAACTTATACTGGTCTGAAATACGTTGTTTTTCCTGAAAGCCTCTTCTCTGGTAATTCTGTCAAGTTTCTCATTTATGAATAATATGTGGTTCTTGAAAATCATAAAAACTTGTTAATTTTTACTTTTTATTTTAAACGTTCTTCTCTTATTTCCAAATGAGTGCCAGACTCTTGTTTCTTATCCTCAATTAGTCTAGTTTAACTGAGTCACCTGTCAACTATTTTGTTGCTAATACTGAATGCTAAATCTGAAATAGAGTAAGTGTCAAGATGCTTTCTGCAGCTACTGACCTTTACATATATTTTTCCCAGAGGCCTTTGGACAGCAACAAAAACTTGCTACTTTATTCATCAAAAGATGTTCTTGGAATGGCTTTATCCAGCTGGCACCCCTGCTGGCACCGAACGTGGCAAATCAGAGAGGTGGTCATCACTGCCCGCATTACCTTTGTATGCATTTTTCTGAAATTGTATTCTTTTGCAAAGCACACACAGGTATAGAGGCATTGTGCTGTCTTTGATTTCCTGATGTTTCTATTCATTTGAGTATTAGAGGTGCTCCAGGCAATCAGAGCAGGTTGCTATCAGCTGGTATTTTGGTTTTAAATATTTTAAATATTTGCTCAGTCCTGATTTTTTCCTTCATTTTAATCTACCATCTTCTAGATTAGTAGTTTTCAGTGAGGCATGAACATTAAATTCACTTAAGATGCTTTTACTGAAATAAAGATTTGAAGGGTCATGCTTTTGTCAGAGGGAGTCAAGGACAGAAGGAATTAGCTTAATTTTTCTTTCTGATAGTTCCTTGTTGGTGGTGGTCGTTGTCTAGTCAGGGATGTCAGGGTTCTTAAAGTGCTACACCAGGGGTTGAGAAGGAGCAGAACAGCAAGAGGCTTCGTACAAAAGCACAAAATAGATACAGCCCAGAAGCACTACAAAGGCAGCAGTGGGGTCTGAGTGAGATTGCTCCAGAGTCTAATGCTATCATATTCCCTGGGTTTCCTTCAGAAGGTCCAGCAAGTGGAGTTAGCTGATAACGCAGGGGGGTGTTGGGTAGATTTCTGTTTTGATTGACAGGCTTAGGTTACCTAAGCCTTTGCTTGCTGCATACTGTCCTTGCCCACAATGCACCTGAATTTCATCGTATGCACAGCCAATCATGCATAGGATGACAGAGTTTTCCCTAAATGCTCATTCTGGGAACATAGTTTGCCCATCCAAGCCAGATGCACTCCTCCTAATTCCAGGGTGCATACTGAGATGTCTTTGAATAATTTCTAACCATCGGAAGTGGAGTGAGTGCTAAGGAATTGCCAGAGATTATCAGGGAAGAGGAACCAGTTGCTTTCTTTGGACAAGGATGTATATGTAGCTTGGTACAGGTGGTGGTCCTAAATTGTGTGTGTGTGTGTCTGTGTGTCTGTGTATGTGTGTGCGTGTGTGTGTAGTCTGTCTGTCTCTCTGTGTGTGTGGAGCTCAAGCCAAGTGTGATCCTAGTTTTCTAAGCTGTCCCTACACTTTCTAGGATGCTAAGTTCCTCCTGGACACTAAGATTGTATGACCATTGAATTACATAAAAAGGACAAGCACAGATATCATGCCCTGTTTTCTGAGGAGGGATCTTCTGGGCCCCCAAAATCCTTCAGAGCACCGGGTGAACACAGACTAGCACTGGCTTCCCCATGTAATCCCCTGGCTTCTTTGTCCCGCTGCATAATGATCATTACATTTCATAATCACACAATCTCTTAAGTTTTCACTCACATCCCCTAACAGATGCCACGTCCCTCCCACGGTTTTGTGTTTCTTCTAATTGCTGTCTTTCCAGGAGCTGGCCCATGTTCCGATGCTCAAGAGCCCTCCTTCATGACCCTGTGCAAGCAGAGTCTTCTCTGGAAGTTTCCACCCACTCCCTTCCCTATAAAGGTAGAGGAAAGAGCCAGCAGAGTCCAGAGGCTGAGATCAACGCAGTAACTTCCATCTGTCTCCTTCCACCATGCAGATCTCCACAGCACTTCTATTCCTGCTGCTCACGGCCACTTCCTTCACCTCCCAGGTGCTGGCTCACCCAGGTAAGTACCCTCCAACCTTTGAGGGAAGCCAGGCACTTCTCAAGCCACATGGCAAGACTCTTCAGAGACATGCTGCTAACCCTACCATTCAAAGATGGGGTAAGAAACCCCAACCAGTGAAAAAGCCAGAACTGATATTGGTCCACATTCTTATTTCTCTTTCTGTCTCTCTATGTCTGTCTCTCTGTGTGTTTCTGTCTCTCGCTGTCTCCCTCTTCCTCTTCCCCTTCTCCTCCCCTCCCCCCTCTTCTCTCATGACTATTGAGGCAGGTGCCAAGTGCAGCCACACAGTCAGTGCCCTCACAGCATCTGGGTATGGCACAGTAAGCATTTGGATAGTGATGAAATGGAAGGTCCTATTTTTGGGGGAAGAGTTTCTGCAGGACTCTAAGATAGCAATAGTGGCAAAGCAAGAGGTCCTGAGACACACCCTCAAATGGATGCATCTTTACTGTGTTTAAGAACCTGCTGTAGGTGTTTGCAAACTAATGCATGCTGCAGTAACAGCTAATGCAAATCAAATCAACAAGGGCCAACTTCCTGCCCATAGCAAACAATAATAACACATGGGCTCAGCATCTGTACTGTCTACTCAGGTTCCCAGACTGCTTAGGAGAGCAAAGGAAAGAGTGTCTGCCCCACAGGCAACACATGCAAGCTCAGAAGTATCACATGCCATTTCATCTTCTCCTTTACTGACCAAACTGGTTAAAACCTCCAGCCAACACAAGAGACCAAGAGCACAACCTCACTTGTTCCCAGAGAGCAGACAGTGGAGAGTGTTTGGTGACTGCTTCTGAGACTATCACATTGTTGTGTGTTCCTCTTAATGACAGCAAAAGGGTATCAGAGTGGTGGGGCCTTTTCTATCCTCTTTCTCTGGCCAGGAGAAAACAATTCTTGATGGTCACTTTTATGGTTTTGAATGAGTGAGTTTATTAAGTACATAGCAAGCCAATGTAAAAAAAATATATAGATGGAGAGAGAGAGAGAGAGAGAGAGAGAGCACAAAATATCAGTTTTAGTGCTCAAAATCTTCAACCAAAATTGACTAGGGAAGCCCCTTTAGAGAAGTCATCTGGGGTCCCCAGTGGATAGGGTCCCTCAGGTGAGGTTGGAGCTCATCACATCCATCTGAAACTGGCTGGGAACTTGAGCAGGGAGTCCCCTTTGACTTTTTTTCCATGGATATGCTTCCCACGGCTGGAGGGCTGATTTCTCTTTCCCAAGGCAAGCACTTTTATATCGTGGGATAAATGATAATAATCTCTTTTGCCAATCGTTCACATTTTAACTATTTTTAGGGGCATAGTATTTTTTACTCTTGGGTGTCTTGCTTGTTGCAGAGTTTGGGGGGCGAATCCATCCCCAAGTTAGATCTCTTGAAGAACCCTCTGAGACAGACATGTTTGGTCTGAAATTAGCTTGTAAGTGAACCCAAACAACACAGAACAATTTAGTAATATAATGTATATTGCATCTGCTCTTAAATTGTCTGTATGTTGATACATGGCACTGCTTAGAGTCCAGTCTCTGGAGAGTCTGTGACCTCTCCCATCAAGAAAATTCGTGACTTAAAAGGATTTCAACAACAACAACAGGCTGCCAAGCTGTGGTTGCTGGACACCCTGGAGGGCAGCCTTGCCATTCCTACAATGTTAATTTGTGTGTAACATTTAGATAACGTTTAGACAAAGAAAATTTTAGGGATATCCTGGTTTTGCTAAAATATAGGTTTCCCAAGTATGAACCAGCCTAAAAAATTTAGCAAATTACAAACAACTACTTGATTAGACATGCATTTTTTGGCTTTTGAATCCGTTTTTGTAAATGTTGCCATGAGCAGAGCAATATCTGTAAGAATTTTAATAACTTTCAGTCATCAAACATACATGAATCTTCAAATCCCATCCTCCAAACGCCTTGCACAATATATGCGGACCTCTTGTGATTTGGATCTAAGCTTTTTTATTTTGTCTTATCACACAAAATCCATATTTACTTTTAAATTTTTACGCATTTAATAAAAAACATAATCTCATATTTACATTCTTTGAACCCTCCCTCTCATCTAGTTACTTAAAAAATTCATTTATGTGAATAAGAATTAAATGCAAATCATATACAAGCTACTCTGTAGCAAATTAACATTACCCGACCCTACATATTATTAAACTATTGAATTTTTGTTTTAGGGGTGGGCTTGATTTTTGTTTGTTTGTTTGTTTGTTTCTGTTGTTCTCAGACAAACTTTCTTAGCACTTGAATTGTACTTTTCTCCTTCTGGTCTCACAGTCTTGAGAAAGTTCTTGCACTATTTCAGGAGCCTGCAAGGAAATCAATGACTTTGATTAATGAACACTCTTTGTAAACAAGAAAAGGCTGAAGAAACTGTTCACAGAGAGACAAAATCTTTACATGTTAACCCTGCAATTGTAGTTTTGGGATACAGAAGATGGCCATTCCCTTGTTCTAGTGGTAGGCAACTGGGAAGCCAAGTGTCTGTGAGTGTGTCCTTAATCAGTCCCTCACTGGTCGAGTGCACACACACACACACACACACACACACACACACACACACACACACACTTCACTTTTTATGAGAGTCATTTCTTTAAATAAGAAATAGTAATTCATAGCCTGCTGTCAATGTCAATTATATTGTGGGGAATTGTTTGTATAGCCACACTTAAAGTTTTGAATGAGTGAGTATATTTATTAAATACATAGCAAGCCAATATAATAGTAAAAATAAAAAGATAACACATACACATATACACACACTGAGAGAGAGAGAGAGAGAGAGAGAGAGATAGAGAGAGAGAGAGAGAGAATGGAGAATGCCATCAGATCCAGGGCTCAAAACATCAAGTGAAAATTGAATGAGGGAGCCCTGTTGAAGCTGTCGATTGAAGTTCCCAGTCCAAGGAGTCCTGGACAGAATAGAATGCCCTGCCCGGAGAGCAAATTAATAAAAGAAAGGTAACATCATCACACTGAGGGCTTAAAACCAGCAGAAACTGGATGAGGCAGTCTGAGACAGTCAGCCACTGAGTACTTCTCCATGGCTGAAGCTTCTCCGTGTCCGGTTAGTGAGTTTTTCCTCTAGCTGTTCTCTGGGGCTCAGTACTGTTCCTTATGGTCTGCTCTCCTGTTATCTCCTCTCTGTCACAGAGTCAGATATCATCCCCTTACCAGACAAATTGGGGGGGAAACTTTACATAAACATACTTAGGTCTGAAATGAAAGGGAGGGTAAACCTGCTTCCTGATCCAGCTTTTCAGAGCTCAACAATGTATCACAGATTACCAGTATAATATACATTACCCCTTGTCAGAGATGATGGGTCCCCACTGTACAGAGGACCATGGGGAGGGGTACACACCACATCCAAGAGACAAGGCCTTCATGATTTTACCTCTATCCTTGGTGCACCCCTACCTTCTCCTGACTTCCTTCCTACAGCCTCTTGATTGAAAATACCCACTGACCCCAGACGAGTCTTTCTTCCTGTCCATTTTCTTCCCCCAACATTTAGGCTCCATCCCAACTTCCTGCTGCTTTACCATGACCAGTAAGAAGATCCCCAACACACTACTGAAGAGCTACAAAAGAATCACCAACAGCAGATGCACCCTGAAAGCCATACTGTGAGTAGACACCACATCCCTACCAAGTGTATAGACACATGCATGTGCACACAGACACGTGCACACACACCCCACAGGCCCCCAAACTAATTTCCCAGGCACACAGTCAAGAGCTGTGTCCGGATTAAAGAATCCATTTGAGAATTGTAACCCAATCTGTGTAACCCAAACAGCACATCGTGTTTATTCTCTGATCTCCGCATGGGAACTTGTTCCTAGCCATATTAGTTCTTTTAGGTCAAGAGAAAAGATCTCTTTACTGGGTCATCAAGATCAGGAGCCAAGCCTGGAATCCCACCCTTCCTTTGACCATCATTTTATACCACAGTGACCTCTGCACTCCATAGCAAATTATCCTGGGGGTTGAGGAAGAAAGGGGAGAATTTCCAGGGTATCCTTCTAACTGTTTTTTTCTCTTCTACAGCTTCAAGACCAAGTTGGGCAAAGAGATCTGTGCTGACCCCAAGAAGAAATGGGTCCAGGATGCCACAAAGCACCTGGACCAAAAGCTCCAAACCCCAAAACCATAAACAACCTCCTCTTTTGACACTAACCCAGAGCCTAAGAAATGCTTGATCCCTTCTCTTTCCTAAGATGTCCTCGGAGGGAATATCAGCACCAATCACCCAAGGACTTGGCTTCATGTAGTTACAGATGGGACTGGAAGTATTATGTTTGCTGAAATAAGTCAGACTCAAAAGATTGTGTAATTTCTTGCATATGCAACATCTTAAAAGGGGATATGAAAGGAGATGAGGGATTATTGAGGAATAGAATGGAACTAGTTAAGGGTAACTAAGGATAATAGAGGGTATATACGATCAAAGTACCTTATACACATGTGTGAAAATGTCATAATGTGATCCATTGTTTTGCACAATTAATATAAAATAATTAAAATGTTAATATTTAAAGACATGTTACATTTAAGAGATTGGAGTTTTAAAGCATATTTTAATAGATATCAGTCCTTTTGTTGTTTTGTTGTTTGTTTGCTTGCTTGCTTGTCTGAGACAGGGTCTCACTGTATCACCCTGACTGACCTGTAACTTACTATGTAGACCAGGCTGACCTCAAACTCACAGAGATCTACCTGCCTCTGCCTTTAAAGTGCCACCATGCTAAGCCAGAATGGTTTTTATTAGTATATATCAATTATATATAATAAAATATTTTACTACAACATTTTCTTAACTTGTCATTTTTAAGATTTAAAGCTTTGGGAAGGTCCTTGTCCATCTGTCAGTCCCCTTGTGACCTTCTCTCCATTTACAGTATAAAGGTCACGATGGGGAAGTGTTTCCGAGAGAGAGAGAGAGAGAGAGAGAGAGAGAGAGAGAGAGAGAGAGAGAGAGAATGTGTGAGAGAGAGAGAGAGAGAGTGTGTGTGTGTGTGTGTGTATGTGTGTGTGTGTGTATATGTGTGTGTGTGTGTATATGTGTGTGTGTGTGTGTGTATGAGATCTTGTTCCGCTGGAGTGGAGAACTGTTGTGAGGTGGGGCTACATTCCTTAAAGAATGACTCTTTGGCTTGGCTAGTGTTTATTAAAATCCAGATATTCTAGTCTGTTCCTAGGATTCTTGCTCCATCAGCAATATCCTAACTACACACACACACACACACACACACACACACCCCTGAGCCAGTTACTCTGCAGGAGACCTCCACCACACCTGTGCTTAGCTCTGGGATTCCTGCTCCTATGAGCAAAGTTCCAACTCCACAGTCCTCAGTCTTTCTGCTGGAGCCCTCCACCATGATGTAATGCTATTCTTGTTCTAAGTCTCCCCTGTGACCTTTTGCAACCATCTGTGATAATCTCCCCCTTCGACTTTACTGCTTCGTCTTGCAACACAGACCACACAGACTCCGCAGACACTCAAAAGCCCAGGAAGCTAGGTGACCCTGGACAACAGGCTTAGATGAAGGCTTCAAAGGTATATTACCTGACAAAAGCCATCCTAAGGAGGGAAGGATCTATTTTGGCTTAGAGCTAGAAGGTGCAATCCATTGTGGTGGGAAGGGTGGCAAGAGTGCATTTATCTGCAGCAACAGGAACATGAGGCATCTGGTCCACTGCCTCTGCAGTCAGGATACAAGATTGACACAGACTAGCATTACACTTGCCTCCTCCTGTTTGTGCACACTGGCTCAGAGATAGTGCTGCCAGCCTCCAGGGTTAATCTTCCTTCCTCAGTTTACCTTTTCTGGAAACCCCTTCGCAGACAAGACCAGTGGCATCCTGTCTAGATGATTACTGATTTTCTCTATATTAAAAGATAATCCCAAGATTAAGGTATGTGTAGATGGGTAGACAGTGGGGACTCCAGGAGGGACCTCAGTCCACGCAGTTAAGATCCATTACTTTAGCCAATGCCTAGGAGTGAGGATGAGTGACATTTGTCAAATTCTGGGTGCCTTTCCTAGGTGTATATGTCTGACTTAGTGGGAAAACCTGGAAGGAGCATGGAGGCCAGGTTGTCAAGGGGAGGAGTTCAGATAGTGATAAGTAAGGTAAACATAACGTTTAGCACCTGAATTGAGGTGGTTTTCGGAACAATGAAAGCCATGGCTAATTTAGTAAACCATCACCCTGGTCATAATACCTATTGTTTCCAGGTAGTGAGAAGAGAAAGTTCATAGCTAGAGAAAGTTCAGGAAAAACAAGTGGCTATAGGCAGGATTGTTGAGATACTGTTATATTAGGTAGGCAAGAAGTTCTGTGTGTGTGTGTGTGCGCGCGCACGTGCGTGCATGCGAGTGTGTGGTGGGATCTCTAGTAGATGAACAGAAAAGGAGTAGGCACAAGAGTAGTTCAGTGACAGATGAAATACTGCATGTTGAGAAGCTCATGTCACAAACTCCCCAAGATGTAATTAAAGCCACTCTAATAGCAGCCTAAAGAGAACAGCATTAGACTCCAACTTTACACACTTGAGAGAACCCATCTGAAAGGACACAGGGTTGTTCTTCCTGTGTGAGCAACTCATATCTACGTTCTCCTTCAGTATCTTCAGATAGACCATCATCTCTGTCTTCACCTGACTCTCATACCTAGCTACAGAGACCAGCTTTGTCCCCAAGAGTTGAAAAGGTCATGGCTGCTTGATTGTATAACTGTATCATCTGAAGCTGTCAGTCCTGGGTCTGAAGCTTCCTGGATTAGGCTCTGTATAATAGGGTCACACCAAGCTCTCTTAAGACCTTGGTCACCACTGGCACAAGATGTTAAAGAGGTCAGCATAAGGCACTCAGAAGAATGTTTTCTGGGAGGTGAATGATCTCAGTATACAACTGTAAGTGATCTCTCTTACTGTTATTTTGGGTCTTTATAATGTTAGTATGATACTCTTTTAGATAGGAAACTAAGGCCTCTGGCTAATGACAATATAAGAGCAGTCTCTCTGCTATATCACGATATCCACTCACAGGGGCAAGAAAGGCTGGCAGAGGACTCTACACACTGAGTAACTGTAATCCCTATTCTATCTTACACTGAACCTTTCTGGAAGTTTCTCTATCAGACAGCTTCTAACACATAATGGCTCCTATTCGGGAATGCCGTGGTTCTGACTTCAAGTGAAAGCCATTTATATCCTCTATAACCTAGCAGACCAGCTCTGAACACCAACCAGGATGAGACACATGCCCAGGAGGCACATACCAGCCATGAGGTAGCCATAAGGCACTCCACTGGAAACAATATACCAACAGACCCTACAGTGTCAGTCAAATACCACATAGATATCAGAAAAGAATAACAAAGAGGAGAGAGTCTCTTCTTGATATGAAGAACTGAATAGAATTTAGTCACATCCCCTATGCCAAGATTTCTCTCCCATCTTTTGAAGTATCTTGAATCCAGTTTAATTCTAAAAGATCATAGCATGACTTGTCCCTGGAATACAAAGTTGGGTGTTCAAAGCTCCATGAATGTTGAAGCCTTCTACAGCTACATAGACTCGAACAAAGACCTGGAATCTTACTGGTCTCTCTGGAAAGGGAACTCCTAAATGATAATATTCAGGTAGAGTGCTGGGATGTGAGGAAAACAGAGAACTTATGTCATGATGTAGTCACAGCCACCTAATCCTACAGAGAGTAAGAGAATGCGGGTAACCAAAGGGTGGGGCTTGACTCATATTTCCCCTTTCATGTCATGGCTGAAGGCTTCAGGGGAAGGTTTTATGGTGGAGTAGACCAAGCTGGGAACTCTTGGCAGCTCATACTCTGAAGGAGAGCTTCAGTCCTGGGGGAGGAAAATTTCTGGGCAGAACACCAGACTCTATTAGGGCCCCTCCTTATCTCTGGACTGACTCCATAGGACCTCCCTTATTTCTTTTCAAATTCATGGGCTCACATGGGATCTATAAAATTCAAGAAGTCTTTCAAGTCCCCCCCCCTCAAAAAAAAACAAACTTACAAGAGAATGTTCAATAGGGTGAACTTGAACCTTCTTCCAAATGCTACGAATGCTCTTGAGACTGTAAATGGTGCTCACCTTCCTTGAATCCTCATTCTACCATTCCCTCATCTCAGCTAACCTAAGCTGGACCAGGCAGCTAGACTGCACTGTTGACTAAGACTTCTGGTCATTTTGTTCTTCTGAAAGCCAGCTTGTGTCGGCTGTTCTTATCTATCTGCCAGCCTTGGATAAAGGAACATCAAGAAATAGATGAATAGGCCACCCAGATGCCAAAAATGTTCAATGAGGAGAAGGAGCAGCTCCATCTTCTGTTGATGACTAGGGCCCACCCTGCCCAGGTGGGAATGCCTTCTACTTTCTTCTCCTTGCCTCTGGGTCTGTGACCTGCAAGTGACAAGTGAGAGCACAACCATAGCATGATAGTTCTATCTAGCTATAGCTAGGTTGCTATATCTCTAGAATGTACAAAGGCATCCTTCCCCTATAACTCAAAATGCTTCAACCACACCACTTGATGGATAGGAACAAAAACTACAAATACTAGTAGTGGGTCATAAGAAAGGATAAAAAGTAAGGTCACTGTTATTTCTATCTTTGATTCTTAGATTGTGGATTTTACCTACCAGGGATACAACAGCACTGTCATGACTTTGGAGTTACATATTGATTCTCAAAGATGGATTCCATCTTTACAAGGCATTCTCTCCAAGCTAGTAGCTCAACTATACCTTCAGCAGGCCATCCACTACACTCTCTTGCTGGGAACCTCTAGGGAAACATGGGTGCTTGACAGGATTCATGGATCCCAGGGGCACAACCCAGTGGTTCACCTCATTTGCCACAGTGTGCCTGGTATTCTACAATGATGGGAAGGGGAACACTTTGCTGAGGACAAGCGGTCTATGCCATCCTAGGAAATAGTGCTGACTGAGGTACTGGAGCCAAAAATATCAAACTCCCACCTGGAAAGTGTTTGTTCCAGTTCAAATGAATCATTGCCATTTTGAGGGCAGAACCTGTAGGCATTAATCAGATGCAATGGCTGGTTATGTTCCTGGATGGATGGTCCCACAGCAGGACTCAGCATTAGCCTCTGTTACTAGCCTGCCGCACCATCAACTACATCAGTCTTTGTGGGCAGGAGCCCTTGCCATGGGGCCCATGCATTATATAAACCCATTCCTATGACTAATTTAATCACGCTTTCACTGTCCCAGCGCTGTTAACAAATACCAGAGGTTGGTCAGTGTCAATGACCAGCCCATTCTGTTTCTCTGTGGTCAGCATGTTCAGGTGCCATGTGCTGTCTCATAGATACATCCACTATGCCTCATACTCCAGGTGAGGTTTTGCTTCTTTTTTTTAATCAGGTCCCTTACAAATCATCCAGACCAGTAAGCACTGCCCATTAGCTCACGAATAGTCACATGCCACATGATGATGTCAATTGCAGACAACACACAAGATAGGAAGGTCCAGAAGCACAGTGAGACATGCCTAGAGCTGGCAGCATTGTAGTTCCTTGAAATGAATGATCCAGTGCAGATACTGTGAACACTGTTGAAAAGATGGTAGAGGAGGCTCTAGGAACACTCATCAATTTAGCTGATAATGTGATGCAGGCTTTGCAAGGGTTTCATTTTGAAATACTTTTAAAGAAATTCTGCTGTGTATAACAAAACGTTGAGCAGCATCACCCACTGCAGAGAAATCCTCTGTGAAAGAAAACGTCAACACAGCCAATCCCATTGCTGGCTCAGAGAGGCTAAAGAAATGGCTCAGGGGTTAGGCTAATGGCTGGTCTTCCAGAGGACCCAGGTTCAGTTTCTAGAACCAACATGACGGTTTACAACTACCTGTAACTCCTACCCCAAGGGACCTGATGTCCTCATCTGGGCTCTGAGGGCACTGTTTGTATGTGGTTTGCAGACACACAAGCAGGCAAAATACCCATACATCAAATAATATAAATAAATCTTTAAAAACTACTTGTCCAAGTCACTCCAATAATCAGTGACCAGTCTGATTAGTCAGCTGCCATTGATATCCAGCCAAGACGCTCCACCAGCAAGAACAGGTTATGACTCACTGAAGGCTAGGATAATCGTTAGCATTTGTCCAGCAGTAAGATGTTACTAACCGAGGTACGCACACTGATTCCAGACGTAATTCCAGCGCACATTTAATGGACTACAGCAGACTCTAAAGCTAACTTTTATATGCATTGAGGAACAACAACAAAATTCATATGGCTCTCTTCTCTGGGATATCATTTTATTTAAGGGTTTGGAATGGATCCTCAGTGTCTCAGGCATACACATTATATCATACTTCCCAATGACAAGAAATCGCCATTTGCTAACTCACGTGTTTATTTACTGTGCTGTATGTTTCACCATTCTCATAGGGTATGCTACTTCCAGTTATGCTTCTGTAAAGAAGTGAATTGTAAGGTGGTATGCTATGCTCTACCATTAAGCAGCCCCGTGCATCTCAGATGTATTCTACCTCTGGCTCTGACTCGGCTTCATATCATCCTGTTGTTTATGGTCTGTTGGCGTATCAGATGGTCTCAGTAAGTGGCCTCATCCACCGACCTGAAAATGAAATTTAAAGTGATTAAGGATTATAGAGGTGGAAAACAGGAGGCTGTTATCACTTTCCAACCATGTCCTATTTTATCATGGTGGCTCTCTTGAAGAACAAAAGCAAAGCAAAGGAGGATATTAAAGCTTCTGCTTCATTAAAGACCATGAGGTAAGGCTAAAGCAAGTTCAAGAATGGCCTGCACCAGGGAAAATTCTGATGACCCGAATTGGAGGCACACAGAAACATGCCCCACCATGTTCCATGGTGATCTTGGCTAAAGCATGACAGTTGTCAATGTTGAAAGAAAAGGCTGGACCTGAGTATGATGTTGGATTTTGCACTAGCTCTAGGTTAGTCTCACAAAGTTAAGTATTGGTATTCCTGATGATATACACAAATAAGCAGTGAGCCTCTGAATGCTTCTAGGAAGACAACTGAAGAAAGCCAGTCATGGAGGACAATGGTTCTGCAGAGGAAATGTCACAGATCTGTATCCATAGCACACAGCCTGGGTGTGCATAGGCAGTACCAATAGGTTCGTTTGGAGTACCTTGTAGGATCTGCACAGTGCCTAGATCCAATGATGCATATCTCAGTGATTACATCCCAACCTCAGACTTCTTCTCTTTCTTCACAAGTGACTGAGCAGAAAATCTCCCCAAACTATATCAACCAGGAGGATGCCCCTGCTACTTTTGTCTTCTGTGGCCACTCTGAGATTAGCAGAGTGATTGACACCCATGTTTGCCTCATGTCCAGGACCCAAACTCAGCCTTGTTTTTCTCTCACTTTTCATAAATGACTGGCCAGGCAGCCATAGGGAGAGCAGAGTAAGTGTCCTGGCTGAGTGGCTGATGTGGATATCTGAGCACTTGTTTATCCGGCCCACTGTGTCTCCTTTATGTTCATCCTAGTGGGCCAATAGCTTCGTCCTCCTGGGGCTGCCACACCAGTCCCACTCTGCACCGTGATTCAGTGGGTTTCCTCAACCCAGTTCACGGTGGGCAGTGAACTGAATGCCCATTCTGTCATTCTGTTTTCCCCAGCCAATGCCAATTCATAAAGAGGCACACAGTAGAGACCCACAGGTCACCAATGTCACAAAGCTAGGAGATATCTTCCCTGATCCGAGTGGAACTCTAGGCAGAACAATAGGGCATCTGAGACAAGAAGTGGCTCAGACCTGAGGCAAGGCTGGCTCGTCATAGCCTTGTCCTGTAGCCCTCATTTCCTCTCAGGGCTTTAGTTCCTCCCTACCACAAATGGGGTATAAGTTTAGGAGCGATATGCCTAGCTTCTATTTATCTGTGTATTAAATGTCTAGGGATATGTGTGCAACTGTATGTGTGTATGTGTCTGCACGCACATGTACATGCATACCCACACATCCCAACGCATGTGTACATATGCCATGGCTATGTGCAGAGGTCAGAGGACAACAAACAGAAATCATTTCTCCCCTGCCTCCGTGTAGGATGCAAGGATCAATGCAAGCACCTTTATCCACTGAGCTGCCTCACCAACCCAAGCATCAATTCTAAAGCAATTCTTCTCCCAAAGACTCCCCTTTGCTGCACCACAGCTGAGCTTTGCTTCATCTCCTGGACTTTCTGAAGCTCTGACACCCCACACTTAATCACACCAGAAAAGAAGAAATAAAGATGCCTGCCATCAAAGGACTGCATAGATAATAAACAAGATATGCTGTATGCTAGATATGTGAGTATGTGCTCAGCAGGAGCAAAAGGCACATCCATAGGCCTTGTCTCCTGTGGGAAAAGCACACAGCTTCCTTAAGCCTTGGTATTAAGAGCTTTATAATAGCCACAAGAGAAGCACTGTTTACACCAGAGATTTATCCAGAGGATTAAGCAAGTTTGCCAAAAAATTCTAAAGTCCTGGCATGAAGAAGACATTTAGCAAGAGTAGCTATCAATATTTATTAATCATCTGCTGTATACACTTCTGTATTAAAATTGGGTTTGTGGAAATATTTATTCTATAGAGTGCTAAGAAAATTTGGCTAAGCCTACTAGCAAATCCCAATGAGATCTCATTGGTAGGTAGCTGAACTGAATCCCAGACCTTAGGGAATGCAGACAGGCTCAGAAGACGAGCACAGGACAACTGTGTGAGACACGGGGACTACTGATGCCTTAAGCATCTTGTTTCTGTCCTAAGCCCTAATCTTTCTTCTCTAGGGAAGGGCAGGATGCAACAGAGTCAGCTCTGGGGAACTAGTCAAGTCTTCCTCTAATTGTATGGTGCTGGGAGAGAGTCTGAGACAGCTACAGAGCAAAGCTGGGAGTCAGATCTCCAACACTTTACCCATCGTCACCTTTAAGTGCATAGAAAGCCAGGGAACCTGGTCATCAGGTGATTGTTTCCAGCTCCCATCAAAGATATTTCTGGCCACACACTTTCTTCCCATCCTCCAGTGATGGAGAAGTTAACTTCATTCACATTAGACAGACGTTTCACAAAGCCAACACAGAAAAGAAATACACAAAGAAGCTAAGCAGTAACAGACTCCCCGCTGAGGACAACGGAGCTGGACAGAGTAGCTGCCAGAGGCAAGGCTAAAGTGTTGGCATGACACTACCAACTGTGAGTGGCAGTGAGCTACAGTCTGGGTGAAGAGTCCATAATGACAATACCCTCAGCCAGTCACCCAGGCTATCTTGCTCTGAGCCACATTGGTCACACTTCTCAGGTCCAGAGAGTTCTAGTCCTTGGCAAGAGACCTTGAACCTCTTTTCCTCTATCTGACATTTCTTATCTATCTTTTCTGGAACACAGGCATTCCTTGGAAAATCAAGTCCATTACCAGGCCCAGTTTAATAGCATGAATCACCCTTTGGGAGAAAATTTGAGAATTTCTCTCTCGTACTTGGCCTTCCCTGCATCCCAGATTTCCTGACACCCCTAACCCCAATGACTATTAAATGTACTGAAAGCTGTGCTAGTCACTGATAAAAATCAGGGCTGAGGAAGATGACTCAGTCAATAAAGTTCCTTTGTAAGCATAAGGACTTGAATTCAGATCCCAAGAACTCCCATAAAAGACTGGCCAGAACCCTGTGCACCTGTGATCCCAGTGCTGTCTGGGCAGAGATGGGAGGATCCCTGGGGCTCATTGAGCAGCTGGTCTAGTTGAATCATCAAGTTCCAAGAGAGACCTTAACTAAAATAAAAATATGGTGGAGAAGAAAGAGTAAAAGGGTACCTAAACTCAACTTCCAGCCTTCACAAATATATGCACACATGGGTGCACATTCACCAACACACACGCCCACACACAATGTCAAACACTTTCCATGGGACAGCCCACTGAACCTTTTTGGCAATACTGCCCACTGGTTCTAGAAATAGAAGCTGAGTTATAGCTTCACCCTTTCCCATACCCCATGGCTGATGAGCATAGGGCAAGAAACAAGTAGAAACAAGTGAGCATCCTGCCTGGTCTCAGAACAGCAAATGCTCTAAGGCAAGTGCGGGTCACAGCCCTTAGCCAACATCCAACATCCCCCCAAGATTATCATGTACCCTCTGGTTGGAGCCCCTGTGCTCTTTAGGATAGTCAAGTATTGCAGTTCTTATTGTGGTTCTCTGTGGGACCACAGGATGACTGGGGAAGTCCCTTCCAGATATAAAGGGAAAAGGGGGGACTGCCCATCCTGCCTGCCGTCAGCTGACTGTAACCCGCAACACATACCACCAAAACGATGTTGTGTATTATAAAATCTGAGCAGTGCTGGGCGATGTATGAGGAAGGGATATTAAGCCACAAATCCTTCTCTGGAATTTCTAATAGTGGAGGGAAAAAGACAACTGAAGGAGTTGATGGTGAGGGCCAGGAGAGCAGACAGTAGAGGGACGCAGGGAGCACAGGCAAAGCTGGACAGAAAGCTACTCCATGGCAGACGATGCAGCTCTTCTCTGTGCTGTATGCTGTAGAATTTACCACTCTACACTGATCGTCCACTGGAGGAGGGAGCCAGTCTTCAGTGGAAGCCACATTTGAGCTCTTCACACCTTGTCTATATTGCAACTGACACCTTGGTATGTGTGTGTGTGTGTGTGTGTGTCTGTGTCTGTGTGTGTCTGTGTATGCACACACATGTGTGGTGTGGCAGTGGGGGTGCCTTACTGTCTCCATGTATTTTATACTGTACTGTTCCATGGGACTGGGAGTGAGCACCGGGCAACTCCAGATCCTGGACCATACAATCGACTCCTCTGGCCCACACTTAGGGATCCCTGCCACCCCTCATTCTGAGAAGAGTTTGGCAACTTAAAACAGGCTTGAAAAACCACAGCACTCTATAACTCCCCTATGCCTCCAGCTTTGGTGTCTTTTGATATCCAAACCAAAGAATTTTCTCCTGGTAAAACCCTATAGTCTTTCACTCAGCCAATATCCTCACTTAATAAGCCTTAGAGACCGGAAGGCTGATGTGGCCAATGCTGGAAGGACCTGGATCTGCTCACCTCTCTGAGAACCACAGATTCCTTCTCTCCTCTCCCTTCCACAGAAGACATCTCAAGGGAGAGGAAGCAGAGCCAGCAAGGTGATCCAAGTCAGAGCACTTCCTGTTCTTGGACTGAGCCTGGAAGCTCCTTGTTGCTCTCCCTCACCCTAGGAGCCTCAGCAGTGAGTGGGTGGAGGAATCTGGGCAGCCACAGTCACAGCCACAGCTTCCCTCTTTCACTCCCTGAAAATTTCCCCAAGGCCCAGTGCCTACTCTGCAGATTGGAGATCTCATTTCCATAGATCGTTCCTAGACCACGACCTGCTAAGTGATTCCTTTCATCTCCTGGACTTCCATGGAATATCAAGGAACAGGATACAAGTCTACAAAAACCAGGTAAAGCACTCAGAGTAGAGAGGCCAATGTGAAAACTGGACTTCTCCAGCATGAAGCTACCCAGTGCTTCTGCACATAATGCTCATAGCATAGGAGAAACCCTTCGTCCCTGCAGCAATATTAAGCACCTCTGGGACAATCAGACCACTTACAAATAGAGTGTATGTGACAGAAAGGGTGGGGATCCTCAGATGTCATTCCTCAATTACTGTCCCCCTTGATTTTTGACACAGGGTCCCACCTTGTGTGGTATGTATGTATGGAAGCCAGAGGACAATCTCAGATATCACTTCTTAGGCTCTGTCCACCTGTCCTTTGGGCACAGTTTCTCTCACTGGCATGGAACTCACCAAGTAGGTTAAGTAGCTGGCAGAAGCCACAGTAATCTACCAGTCTTTGCCTTCCCAGCTCTAGGATTGCAAGCATGTACCAACACACTCAACTTTTATGTGGATTCCTGGATCCAACTCAGATTGTCATGCTTCGAAGGCAAGCACTCTACTGACTAAACCATCATGCTAACCCAGAGCCCCACCTTTTATAAGTAAGAAATATATTTTAAGGGGGACCAGGAGTGAGCCTCACTGTCTGTGGCATGAGTCAGAACTGCAAGTTGGGATACCAGAGTCAGAGCTTGGCTGTTTCCTTGATATCAGCTCTCAGCACAGACCTACTCTGTATTCTTTGGCTCTGGGGTAATCTAGTATTGCTTTTGTGGGTTTTTCCCATTTATTTACTTATTTACTTATTTACTTATTTATTTATTATTTATTATTTATTTATTTTACATCCAGATTGCAGCCCATACTCTCCTCCCAGTTCCACTTCACAGGGCCCTTCTCCAGCCCCCCCCCTTCACCTCTGAGAATGGGGAGGTTCCTCCCTGGTTATCAACCTACTATGGTACCTCAAGTCATTGCTGGACTAGGCACATCTTCTCCCACCAAGACCAGACAAAGCAGACCAGTTAGGAGAACAGTATCCACAGGCAGGAAACATAGTCAGGCTAAGCCTCCATTCCAGTTGTTGGGTGACCCAACATCTGGATGATGAAGCTTATGATGGATATGTAGCAGATGAAGACTTAGCAGCACCTTTGCTACATATATGTGGGGTGGCTAGGTCCAGCCCTTGCATGCTATTTGGTTGGTGGTTCAGTCTCTGGGAGCCCCAAAAGGGTTAATTAGGTTAATTAGGTGGCAGTTATATTTTCTTTTGTAGTCACATGAAACTAGCATATAAAGCTGAGAATAGGGGTAAAACTGGCCCACCATGTTAGTGCATGGCTTTGTGAGCCAACATGCACACTCACAAGTGACAAGATTGTTCTGACATGGTGGTTTTAATGCCCAGTATCAACTTCCTGGAAGCCAAGATTATAGTTGCTGGCCTGTAGCTACTCCTTCCTTCTCCTGCTCACACAACCCTCCCCCACCACTGGGGGAAGTCCCTCTCCAATCCATTGCAATACATTCTAGAACATTTTCCCCACTCCGCCTTGTTATCTCCATCTAATCTATCCTTAGCTTGGAGAATGACTCTTTATCTATGAAGAGAGAGACCAGGGAAAGAGGCAACAATGACCACAGAGGTCGTGTTTTCCTTTCCAGTGTACAGGATGGAGTGAGATGAAAGGGGATCTAGTTAGGGCAGACAAGGAGAGGGCAGACTGGAAGGCTTTGGATGTTGCTTTATGTGGAGAAAAGTCAGAAACGACAAGATACCAAGCATGATTCTATATGTGGGAGGACCTGAAGATGCCAAAATGTAAAATCTGAATTCATTCCAAAGATGACAAAGATTCTATCACTAAGAGAGGAGGCCTAATTAGTGGTGTGCTTCTGGTCTCTATAGTAACCTAGGAAGGAAAAGTAGAGGACCAGCACCTTGTAGTAATAATAAGCTATACTGGGACTTAGGAAGATACATAGTTCTAAGAGCAGACCAGGGGAATTGGAGCCCCAGGTCTAGAATCAACTCCCCAAATATCACACAATGTCAATCACTCTCTTACCACCCTACTAAACCCCAGTACAGAGGTACATAGTATGTACTCAGAGATAGGTCTTCCTCTTCCTGGAAGTTTCCCCAAATATCCTGTGTAGTACACAAACTTGGTCAACTTCCTTTTCCATATTGGGACTCACTGAGGCCAACCTTCTCCCTGCAGTAGAGGCCAACTGAGCCTGCAATTCTGAGCAAGAGAGGGAAGGCTTCTGCAGAAAGCAGTATCTGCAGTATGAAGCACCAGCAGCATCCTGACCAGAGAAACAGGATGAACTGATGCTGGTGCCAGAAGGGGCACGAAAGCCCCATGAAAAGAGATATGTCAAGTTCACCCTCTTCACCTCAGTTTTTCACTCTATCCAAAAGGGACGGGCCTGCATCCCAGGCAAGAGATGGAGGAATCTGGTGTACAAGTTCACATATTCCTACAGCTCTAGGAGTCATGCTTCTGAGCAGGTGGATTCCATGTACACAGAGTAGGGAAGAGGAAGTAGAAAAACTATTTCAAATGCATACTCAAGTGTCCTTATTGCAGGGCTAATAGTCTTCCCATTGCATAGGCGCTGCCTAAGATAGTTACTCAAATCCTAGGGACAGTATCAACTAAGCCCGTTCATCTTCCCACCGATCCCATAGCTCTGGATGTCTCTTTTGCTACCAAGATTTCACTTTCAAGCACCAATCACTAATGTTCCAGGCCACTCTCAGAGCACACATGGCTGTGGAAAAAAGATGGCAGAGATGTCCCCACATATTCTAACAGTTGGACAAGCCTGTGATGGTGAGCACATCTTGACAGACAGCAGGGAATAAGGACAGGCAGAGTGGTGACATGGCTACCATGTACCCAGCTTCAGACAGATGTTTCTTACATATCCTTTGTGATGTTCCACCTCTTGACACTGTAGAGGTGTTTATCCTTCAGTCTTTTTTTTTTTTTTTTTTTTTTTTTTGGTTTTTCGAGACAGGGTTTCCCTGTGTAGCCCTGGCTGTCCTGGAACTCACTCTGTAGACCAGGCTGGCCTCGAACTCAGAAATCCGCCTGCCTTTGCCTCCCGAGTGCTGGGATTAAAGGTGTGCGCCACTACTGCCCGGCTTATCCATCAGTCTTAATGAAGGCATTACATGCCACTGAGTGTTACAACCTCAATGTCTCTTCAGTCTGTGACTCTGCACTGAACTGCCAGGGGAATCTGTGCCAACCTTGCTCACATTTGCACTAGATTGCTGGTTTCTAGTTTAGATACTGACAAAAATCACCAGGACTGCTCTTGAAAACATAGGTATCCAGGTGCTGTCAAGCTGTTTCCTTCCAATTAAAAACATTACCTCCAGGAGGGAGCCAGGAAGATCATGAGACTTGAGAGATAAATAAACATGTCTTGGAGAGTTGAAACTTGCAAGAGTCTAAAAGGCCCCTCTTCAGTGTTGAGCAAGAGTAAACAACAGCTGGGGAAGGAACTCTGACCAGCCCAGCTCTGAAGAGATTTCTCACATGTCGATCTCCTGAAAGTTGGGCAGAGAGCTTTCCTGAGTCTATGGGGTGGGCTTTTTAGTGGCATAGCTGCCTTTGTGGGGTGCTTGCTCATGTAAATAACCCCACACTCAGACTTCTGTTATTAGCCCTAATAAAACCCATAGTTTATAAGTTGGACTTGAGAGCAGGCAACACATTGGTCTGTTTTGCTTTCCCTTTCTGGGGTGGAGTAGGCATGTATGTTGTGACTCCACAAGACATTCTCTCAGACTATACCAGACCTTGTCTCAGGGTTCTGGGTCAGAGTGCTGGACTGTAGGAAAGTACACATCAGATTTTCAAATGGTTTCCTCAGAAATGTTAAAGGTTCTGGAACCCTGATACTCTCTGGGCTTCCTCTGTGTTCCCGTCATTGGGTTCTATCCCACCGTCTTGAACTTGCATGTGGTATTTACAATTACCTGCCCAAGTCCTACCCTGGCCACTGACTACCCTTCAGTCCTGACTCACCACTGGTCAGCTGTGTGTCTGTTTCTATTGATCCTGTGATTCTTGTAAACCTTGAATACATCTATGAAAAAGCTAAGGGTGTTCCAAGAACATGTCCTACTAGGTGCATCTAGCACCTACCCCTGCCCCATTGTCTCAGACTCAACTATAACAGAAGACAGATTTCATGTCAAGAAACTTGGCTCTCTTCCAACACATAATCATCTCCATCCATTACTAACTCGTTCATACCATGGTCATCATTACATTCATCAACTTCTAAATTAGCAGCAAGTTGTCTAATCCACTTTAGATAACTATGAAGTAAGAAACCACCAAAAGAGCAGGAGACAGGAAATCCCCGCTCTGGAGAGCATGGCCAGCAGCTGGCCAGAACAGTTTCAGAACTTGGGAAGTATAAAGTCTCATTCTGCTTTTGCTCATTAAGGTTCCTCAAATCCTTATTGAAACTAAAGCCAAAGGAAGAAAAATTACACAGTCAAAGAGACTTGCTGGCTGTGGTCCCTGAACTCCTCACAGAAACTAATCTTTTGGTATTTGTTCCCAATCTTCTAGAGCCTAGAGCTCCTCTGCTTCATGTAAGTGTGTTGAGATTTCACGATCCTATGTTTCCAGGAGACTTTTTCTCATTTATTTGTAAAGACTTTAGAACTTTATTCCCTTGCCTACAGCACAAATATGATTGAAGCTCCTTCTGTCTGATGGTCCACATGCTAAGCCTCCCCCTGGCATCCTCTCAAGAGCACATTTCTCTCAGTTTCCATACCCAGAAGAACTAACTGGTTAAATATTCAGCTATGAGATAACATCTGCCTGTTGTTTCTTGTTGTCAACTCATGCAATTCGCATGCATTTAGGGAAACTGAGGCCTAGATAACTGGGATAATCATCTGAATTTAGGCATCTAATTTATGGTGGTCTGAGTCCAGAAATGCATTATCTTAACTCTGTCCTGCCCATCCCAATGCTAAGCTTTCAAAAGCTCTTCCCCACCCTTTTCTCTTTCACTCTTCTTGAACTCAAATTTCCCAGTCTCAGAGTAAACCCACTGCAAAAATGATCATCAATCATGAAATAGAAGAAAGCAGAATAAAGTTATGGTCAACATGTCAGGAGTTCTATCCATCCCTAATCCTGTGCTTGATGAGGTATCAATAAAGAATCGCATGCCTATTTCCCATGTCCTGTGTGTGATATTAAAACTTCCCATCTTGAAGAGAAGCTCATCAAGACATAGATATTAAAAGGGAGGTGAAACAAAAGGATATTCTAAAAGGAGATGAAACATTCCATCCTGTAGCTCTTAAGCTCAAGAAATAGCTCAGGAAGTTCCTAAAACTGACCAGATTCACTCAGTTTCTCTCTTCCCTAGAGTATGTAAGTTGTAAGAATGGATGAGAGACACCCTCAGCTTAGTTGCTTGAAGAGGCCCAGACAAGCCAAGTGGCCTAAAAGCAGCAGAGATTAGCCAAGCTGCTAAGAACCCTGAGGCTAAGTGAACTACCTGCATTGAGCATTGCTCTCAAGGTTTCTAGGTTTCATGGGCTATCATCCATGTGGGGTGGGCTTTGGTGATGCAGCTGCCTTAAAGTCATATTTGTTCCTGTAAGTAAACCTTCATCCATGTTCTTATAAACAACCTTAATAAAACTCACTGGTTCACTAAGTAAAACTTTAGTGATATCCCTATGTTGTTTCTCATTGGTTCCCTATCTGTGACGAGTAGACATTTGTTCATATCTCCCTAAGAATAGTGTCACACCCCACAGCCAAATAGTGAATGGAACTTGGGAACCCTTATGAAAGAATAGGAGGAAGGATTGTAGCCCCTAAGGGGATAGGAGCCCACAGGAAAACCAACAGAATCAACTAACCTGGACCCTTGGAGCTCTCAGAGTCTGAACCTCCAACCAAAGAACATACACGGACTCTACCTAGGCCTCCCTGCACATATGTAGCAAATGTGCAACTTGGTCTTCATGTGGGTCCCAAGCAACTGGAAAGGGGCTATCCTAAAAACTGTTGTCTGCACATGGGATATATTCTTCTAGCTGGGCTGCCTTGTCTGGCCTCAGTGGGAGAGGAAGTGTCTAGCCTCACAGAGACTTGAAGTGCCAGGATTGGGGCATACCCAGAGGTCCCCCGCCTACTCAGAGGAGAGGGGGAGGGGGAGGGGGAAAGGATTGTGGGAGGTGGTGACTGGAAAGGGGACAGTGAGTGGAATGTAAAGTAAATAAGTAAAAAGAAATTGAATTAAATTTTTAAAAAAGAATAGTATCTCACAACATCACAGAAACATGTAGTGGCCAATTGAGGTTGTCAGCTTGCCACAGCTGGAAAGAGAAAACATCAGCTGAGGAATTGCTTTCATTTTACTAGCCTGTGAGCATATCTGTAAAGCATTTTCTGATTGATATAAGAGGGCCCAGTCTCCTGTGGATGGTGCTGTCCCTTGGCAGACAGGCCTGGGCTGTAAAATAAGGTAACTGAACAAGCTGTGGGGAGAAGCCAGTAAGCAGTGCTCCTCTGTCAGTGGTTCTCAACCTCCCCAGTGCTGCAGCCCCTTAATACAGTTCCTCATGTTGTGGTGACCCCCACCCATAAAGTTATTTTTGTTGCTACTTCATAACTGTAATTCTACTACTGTTATAAGTCCTAATGTAAATATCTGTGTTTACTGATGGTCTCAGGGGACCCCTGTGAAAGGATCATTTGACCTTCAGCAGGGCTGTGGTCCAAGGTTGAGAAGTGCTGCTCGTGCTATCCTTTAGTTCCTGCCTCCAGTTTCCTGCCTTGAATTCCTACTCAGACTTTCCTTGATCATGGACTGTAGCCTGAAAGCCAATAAATCCTTTGCCACCCAAGTTGGTCATTGTTAGTCTTTTGTTATAACAACGGGAAATCAAACCAAGACAAATTATCAACCTCTTGGGTTGACAGTTGCTTTGATATCTCCTTGTCATAACTAAGCATATGATTTCTTGTTCTGTATATGAAGTGGGGATCTAACAGGCTTTACAGAGACCAGACAGCTAGCTAGCCATTGAGTGAAGACAATGCCTGGGTGCTTCACAGATGTCCCTATATCTCATGTCTCTTACCTTGCTCCCTTATAATTGACTCTTACTATTTCCATGTCCCTCCTCCAGATGAGTGCAAGCATCCAGGGATGGCTCTGTGTGTATGGACACTTGATTTCTGACTTGAAACTTCACAAGATGACTCAGGGTTCTGTGATGCAATTAGCAGCGGAAGGTCCCAAATGTGTATTTTTAAAGGGTCTAAGTTCCTTCTTGCCAGAGGAAATCTGGAGGTTGAGGATATGCTTCAAGTTTTCTCACTTCTACATTGTTATAAAATAACAGGATGTTCACAAAAACAACATAAAGAAGAGACAAAAGCTCTAACGTCTTCGTACATAAGAAAAATGTCAGAGCTCCTAAGATAGGGAGATAATTCATAAGATAAAAACATAAAAACATGCACATCTGAAGAGATGGTTCATCACTTACTCCTCTTAAGGAGAGCTCAAGATCTCACTCCAGCACCTATATCAGGTGGCACAAAACCACATGCACGTCTGGGTCCAAAGGATCTGATGTCTCCTTCTGGCCTCTGTGGGTACCTGTACATGCACACACATGAGCACACAGGTGCACACATGAGCACACAGACACACACAGACACACACACATACACATACACACAGAGAGAGAGAGAGAGAGAGAGAGAGAGAGAGAGAGATTTTTCAAATTAAAACATTAGTAATATATTCTAAATCATAGCAAATGTTCTAATGTATTTTCTAGTATATATAATATACTATATACATATTTGGAGGTGTGTCTGTCTGTCTGTCTGTCTGTATGTATGTATGTATGTATGTATGCATTTATATATAGCATCGCTACAAAAATCTTTAAAACTCAAGTCACTGAAGAAGTTTTAATGACTTGAGTCAGGTCTTGTGGTTCAGTCCCATAATCCTAGCTATTCAGGAGAAAGATGGGAAGATCGCAGTTCGTGTGTGTGTGTGTGTGTGTGTGTGTGTGTGTGTGTGTGTTTGCAGGTCATGGAAAAATAAAAAAGGATCATGAGAGGGAAGTAAGAGGTCTTAAGTGAATTTTCAATAGGTAACTGGCCAGAGGAGGGGAAAGGAGATAGAGGATGGCAGTGGACATAAAAACAAAGAAACAAAAAAACAAAGAAACAAAAATAAGCATTTATCTTTCCTTTCCTTTGGACAAAGACACACACACACAGAGATGCCATGATGCTCCCCATTATGTATATATCAACATACACACATATATGACATACATTCCAAGTGAGCTGGAGAGGAGAGGAGAAAGCACACACGTAGACATCATTCAAATTCAATCTCCTCTCACCCTTTTATTGGTTGACAGCTTCATATGTTTATAGAATGCAGTCATTTTGACTTCCAGTTCTTCCACCTATCCCCATCCCTCTCCACTGGCACTTTTTAATGAGTCCCCCTGCTACTTTACTGTCTTCCTTTTGTGTGTGGTACCCTGAGTTTCATTAGAGTTAATTGCCTGAGTTTGGATGGGAGGCGACTGAGTGACTGTACCACTGAAGATTTAAGTGCCATTCTTCCCTCAACAAGCCAACAATGAGTTGTCAACAGTCCCTCTAAGAGGTGTGGGGCTTCATGGCCCAACCCTCATCCATGATGCAGTGTTGACAGGCCCAGTTGTGTGCAGAACTAGTACAGGTAACCACAACTGTAATATGCTCATGAGTGCCATAAGATCATGTCATATCTAGATGTCACTGGACTACACTCATCCCATCCTCGGCTCTTGCATTCTTTCTTCCCCTCTTTTGTGATTTTCCCTGAACAGGCATTATAGCTGTCTGAGTTGGGTCTGAGGACTGTCAACAGGTTCCTTCTTTGTGTCCCTATTTGCCCAGCCTACAGGTGTTCCCAAAGACATTACACTCGTGGTACAAAAACCAAGTGTTCCAAACAAACCAAAATGAGTTCTTTATGCTAAATGTAGATATATTTGATACTTTGGGTGTTCCCTTGTGTTTCCTATATTTGTATGCAATCATTTGGAAATTATTTATTTATTTTTCTCTTTCCAGTGTCTTTGGAGTTGGGCCTCAGTAGTATTTCAGAAGCTGCCCTTAGAAATTTAGCAATTCTTCAGACAAATGATGAGAGTATAGTGCCCTTCATTAAGGAAATAAATAGAAACGTATTGACTGTGGAGGTCAGAGGGAGCACAGGGTTTTCACAGAGCACAGCCTCCAGAGTTCAGCAAGGGAGCAGCTCCAGCCTTCAGTTGTGTGTGGCTGCAGAGACCTAAGAGATTGGGAGGGAAAAAGAAATCATTTTAAAGCCTCAAAGCTAAAATGGAGTTACTTGGCATCTGTGGACACCAGGGACATTCTCTCCATGATGCTCATGTGTGCAGAAGGTCCCTGCTGTGGGTCCTGAAGTCGCACCTGGATGGGGAAGCCACCAAGCTGCACTTATCATTACTACATTACCAGCATCTATGTGTGCTTACATGCACATGCTTACATCATGTATTTACCATTTCGTGTAATGCAAAACACACTCCCATTTATTACACTGACCTCAAGATGTTACAATTGACCTAATGTGATTATTTTCTTACCTTTAAAAATATAGAATAAAGCCAGGCAGTGGTGGCACATGCCTTTAATCCCAGCACTCTGGAGGCAGAGGCAGGTGGATTTCTGAGTTCGAGGCCAGCCTGGTCTACAGAGTGAGTTCCAGGACAACCAGGGCTACACAGAGAAACCTCATCTTGAAAAAAACCACATACATACATATACATACATATATACATATATATATGAATATTAATATCAATATAGTACAACGCTTGCTTTGGAATATTGTGTTACTTATTTTTGGCCCTATAACAAAATATCTGAGGGAGGCAACTTCAGAAGTGGATCTATTTGGGCTCACAGTTCCAGTGGGTATAGTCCACAATGGCAGGGAAGGGGAGGCAGAGCAGTTCTTAGCAATGAAAGTGTGTGGCAAGTTCTTCCCACATCAACTGAACCAGGGGTCAGGAAACTCTAACCAGAATCAGACACAGGTATAATCCTGAAGACCTGCCCCCAAGTCACCCATCGCTGCCCTCAAGAGCCCATGCCCCAAAGGTTCCACAAACTCCCTAAACAGTGCCACCAGCTGGGGAGTTCGTGTCCAAACACTTGAGCCTATGAAGACTGCTTCACATTCTAACCATAACAAATACACACCATTAAATCAAATAGTCTACTGTATTTGGTCTCACTTAAAAAAATACAGTGACAAATACATAATACGAATGACTTTATATATGACATGGAACTTGAGTAGCCAATAAATCTTTCACAATATCTGACAGATACTAGGATGCTTGCCTTATAAAGTTTGTTTGTTTGGTTGGTGTTTTGTTTTTCCCTAGATAGGATCTCCTGCTGGCCTGGAGCTTGCTGTGTGGCTGAGGATAACCACGAACTTCTATAGTTCTGAATCTACCTCACAAGTGCTGGGCTTACACTCAGCCCACCATGCCTGGTTTATGTAGAAATGGGCATGGAATCCAGAGCCTCATGCATGCTAGGCAATCGCTGAGTTATATTTCCAACCCTCATAAGTTTGTGATTTTCATAAATAATTAAATAAAATATCACCCTAAGTACCAATTAACACCTGTGCCCACTGAGAGCTTCATCGTCATTTCCACTTTACTAAGCTAATGTGGATAACTTGATATCGTGATCATTAGTATAATAGCCTGGCATTTAGATAAAAGTCAATTGCAAGATTATGGGATTGTTATGGGTTCCTTTTCTGTCTTGACAAAAATAACAAAAATATGTTTTATTTAGAATGCTGCAGAGGGCACTAAATGTTATGAAGCTATTTAGATGCACCACTCTGCCTCACATTAAAATTTAACAAAATCTAAATGAGCAGTCCTTTGAGTGTGAAGTATTAGATAGTGTTCAGCCTGAGAATGTCACGGGCTTTATTCCTGAACACTTCTGAACAAGGCTCAACAGCCACTGAGCTGGCATGCTAACGCTGAACAACTGGGCCTGGCTTCCATGCCAAAGACAGACAAGAGCTCGTGGCTTACTCCAGTCAATAAAAGGAAAGCCAAATTGATATACACCGCTCTGGTCAGGGGTCATTAAGCTCTGGAACAAATGTTTCTATGTCTTTCACATGTCATGGTGTCTGGGGATATCTAATGATAAGGAACCTCCATCAGAGGCAGCCATGGAATGCTCTACCATGTCATTCATGCTGCACCCTCCTCCCATGCAGGCAGAGCCTGGCGAGGACAGAGCTAGGAGCTCTGTTATATGACACCTCCCTACTCTGCCTGGTACATTAAATCTTTATTCTCTTCCTTAAATTCCTTATGATGGCTATTCTTGGTTGTGAACTTGGCTACATCTATAATTAGCTAAAACCCAACTGTCTGGGCATATCTGTGAGGGATTTTTCTTTCTTAAATAAATTATTTGATGGGAAGAACCACTTCTAATCTAGATTTTAAAGGTGGGAGTATCCACTTTTAAACCAGACCACACCTTCTGCTGGCAACCTGTATAAAGGGCCTGGAAGAAGGAAGTCAGCTCTCCCTTTACCTGTTTGCTCTCATCCTCACTAGCAAGTCTATTCCTTCATTGGCACTACAGACTACTTCTTCCGGATTCTGATGTACACTGAAGATCAGAGAGATTTTCATTGCTGAACTAGCTGCAACACAGCCTGTGAGTCATTCAAATAAATCATATATTCTATAGAATATATATAGAGAGAATATATATTATATATAGAATACTGTATATTGTGTGTGTGTGTGTGTGTGTGTGCATAGTTTATAAGTTCTGCTCCTCTAGAGATCCCTGACTAATGCATGCCCTATCAGTAAAGTCTAAATAATAACATTCATTTAGGAAGTGAAGCACTTGAACAGACAAAGTCCTTTTCACCCTTAGTTGGATCCATGTTTCAAACTATATAGCCTCTGTTGTTATCAAAGATGAGTGAATTACCTGAAATCCACTCAGGTACTCAGGAAGACAGGTGCATGGCAAATATCCAACCACTAATAATGTTCAAGAGCTGATCAGAGGACATCCATGCACATACCATAACATGTGTAAAGACCCAGAAGCAACTAGACACTTATTGACACCCAGATAACCTCTTTGTTGTCATACTAAAATAATCTGTGCACCTCTCATACTCAGCCCTTATCCCAAACATCCTTCAGGGCTACATCCTCCTGATTCAACAGAATAATGAGTGGGACATTACCAAGTAACTTGTGCAATCTGTGGTCTCAGAGGCTCCTGGGCACCCCCACTCTAGAGTTCTTCCTGGTTCTTGTCCTTTAATTGGAATCCCATGGCAGCTGTTGTTCCTGTATGCTCACTTGATTATCTTGGTACAGCTAAGCAAGCTATGTCAAGTCATCAGAGGCTTCCTTCTGTGGGGCAAGATCAGTTCTGAGGGGATGAAAGAAGGCCCGGGTGTTCCCTAGACTCAGTAGACTCCTTTCATGTCTCATTTGTTAAGACATGTCAGGCAAGCTTCCTTGAAATCATTTCTCTTCCACTGAAGCCCAGGATTACTTGTCTTTGTCATATGAACTGATAACTGTAAATTATCCCACAAGAACAAAGAATTTGCTAGGAACCAAGGAACAAATTAGGAGGCCCAGTGCCCAACTGGGCAGAATAATCCATCTTTGAATCTGGGACTGAGTTTTTTTACTCAGTTGTCACAGTGATTTTGAACAAATTGTTTCCTATCCTGGGCTTCCATCTATTGGTAAATGAAACTTTGAACTAGCTCAGTGACTCCAAAACTGGTCTTGATTAAAAATTACCCAGTCACACAGAACACTTCAAAACCAGAAAATTCCAGACACAATCTCTGTAAAATGTCTCCATATGGCTAATCAGTCCCACCATATGATCAATACTTGCCCATGGCATCCTCATGTTACAGGCAGGTCTGGGCACTGGTGCACTGAATGGTTGGTCTATGGGCTTCCTGGGAACCATATTATTATTTTCTGTCTGTTTCTTTCTTTCTAATTGGTGTCACATGGTGACATTCACTTTGATGTGGTCACACACTTGTCATGGTGCAGCTATACAGCCTAATACAAACCATTTCATCTGTCTAATTCTTTTTCTCATTTGTAAGGGTAAAGAGTTGAATAAGGGAAAATGTCTCCTTCAACTCATTCTGTAAAGCTATGACCACGGAGAGTGCAGAATGGGGAAGGAGCTGAGCATCAAAGCAGAAAGCTTGATTTCCAGGAGACCCAAGTCAGAATCCGACTCAGCTCCTAATCATGCCCATTACTTTTTCCAGATAATTGTTTCTGATCTCAATTCAAGATTGGAAAGCTACTGGAAAATAAGCTAGGGCCCTGGACTTGCATAGCTCCTCAACTTGCATGGCTTAAGTAGTTTCATTTCAATTTCTTGTACTGGAATTCCTTGAATTCTGTTTAAAAATAAAACAAGAGAGGGAAGTTGCATAATCTAAGAGGCTCAAGGACTGACAGATACATACTGCCCACGAAACTAGAATCCTAGTGCCATTCAACATTAGGATACAACCCCTATATCTTACAAGCCTCCCAACTGTCCTGCATCTGGGTCATGGTTGCATCCCAAGACCTCACTTGTTCACTTCTAGGAGACATTCTGTCATTATCCAACTATAGTTGGCTTTCTTAGATAGGCTTGGACTCTTTCTTTCAATATGTCTATGAATACTTATCTTACCAGGCTATGGGTTACAGTTAGTATGTTGATCACTCATCGTATCCTATTCTTCAAAGCAAGTTTTGACATCGGATAATTTAACAGTCACAGTGGGTCCCATTCCTATGCAATAAGATTAAAAGTATTAAATATAAAGAAGTTACATGCCTTCCCTGACATAGATACTATAACTATCTTGATAGGGGAAAAAAAGTTACTCTAAAGGAATACTTTAAAGAGTCCTGCCCTTAGACTATCAGACTGTTGAAATATTAGATTACTAGAAAGAGAAAATTCTACAGGTAGCTCATGTGGGCAAAGGAAAAGACTGAGATCCTGGGCCCAGCCAGAAGGGGTGCTTGTCTCCTGAAAAAAAAAATGGTTTATGGTGTGTCAGGTTACTTGCAGACAAGACTGGAGTTAACACAAGAATGACAGGTAGGTTCACACATTGACCTGGACTGTTCTCTCTATGCATACCTCTGACCTTCTATTTATATCTAAAGTTCATATTAAAACCCCAAAGTGGGCCAGATTAGACATCTTTCCAACGATTGAATTGCCCCATGAGTAAATCTCCTTTTTCTGCTTGTCACTATTAATTGTGTCGTTAATTGCACTACTGAGGATGTGTGCCTGTAGTGGTTTGATTTGCTTGGCCCAGGGAGTAGCAGTATTAGGAGATGTACCTTGTTAGAGGAGGTGTGTGTCACTGTGGGGGTGGGCTTTGAGACCCTCCTCCTAGCCGCGTGGGAAACAGCCTTCTATTTGCCTTCGGAACAAGATGTAGAGCTCTCAGCTCCTTCAGCACCATGCCTGCCTGGATGCTGCCATGCTTCCAACTTTATGATAATGGGCTGAACCTTTGAACCTAAAGCTACCCCCAATTAAATGTTTTCCTTTATAAGAGTTGCTTTGGTCATGGTGTCTCTTCACAGCAATGGAAATTCTAAGGAAATGCCTGAACCTGGTTTATTAGAGAGCTGCCAAGGCCCAGGCTCTGACCCTAATTTCAGTAAGAATTTTAACCTGATTTCCTAGTAACTGAATCCAGACTTTGAGCCCTTTGATATTCTCTTCCTCTCATAGCTGATAAAAAATCACTGCTCTGCAAATTCCCATGGTCTTGAAAACTATTTAATCCAGGAGTGGCAACTTCATAGGCAGTACCACTGTCTGCTGCTGTGTCCACAACAGACCTAAATTAACTCAACTTAAGACTTAATTGGTTGTCTCTTAATTTTTCTACAGCACTTTCTGACCATCCTCTACCAGACTCTAAGGCTGACACAACTCGAGGACTCTCTGTCATCACTAAACTTGCCAGAATGTTATCCTTTATATCAGAGTTAAGAAGGCTACCTCAGACATACGGGGAAAGTTATTGGCTAACTTGTGACTAATCTCAAGTTGCTTAACAATGAATCCTTTTTCGTTTCACCAGCCCTATCTCTTTCCCTGCAGCTATTATTCCCGTACCTATTAATGCTACCTGCTTATGGCAGCTTGGAAGGGACTAGTGAAGCTCTGGTGGCATTATGTAAGACAGCGACTTGATTTCTAAGTAAAAAATATACACAAATCTGATCTGTAAGCCAACACACCGCCACAGAATCAGACCCACAGGACACACCCGGCATCTCTACAGTCTAGAAGGCAGTCTGCTAAAACATACCCAATTCCTCTCTGGCTAGAAAAATTGCTGGATATGTTCCTATGGAAAGACTGCAGGGATTTATTAGCAGTTAAGGGCAAGGACATAGTTAGATAGAATATATATGGTATTATATGGGATCTGAATTCAGTTTCTGATACACACTCTAGCTCCAGAGGATACAACATTCTCTTCTTGTCTCCTTAGGCACCAGTACACATTTTTGCATACACACACAGTTATAACTTAAATAAATAAATTTGTATTGTAAATGTTCAGATAAAATCTATGCAAATTATCTGTACTTTTTGTCAGAGTACAACTGACCTATAGAGAGGTACAGGTATTTTAAAGGCACCATTCTGTGTATTTCACATGAATAAGCAACTAATTTCACCACCACTCAGCTCACAACATAATTACAAACAATCCCTCTGATAAAGCTGATACAAACTCACTGTTACTATCTCTACTTAATTGGAGAGCTGGGACATTAATAGACCAAAATGCAGATGCTCCAGGTCCTTTTTATTGGTGCCTACAACAGGAACCACCCTTGTAACCTCTATCATTATAGGTTAGCCTCACCTTTTAACTAACAAATGTCTTCTTCACAGCTGCCCAACATTCTTAAGACTAATTGACTCATATTTTAGTGTCAGGGCATGCTTTCCAACAATGTAATCATCTGAATAAAGGTTTTTACAATATCCACACATTTGATTTATTAATCCCTTAGCTGTGGAATTAAATGGAGACATGAATGATAATGTTGTATCAGCTTTGTCATGAATACTATTTATAACAGTAAAATGAAAATCTCATAAGGCCTGTCTGTGGAAAATGAATAAATTAATTGTACCGTGCTGGTGTATATAGACCTTTATGGAGCATTTAAAGTTCAAGATTATTGGAGCATACTTAATGGTTTGTCAGAAGTCTTAACGTGCCAACTGAGAATATGACATCTCAGATCAGAAATTACACAAAATGCAAGAGCTGTGGCAGGGAAATGTGGTAAAATGAACTTCATTGCTGCTGAAAAGCTCTGCTTGGTGAAAGGCATTGTTAAAAGGAAACTCCACAGACTGGAAGGAGGCATTTGTGATGCTCAGTCTAATAAAGAAAGTCAATCCAAAGCATTCTTGTGCCAATCAGTAAGAAAATGACCGAGTACATGTCAAAAATGGCAAGTGATTTGCATAGATGCTCTACTAAGGAACATAGGAAAGGAAAACAACATGTGATATGATTTCCTGTGACTTCCAACTACTTGGGAATAAGTTGGAGGGACCACTCCTGTCTAATAAGAAAAAAAAATTGGTTCAATCAACTGAAGACTGGCAATTCTTCCTAGATATGCCAGAGCTCTTCAAGGCAATCAGAACAGCGATGGACACAAAACCACAGCTTGCAAAGGAGTAGTAGTCAAGCAGCCAAAATGACCTGTTAGGAGGTTGTGCTTCCGCCAGCAAACTGCTGGGTCTTCAAAATGGAATTATATAGGAGCTAATTCCCCACTGGATGAGGACGCGGATCCTAACCCTCACATAAACTTTATGTCTAGGGGCTCTACCAGGTTTACAGGGTGAAATCACACAAATATTCTCTCATGGTTCTAGCAGGGACAGAGGAAAATGCTCATTTCAAAATATATTCAGAAGAAATGCTGCCATTCTGAAAGAAAAATAGTTCTAGAAGATTCTATGCACTGTGCTCAGAAAGAACAGTAATCATTAGTTTGGCTCATATATGAATCCTGCAAGTTGCAGTAATGACTGGCCTGACAAGATATCCCCACATCTGTGCAGTAGTGGTATGAATATTATGGAGGTAATCAACCTCTTTCTGATTGAATTTAAAATCTTCTCCAAAAGACAGAACTTATGCCTGGCACTATTAAAAAGGGGCAAAAACCTGAGACAAGGTAAGTCATAGACCCTAGGGCAGAACTTGATTCTAAGTGGACATAGAATTTAATCAACTTCTAAAGACTGATCCTTATACCCATAGATACACATACTTCTGAACTCTCACAAGGGAAGCTTCTTTTTGAAGCAGATGATGTGTTGCAGGAAATTTGACCACACTGTAAACCCCAAGATTGTGTTATTTACTGATAATATCTGTTTCTGGTTGTGATGTGGCTCAGCCCTTTGCACACACCTTCAATCCCTGTGGTTGGAATATAGACATGCTTTTAGCACATACCTTTAACCCCAACAACGAAGATAAAGTTAGTTTGTAGGAAGAAGCATCCATGTTTGACAGTAATGTCTAATTGAATGGCCCACAAAGTGATGAATCAGAAAAAGATCTGACTGAATAGGATATGCCCAACTCTCACAAGGAGAGAAGGGAAAGGAAGCTACTTAAGAGAACAGTGCAAAGAGAGCGAGGAGAAAACAGTTTTACCAAGACAGTTGTACAGAGTTAGGTTGTAGAGAGAGAACAAGCTAGACACTTGTGAAGACAGAACAAGCCAAAAATTAGAAGGAGCCAGAAGATTAGAACAAATTGTCAGAGTTAGATTGAGGTCAAGCAGAGCAATTCAGAGACTGAGATAGAAGCCAGGCCAAATCAGTCAGCTTGGAGAGGACTTTGAGCAATAATAACTAAGTTAAATAAACCAGCCAGAGTCCAGAAAAAAACTAGCAAGAGGTGAGCTTAATCAGCAACAAGTCTCAGACACTGAAAACATTCTAGGTCTAGATGAGATTGTAAGGAGGGTAGTAGCTTCCAGAACTGGGCCTAAGTTAATAGAGATGGTAAGTCTTAAAAATGACAATTACATCAGGCAAATAAAAGTCACATTTACAATATTGATTAACACAAAACCCACTGTGGTGGTTTGAATATGCTTGGCCCAGGAAGGCACTATTTGGAGGTGTGGTCTTGTTGGAATAGGTGTGGCCTTGTTGAAGGACATGTTTCACTGTGGGAGTGGGTTTTAAAACCCTCTTCCTAGCTGCCTGGAAGCCAGTCTTCTCCTGTTTGCCAGTGGAATGAGATGTAGAACTCTCAGCTCCTCCTACATCGTGCCTGCATGGACACTGCCATGCTCCTGCCTTGACGATAATGGACTGGACTTCTGAACCTGTAAGTCAGCCCCAATTAAATGTTGTCCTTATAAAAGTTGTCTTGGTCATGGTGTCTATTCACAGCAGTAAAATTCTAACCAAGACACCCACAAATGGACGACATGCAGAGACTAAGACTGTGGAGTGCTGTACCCTGAGTGTGACATCTACATCACATCTCCAATTTCCAAGGCTCAGGGATCATTGCAGACAAGGAGCTGGCAAAATGGTAAGAGCCAAAGCCAGTGGACTACTACAGAGATACAAGAGCAGTGACAGCATGCACAAGACCACATCAGTCTGAAAGTCCTAACCCTAGCTGAGGATCTATTGGCAACTGATGGCTGCTGGGAGAAGGAGTCAATTTTCTTTGGAGATGCCACCCATGTGAGGCTATTCATATTCCAGTAGATGGCCCTATATGCATTCATTTACAGATGGCACTAAGTGAACTCTATGGGCTTAAAAAACAAAAAGAAGAGAAAATATGAAACTAGGAGGTGAATTTGGAAGTAAGGGCATGGGGACAGACTTTATTAAAACATATTTACACATGTGTGGAATTCTTAATCAATAAATTATACAAAAAAAAATTCTCCGAGCTTTGTGTTACCTACTAGTCCCAAAGGAAAATTGCTTTCCTAGAACCTTATCTACACAGGGAATAGAAAACACCCAGTCGGAACATTCAACAAGTCCCCTAAAAGTAGAAAGGGGTTAAGTGTCAAGGGTATAGGTTGAGGGCAGTCAGGGACTAGGACCTAATCATACCTTTCCATGTATACAGATGCTGGAGGATTACTGCTAAAAGAGCAGCAATATCAAGATATTCATGTAGAAAGGCTTTATAGAAAAACCCTAACTCTTAGATAAACAAAAACTCTACAGACTGACTTACCTCAGTTTCTATCACCCAGTGCTCTGTACATGATTTCGACAAAGCATCACAAACATAACAAAAGACAAGAAATACGAAGACTTAGGAGGAAAAAGCAAGTCAGAGAACCTGATAAAGATGCAGCAGAAAAAATATGAAATCATCACACTGAGAATTTACAGTAACTATGAGCAGCATGGTAAGAGCTTAAGTTGCAAAAGATAAGAAAATGTCTTCATAGATAGAGAAACAGTAATAAAAAATAAAAATAAAAATAAAAGAAGATGCCGCAAGGATCAAAACACCCTGACACAAAGTAACAACATCATCCTTGGACTGGCCAGCAGAATAGACAGAGCCAAGGAAAGAATCAGCAAGCACAGGGATGGGCCCATAGAAATCTCCAGAACTGAGATACAAAGAGGAAATAAAGTGGGATATTCCAGAACTCTGAAAGACAAATGTGAAGAGCGCGTGCGCATAGTGGGGAGATCAAGGGAGATGGAGGAGAAGGAAAGCATGTGAAGCCATAGCAGGTGAGAATTTCCCACAATCAAGGATAGATGCCAACCAGGTGACAGGTGAAGCTTGCTTGAGTGCGCCCTCCTTAGTCACTCACAGATCTGGGAGGACAGTCATCAGGGCTAGATGGCCTGAACAACACCACTGGTCATCTGGATTTAATGTGATTCTAACTGACATTTAGATAAGGTTTTCTTTAATAAAAGCTGAAAACAAAACACACATCATCTTTAGCAAGTGTGCAACATTTACAAGAAGACCCATGTTTGGTAAATACAAAAGAATAGAAACTACATAACGAATGCTTCCTAACCATGGTAGAATTAAATTAAAGGTCGACATAAGAAAGATAGAAACCCTCCAAATACTTGGAGATTGAACACCATAGTTCTAAATAATGCATCAATCCAGCAAAGGATCTCAAGAGAAAGTTGAAAATATCTTGTACAGAGCAGAAAACACAAAGTAGCAAAAATTTGTTAGATAAAGCAAAAGCAGTAACCACAAGGAAATGTGTAATGTTGAATGGAAATAGAAAATAAGAACAATCTAAAATGAACAGCGTAAGCTTTCACTGACAAAGGCAGAAGAAGAAGAAGAGTGCCACAGAGGCAGAGGGAAAGAAAGAAAAACAAGAGCAGAGAAGAGGAAAATCAATAAAACCAAAGCCCAATGCTTGCAAAGAACCCCCCAAACAAATCAACAAATCTGTAAGTAGGAGAACCACAAGAAACTAAAAGTACAAGTTACTACTCTCAGAAACACAAAAAAAGGCCATCACTACCACGCCTCTGGACAATAAAGATATTAGGTGTTAGGAACTCTTCACTCAAATTCTGGAGCTTAGAGAAAAGTCAGTTTCTTGAAATACCCACTATCAAAGCTCACACAAGGAAAAATGAGATAGCCAGGTATCCCTATAGCATGTACAGAGTTGGATAAACAATAATTCTCCAACCCATAAAGAACCAAGACCTCTGAGATGGGTGCGCTAGTGGACTCTACTTGATATTTAAGTAACAAATACTTGTTCAACAGCTTGTTCAAAAATATAAAGCAGGGAGAACATTTGCAAATGTACAATCTGAGGGCAGGAAGACAGTTGTTCTGGGCCTACAAGGCAGAGAGAGTTAATGCTGCTGCCACCTGGCTTTTTTCCCGAACTAACATAAGTCGATGACAGGTCACAGCAGAAGGAAAGCACAAGCCAGCAGAAGATAACACAGGACACCCAGGAACACAAACACAGACTGCCTCAAAAAAAGTTTAAAGGACAGAAGCCAACAGCATGTATAACAGTTATATGCCACAGCAGTGTGTAATTTACCCTATGTAGGAAAGGCTATAGAGACAGTTGGCTGGACGTGTGCTTGCTGTCCAAGCATGAGTGACAGAGCTGGGATTTCCAGTGCCCACATAAGCAGGGGCATGGGTCTATAATGCAGAATTTCAGGACAGTGGAGACAGGTGGCTCCCAGGTCCCTCCGGCCAGATGAGCCATTCAGTGAAGAAACCTTTTTTGAAAACATAACATGGAAAAGTGATTGAGGATATCACCAATTGAATACTTCACAATACTTGCACAAGTGAGTATATTCCCACAGGAGTTATCATTCATGAATCTCTCTCTCTCTCTCTCTCTCTCTCTCTCTCTCTCTCTCTCTCTCTCTCACACACACACACACACACACACACACTATATGTATATGTATATATACATATATATATATATATAAGTTTTTTTTTAAAAAATATGACGCAATCTATCACATCAATATCTATTCAGTGTACTGAAATAAAAAAATGCTTCTCAACACACTCAGTATAGGGAAGCTTCCCGCCCTAATAAATGTCTACCTAGACCTGCAGCTGATTCCACATCATAGATTGACACTAGCAGATTAAAGATGCTCCCTCTCACCCCTGCAGTATCACATCAGTGCAAGTCCTGGCTGACTCCTTAGCCCAGACAAGAAAACAAAAAGTGCACAGGTAGAAAGAAACTAAGTTGCATTTAAGAAAACCATGATTGTCTTTTACAGAAAATCACAAAGAATCAATAATGGTACAACAACAACACTCTTACAGTTAATTTGTGATCATAGAAAGGTTGCAGAATATGAGGTCATGATGTGAGATTCAATAACCTTCCAATATGTCATTAATGAACAGGAAGTTAATGATACGTTATCATTTATAGTACCGCTAAAAATCATGTACGTTGGACTTAACCATAGGGAAAATGTATGATATGAGGAAAGCCACAAACCTCTGTGAGAGAGAAGGAGCTAAGTCAACGGAGAGATCTCTGTGTTCAGGCGGGAGAGTCAATCAACACTGTCAACCTCCAAGCTCCTCCCCAGCTGACCTCTTCATTCAACACAATTTCAATCAAAATCACATCAAGTTCTTGGACGGATATTGACAGAGTTGTTCTAAAGTTTATACAGAGAGGCAGAGCATCCAGATGAGTTCATACACCACTGAAGAATAAAGTCACATGACCTGACTTCAAGACTTACCATAGGGCTATAGTCACCAATGTGCCGTGGGACTGATGATGTAATAGAAAATAAATCAATGGGATAGAAATAAATCCACACAAATTGCCTTTGAAAAGCAGCAGAGGCAATTCACTGGAGAATTCTCAGCAAATGGATCTGTAACAACTGGGTGAACACACAAAAAGAAAATAGATCCACACATACACCTCAAGCTTTCCACAGAAATTAATGTGAGGCGAATCGCAGACATAAGTGCATCTGCCGCTTAAAATTCAGATTTTACAGTACTGTACTGTGCACATCGTGGATTTTAAAAGACAGAGAACATATGAAGCTGAGAGGAGACAGTGATGGCTGGGATGGGAGAGTGGATAACTGCAAGGTAGGGGCTAGGATGCGGGCATGATCGAAGGGCATCCATTTATGAAATCCTCAGTCAATAAAGAAATGACTTCTAGAAGATAAAATGGGAAAAAATAGGTGAGTGTATTTGGTATTAACTTGATAGACACAACATCAAAAATACACACTACAAGCAAAACAACTGATAGATTAGATTTCATGAACAACAAAAAAAAATGCTTCCACTCTATGAACAATGCTGTTGAGCAAATGACAAGTCACAGATTGGAAGAAATTATCTGCAAAACCATTTATCTCAAAAAAGGACTTGTATGCAAAATGTGCAGAGAGTTCTTAAAACTCACCTACAAGTTCTACACTTATAGAAAGGTTAGAATTTGACAATAAAACACCTGAATAAAGATGGAATAGAGGATGAGGGAAGAACTTGAAACCCATTCCATGGGAGAGAGCCAACCCCTGATACTATTAATGATCCTCTGCTATGCTTGCAGACAGGAGCCTAACATAGCTGTCTCCTGGGAGTCTTCATCCAGCAGTGGATGGAAGCAGATGAAGAGACTCACAGCCGAACATCAGGCAGAGCCTGGGGAGTCATATGGAAGAGTGGGGAAGGGGTAGGATTGAGTGAGCCAGAGGGGTCAAGGACACTACAAGAAAGCCTACAGAGTAAACTAACCATGGGCCCTTGGGGGCTCACAGAGACTGAGCTACCAACCGAAGAGTATGCAGGGCCTGGACCTAGCCTCCTAGATAATTAGTAGCAGATGTACAGCTTGGTCTTCATGTGGGTCCCTTAACAATTGGAGTAGGGGCTGTCTCTGACTCTGTTACCTGCCATTGGATCGCCTCCCATAGCTGGACTGACTGGTCGGGCCTCAGTAGGAGAGGATAGGTTTAGTCCTGCTGGGGCTAGATGTCCACCCAGGGTAGAGTGGTACCCAAGGGGAGATTCCCCTGCCCTGAGAAGAAGTGGAGAGTGGAATTTGTGAGGGTGGGACTGGGAGGAGAGGGAGGATGCAACTGGGATGTAAAGTTAATTAATTAATTAGCTAATTGATTAATTAATTACTTAAAACCCCAAACCAATAATGTACATGCTGTAAAGGCAGCACACTTACATATCCTGCAGTTCTTTACAGCAGCAATGAGTGGTTGAAAAGAGAATTTTGACAGCAATTACATTCATAATAGTCTCAAAAAAAGAGAGAATTAAGAATGAAGGAAAAAGATGTCAGGACCGTACAATGAAGTTAGCAAACACAGCTTAAAATAAAATAAAGAAGATGTGAGGTTCATGGGTCAGAGGACAATTTTGTTAAGATGTAAATACATCCTACAGTCATGTACAGACTCAAATCCCAGTGACACGTTCAGCAGAAACAGATGGCCACATCTTTTTGTTTTTTGTTTTTGTTTTTGTTTTTTTTTTCGAGACAGTGTTTCTCTGTGTAGCTCTGGCTGTCCTGGAACTCACTCTGTAGACCAGGCTGGCCTCAAACTCAGAAATCTGCCTGCCTCTGCCTCCCAAGTGCTGGAATTAAAGGCGTGTGCCACCACTGCCCAGCAGATGGCCACATCTTAAAATATCAATGAACCCTAAATAGTGCCTATAATCTTGAATTCCAAGATCTGCTACTAATTCGCAGTAATCAAAACAGTATGGTGTTAACACAACACTAGACACAGACCAGTGAAGCAGGACAGAGGTCCCAGAAATAAATTCTAGCCAAATGGTCCAACAGTTTTTAAGATGAATGTCAAGAGTAGTCAATTGTTTGCCCCCCAAGAAATAGTTCTGGGAAAATTAGATATTCTCATTCTGAAGAATAAACTTGGGCCCTTTCCCAGCGCCATATGAATACTTAACTCAAAATGTATCAAAGATGTAATTTAAAATCTGGAACAACAAAAACACTTAGAAGTCAACATAGGACAAGGCTTCAGGACGCTGGACTTTAACAATGAATTTCTGACTACGGCTCTCAAGTCATGGATCTCAAAAAACCCACAAGTTAAACTTTGTGGTAACTAAAAGGTTTTCAGCATCAAAGGACAGTATCAGCAAAATGAAAAGGCAATCTGGGAAAAGGGAAGAAGTCCTTGCATGTCGTAATGAATTTGTATCCAGAACAGAGAACATCTGCAACAACTCAACAGAAATTAATAACTCGAGTCAAACATAGACAAAACATTTCTCCAAAGAAAGTATACAAATAGCTGATAAGTCCATGGATATAAGCCCATTACCAGTAAACATTACAGAAGCAGATACAAATGTCATGATGGCTGGCTACTCCCCATTTACTAAGATGTCTACTAGAGAAGACTGTAGTGTCTCAATGATGTAGAGGAAATGGAGCCTTGTGTGTGGCTGCTGAGATTGTCAAGTAGAACAGCTCTGTGGGAAAGTAGGGTAGTTAGCTCCTCAAAATAAACATGATTACCACAGAATTCAGCAATATCACTTCTGGATATTTTCTCAAGGAAATTGAAATCGGGTGTTGATGAGACTCTTGCCCACCCATGCAGTTGAAGCGTTACTTTCAACTGAAGCATGAGAAGAAGCAGTGGGGTGTTCGTGAATAGAAAAGCACACTGTGTCATGCACCTAGTGTGGAATCTTACAAGGCCTGCAAGAATAGGAGCAATTATGATAAGGGAAACAACAGAGAAGCTCCTTGAGAGTATTGTGCTAAGTAAAATAATGCAGTTGAAAAAAATCTAAATACATTATGTGTTGGCTTTCATGAGGAGAGGAAGCTGAAATCACAGAAGGGGTAAATAATGACGGTTGCTGTTGTGGGATGGGAAAGAGGTGAGATCAGGGAGCAGGGGGGGATGGGGCTGGTTTATTGAACATAGAATTAGTTGACAAAATAGAGTCATGGAGACTGATTGCAAGTCTGTGTGAACTGCACACTTCATAGTTAAGAATATAATTTCATGCTATACATATTTTGCCATAAGAAAGCATAAATTAATTTTCAAAAAGTAGTGAGTAAGCTATTAATGTATACATGCTGTCATAGAGAAACCTAACATGGAGCGTTGCTTAGTGGAAATGAGCCGGCCCGGAAGTGCTGTAATGCATGCTTGCAGTGGTGAGGGAGTGTAAGTGGTGAGAGACTGATGAGGTCAGCAATTTGCAACCTGGCTTCCCTTCACATCTTCTAGCGACCTCTCCTCCACAGTGTGTAGTGAAGGGCCTTGGAAGCCGTTAGCAAACAGACCCAAACTTCCAGAATCTTCGCGAAATCATGGGCTTCTCCAAATGATTTCATTTGGGAAGAACCACCTACTATAGAATCAACTCCACTGCCGGTTTCTCTCCACTGCAAGATCTTCTCAATGCAGGACACACCCACTACAGGATCTCTTTACTATAAGATCATCCCCACCCAGTGCAGATCTCACCTACTGGATGATATCACCCATTACCGGATCCTCCACGGCAGGATTCCCACAACTGAAGGATCCCGCCCCCACCCACTGCAAGATTCTGTACTTACTACAGGGTCCTCTTCACGGCAAAATTCCACACACTGCAGAATCAACTCCACTGTGGAGTCCTTCCACTGCATGATCTCTCTCACTGCAGAATCCCACCCACTTAAAATCATATCAACTTCAAAATCCGCGTGTGCCAGCCAGTTCTCTAAGACTTTGAGACTTTCAGACAACGAGCTAAACGTAATGATGCAATTCTATAAACCCAGCTACCTGAAAAATCAAGATGGTAGGGATCACAAGTCCAAGGTCAGCCTGTTCTACAAAGTTAGTTCAAGGCTTGTTAGGAAGCTAAGTGAGCCCTATCTCAAAAGAGAACTGAAAGAAAGAATGAAAAGAAGAAGAGAGGCAGAGGAGAGAGAGAGAGAGAGAGAGAGAGAGAGAGAGAGAGAGAGAGAGAGAGAGAGAGAGAAGGAAGGAGTGCTGGTCATGCAGCTGTAGTAGTGAGCTAATGCCAACCATGTGGTACTGTACCTGTCTAGTTTATGGTAATGTATATGCCTAGCATGTACAAGGCTAGACCTAATATGTATAACATGGTAACAGAAAGAAGAGAAGAATGAGGAAAAGAAAAAGAGGGCTGGCAAACATTGAGGAATGACCTTGTCATTTCTTCGGGGTTATTTGGAGCCCAGCTGAGTTCTGAGGAGCCCATCTCCTTTAGGGTAGCAGTGGCCTGGTGTAATAAAGGCTAGAGGTAAAACCTTAGCCTAACTCCAACCTCCTGATACCCTCCAAGAGGCAGACCCTGGCTTCTCTTTACTCCACCCTGACTTCTAGTTTCCTTTCTTCCATAAAGATGTTTTTCCATTTCAAAGAAATGAGAACCTCTATCCAGTGAGGTCACTTTCCCCACATTGCTGGCCTCAGCTGAATACCTTTCCCCCTCTGTTTCACAGTCTAAACTGGCAGTAGACAGAAACTGTCCGACTTCCTTCCAGCTGTGAGGAAATCACCCTTGGGGTCCTGATGCCTATTCAGCACAATGCTGAAGATCTTATGTCATTCTTCCTTTTGTAGGATCCTACCAGGCTCCTTGCTTCTTATAAAAGTCCGATGGAACTTCCAGAGGAGCAGAGACGGTGACACTGGCACCTGACTCCTCCAGCCTTCATTCTGAAGCCTTTGACCTCAACATGAAGATCTCCACACTTCTGTGCCTCCTGCTCATAGCTTCCGCCATTAGCCCACAGGTGTTGGCTGGACCAGGTAAGGCTACTTCTCCTTTTCCAATCTTCAGCACATTCCAGAGCTGCTGCATGGTCTGCAGTTTTATCGATGGAAAGACTCAGGTTACAAAAGGAATTAAAAAGAGTCATTGTGCCGATGACATAGTAAGCCAGAACCAAGTGCTCAGAGCACTGGGGCCAGGCCCTGTGATGTCTCATGACACCAGCTCTGGGACAAGATGCTGAATGTAGCCACTACAGATACTGCCCTCTCCTTGTTTGGAGAGGTGACCCAGAAGTGGCTCTCTGGTGAGAAGGACATCTCAGCAATAGAGGAGTGACAGATATGGTGACTTGAAAAAGAATTTTGGGGTCATGATCCAGAGTGCCTTGAAGAACAACAGCCACATGTGGATTCTGGAGAGGCTCCTTAAACTCTAAGCTCACAACAGCAAGGTGATGGACAGCACATTCTTAGAATTTCTTTGCCTGCGTCAGAAATTGATGAGATTTTTCCATACATAATTAACAGCAAGGATATATTCTGTAATATTCTGTGACCGGACTCTAGATACAGAAGTTGGGAGCTGTAACTCTTAGGTACAGTCCAGTATTCTTCCTTCCCTTGTGAGGGTACCCTGCAATGTCTCCTAAGTGTCTCTTTCTTTGAAAAATTATTTTCAGATGCGGTGTTCATCCCAGTCACCTGCTGTTATAATGTCGTTAAGCAGAAGATCCACATTCGGAAGCTAAAGAGCTACAGGAGAATCACAAGCAGCCAGTGTCCCCAGGAAGCTGTGATGTAAGTTGGCCATGCCCAGCACTCCATACTAGTTTCCCATCTGAGAAGCAAGGGAAAGAAGTCTGGACTCGTGGTCTTAAGTCAAACAGATATAGCATCTTATAGGTCTGGTCCCCTCCTCACCTAGGAAAACTAAGCCCATTGGAGAATCCATACTTTTCCATCAGTTTGCACCCAATTTATTTAGCCAGGAGACTGGAGAGCTTCAGGAGAGCAAGAACGGAGCTTCTTCCTGAGTCTTTCTTTCACCTTTCCCAATCTTCTCTGCTGTCTCCTCATCTGTGGAGAAGAGGCCTAGGACCCATAGGCCATGCTTGAATAGAACCTTGTCTCAGAGCATCTTGTCTAACCATGTCCTCTCCCCCACAGCTTCAGGACCGTACTGGATAAGGAGTTCTGTGCTGACCCCAAGGAGAAGTGGGTTAAGAACTCCATAAACCACTTGGATCAGAAATCTCAAACTCAGCATCTTTGAAGTTTCATGTCTAGGCTGAGAGTTCCAGGGAAATCTTATGTATTTTCTCCTGACCTTCCCTGGGGGCAGTGTGATATTTATTATGATATCTAAAGAGAGATGCTTTTAATAATTTAAAACACAAACTTGCTTAAATAATATTTAATGATATTTAAGTTATATTTGGGCCAATAAAACTGAATTCAATTTACAAACTGTGTATTTATTTTTATAAAAACTCATTTAAATTCCTGGCAAAATGTCAGAGTTCTCTTTTGCACCTGCTCATGGGGTAGTGAGATCCATCCATGGGGCATTAGCATGATACCAGCTTTTGCATTCTTAGAGAATCAGTGCTTCTTCTAGTGGAGTGTGTGCTTGCTACTGCTGTATTCAGTGTTATTATATGGATACGCTATTTTCAAAGGAAAGTACGTATGTATTCTTAAGATATCACTCTAATTTTGGGTCATGTTAAGCTGGAAGGGGAAAGCCAGCAGCAATGGGTAACAGTGTGAAAGGCCGTTCTGCCGGAATGTCTTTTGGCTGGGCAGGACCTGCTGAGGTTGGGGGGGAAATGTGGCAGGACATCACAGGCCCTGCTATCCCTCTAGCTCCAATCCTTCCATTATCTGCCTGTAGCCATGAGCTTCTCCAAGCCCATTTCTTTTCTCATTACACCTTTCTTTTCATGGAGTCCCTTTAATGGCCTCTCACAATGGTCTTGAGACTTTTCTAACTCCAGGGTTTTCCCATGAAATGAATTCTGAAGCCCAGAGTAGTAAGATCTTAGGGGTAAAACCAGACCAACAAGGAACACTAGATATCTATGTGCCACATCTGTTTGGGGTTTTTATAAGGATGGCTCTCTAACACATCTTCTGTGGAAGGACTGTGGACATGACAGGTTGTGGATGCACAGTGCTCTTCTGAGGTGTTCAGCAAAGAGAGAGGGTACTGAGTCAGAGAAAAAAAATCCAGCTGGCTGCGCAGCTCAAATCTGGAGGGACTGGTGGTAGGCACTAGAAATAAAAGGTTGTGGTAGGGTCTGCTTAACTTCAGGATAGGAAAGCAGTAAGAACACAGTAAGTGAACTCAAACTGTAAGAGCAGGAACACACTGAGAGGTAGTAACAGAAAGAGTTGCCAGGTCTGAGCACAGGAAACCACGAGGAAGAAAGGGCCCAGGAACAGCCACTGCAGTGGGACAGGAAGACCTCAACAATCTAAGCTGGACACTAGCAAGGGTGAAGTCATAAATAAAAAGACAAGCTGAGTATCGCTGTGTGGAATGCCGTAGAGGGGAAACATAGGACTCTGGATATGAACTCAACTCTCAGAGTCTCACATAGTAGTTTAAGGGGCTGGCAGTTCTTCAGTGTAGAACTAATTTGCTTGTATTATGGTCTGAATGCCTGTGCTCCTTCAAGATTCATATTGGAATCCATCTAGTCTTGGCCCTTTGTGCTGTGTGCATACTGTATGAAGAAAGTAAGGTGACTTGCTTTATGAGTCTAGATAGAAGGCTCAAAAACCCAACATGGCCACTGGTGAGGCAATCTGGCTGCATCACAGCACAGCAGAAAATCAGAAAGGATGTGTGTTATTGTCTTAGTCAGGGTTTCTATTCCTGCACAAACATCATGACCAAGAAGCAAGCTGGGGAGAAAAGGGTTTATTCAGCTTACACTTCCAGGCTGCTGTTCATCACCAAAGGAAGTCAGGACTGGAACTCAAGTAAGTCAAGATGCAGAAGCTGATGCAGGGGCCATGGAGGAATGCTGCTTACTGGCTTGCTTGCTTCCCCTGGCTTGCTCAGCCTGCTTTCTTATAGAACCCAAGACTACCAGCCCACAGATGGTACCACCCACAAGGGGCCCTCCCCCCTTGATCACTAATTGAGAAAATGCCTTACCGCTGGATCTCATGGAGGCATTTTCTCAACTGAAACTCCTTTCTCTGTGATAACTCCAGCTTGTGTCAAGTTGACAC
>CM052710.1:36612283-36630726 GCA_028551405.1 Uromys caudimaculatus | reverse complement strand
TTGCTTGCTTCCCCTGGCTTGCTCAGCCTGCTTTCTTATAGAACCCAAGACTACCAGCCCACAGATGGTACCACCCACAAGGGGCCCTCCCCCCTTGATCACTAATTGAGAAAATGCCTTACCGCTGGATCTCATGGAGGCATTTTCTCAACTGAAACTCCTTTCTCTGTGATAACTCCAGCTTGTGTCAAGTTGACACCCAAAACCAGCCAGTACATGTATCAGAGGGGGTGGTCACACAGATGATGGTTCATCACTAGACTTTCAAACCACTTCCAGCATTGATCCATTCACAAGGGTGAAGCTCCCAACATCAAAGTTTCCATAAACTCAGCCCCAGTGTATAAAGGCCACTCCACCATCTCACCATCATCAACCATGCTAGGGACCAAGCTTCCAGCATGTATCTATTGAGGGACAGTCACATACAAACCATATCATGCATTGTGATGGGGATGAAGAAGCAAGACTTTAAGTAGGTGACTAAGTCAGGAGGTGTCTGCTTCCATAAGTGATATTAATGTTAATAATAAGGCTTGGGGGAATTGTTTTGCCCTCTAGCTGTGACAGAACACACAGAAGGTGTACTGATCAAACCCCAGCCAGACACCAAGTCTACTGGTACCTTGATCTTTACCATATCCAGATCCAGAATCTCTCTTCTTATAAATTATTATACCCCAATTCCAGAATTTTAGCAATTAATCTCTCTTCTTTTAAATTATTGTGTCTACGGTATTGTGTTTTCATAATAGGAATAGACTGGTATAATTGTTATGTTATAGTGTTAAATGTACCTCCTAAGCTCATGTGCTTTAACATTTGGTCCCCAGCCAGTGGCATATTTGAGGGAGATGGTACAACCTTTAAGAAAGGAAGAAAAACCTTTGGAGATGAGTGACATGAAACAGGTCCTGGAAGGCTATAGTCTACCTCGCTTCCTGTCTGCTACTGATATATATCCAATCACAAGTTCCAGAGAACATGGGCCAAATTATTCATATCACAATACCATCCAAGTGCTATGACACACTGTACTCTCTGGAACTGTGAGCCAAAATAAACACATCCGCCATTAAGTTGTTTCTGTCATAGGGAGGTTTCAGAATGGGCAGGGGAGACAGGTTAGTGGGTAAAGTACTTGGGCCATCGAGAGGATCTGAGTTCAGAACCCCCAGCTCCCACATAAAGAACCAAATATGTAGCACTAATCTTCAACTCCAGAGGCAAGAAGAGTAACTAATTGAGGTAATCTTTGTTGCCCAGTCAGTCCCAAGGCCAATTTGTAAGAGCTCATAAGCATCCACTTAAAGGTAAGGACTCCTCTTCCTGGCAGTCTCTTTTTTCCACTTATGTATTTATGTGTGCTTTATATGTTTGTACATGTCTGTGTGCAACATAAACCTAAATCAGCCAAAAGAATGAGAGAAAACTGAGAGTAGAGTATAAGTAAATAATAGAGAAAACCAACAGGATTAAAGGTTGGTCTTTGAAAATAAAAATAAAAGCAATAAACCTTCATCTAGAACATGCACATGCAAAGGGCAAAGGCACAAGTTACTGTCAGAAATACAAGAAGAGCATCTTTACTATTGCCTTAAATAAGACAAGATCATGAAGAATAAAAGATTATCAAGAACTCTTGGTCCAAAACCTGAAAGTATAGGAAAAGCTATTCAACTTCTTGAAATACGAACTCTGCCAAAACTCACATAGGGAAGTAGAAATAATCAAGATGTGTCTTTATCTATTACATAAGTTGGATAAAGAATAGTCCTCCAACCCTGAAAGTACAAGGATCTCCCAAATTATACCAATGAATTCTACTGAACACTGAAGCTACAAATGACACCCATGCTCAACAACTTGTTCTAAAACACTAAAGCAGAGTGACCACTTGAAAATGCACTTCAAGATATACATAGACAGAGAAAGACATGTTGTATTGTCCTGAGATTACAAGTAAGAAGAGCCAATATTATCATCTGTTTGCTCTTTGCAACCTAGCAGAAGCCAGATAATATACCAAGCAAAAGAAAAGCGTGATCCATGTGTATCCTGGCCCTCCCTGGCTACCTAGTCCAGCTGAAGAAAGTCAATCTGTCACAAAGAGTGAAAGAGAGAGTGATTGAGGAAAACATGCCAATGTCAGTCTCTAACCACAGACAAACCTACAGGCGAGTATGTAGACACATGCACTAGTAAGCGCCAGTGTAAGAGAGAGAGAGAGAGAGAGAGAGAGAGAGAGAGAGAGAGAGAGAGAGAGAGACTTAAAACTATTTAAAAATTGATTACTGTAACCTATCACATCAATCAGCTGAAGGTAAAAGGTCACATGATGCTATCAATAGACACTGAAAAGCATTGAAAAAAAGTGCACACCCAGCAGGGTCTAAAGCCAAAATTACTTGTCAACACACTTGAAACAGAAGGAAGCTTCTTCAGTTTAGTGAACATCTGTGATGATCTGGGGTGAATCCCACACTCACCGGCTAAAGTAGATATTGTTCTCATAAGATTGAGAATAGCAGAGCACTAACCATTTGCAGTGTCCCATCAGTGGGAGTCCTGGCTGACTCATTAGACAGAAGGAAAACAGAAAGATACATAGATGGAAGGAATTTAAGCTGCCTTTAAGAAAAACATGTTTGACTTCTGCAGAAAATCACAGAGAATCAATGGCAAGTATAAAAAAAAAAAAAGACTCTTACAGTTTATGATTGTAGAAGGATTTCAGAATGGTCAAAGGATATGGGATAGGTGGGTAAAGTCCTTGGTGCTCAAACGTGAGGCCTAAGGCTTGGATCCCAAAACTCCTAGATTTAAAACAAACAAACAAAAAACCAGGCATATGGGGCAACATCTGCAGTACCACTGCAGAGACGGGGGGCAACAAGTAGATTGTGGAGTCTTCTGACTGCCCAGCTTACAAAAACATCAAGATCCAGATTCAGAGAGAGACCCGTACATCTCGGGTACACACAGGGGTGCATGCACACACAGATCCACACAAACAAAGGTCAGAAAGCACAAATACTGATGTCTAAGATTCGATAGCATTCCTGGCAGTAATGAACAGTTCAAACTGAAATTAATGACACTTCCTTATATTGGCACCTAAAACTAACTATGTCATACTCAGTCTAAGAAAAATGTGAACATACAACAAACTCTTTGATGATATTGGCAAGGTGGTTCTCAACTTTATACAGAGAGGTGAATTAACACAACACTGGAAAATAAAGTCAGAGAACTCACGTTACCTGACTTCATGACTTACCATATGGTTACAGTCACCAAGGTGTGTGGGGCTATGATATAATAGAAAATACATCAGTGGGACAGAAATAGATTCGCACAAGTTGCCTTTGAAAAGCAGCACGGACAATTCAAGAAAGAAAGGATGATATCTTCAGCAAACAGTGCTGTAACAAATGTGAAAATTATAAAAAGGAAAATGATCTTAGGGAGGGACCTGTTTTTTTACCAAAACAAACAAACAAACAAGCAAAAGAAAAAACCTATTAGATTCATGCTAGATATAAGTGTATCTACTGCTTAGAATTTAAAGCTACACAACTTCTAGAAGGTAAAAATGGAAGAAGGCATAAGGTGGCCGTCTTAGTGACTTTGTTGGGACAAAATACCCTGAGATAGATGCTGCACACACATGAAGCATTGACAAACACATCTTAAGGAAGAGAGGGCTTGTTTTGTTCTAGTGTTTCAGAGCATATACAGTTCATCATGGTGAAGCAGGCTTGGTTGGAGGATCATGGGGCTGGCCTACACCCTACATTGACAGCATGGAAGCATAAAGAGGAAGTGGGCCTGGTAACAAAGCCCCAGTCTGCCCCGTCATATACTTCCACCAGCAAGACTCAGTCTCCTAAAGTTTCTACAACCTTTCCAAACAAGGCCACAAACAAAAGTTTGGCCCAGAAGACCTAAGGAAAAGGCACATGTGTGCTCTCCCTTGCTGTCTGTCCCTATGATAAACACTGACCAAAAGCAACTTGGAGGAAATGGTTTATTTGGCTTACAGGTTACAGTCTGTACTGGCTGGTTCTGTGTCAACTTGACACAGCTGGAGTTATCATGGAGAAAGGAGTTTCAGTTGAGAAAATGCCTCCATGAGATCCAGCTGTAAGGCATTTTCTCAATTAGTGATCAAGGGGGGAGGGCCCCTTGTGAGTGGTACCATCTGTGGGCTGGTAGTCTTGGGTACTATAAGAAAGCCAGCTGAGCAAGCCAGGAGAAGCGAGCAAGCCAGTAAGTTACATCCCTCCATGGCCTCTGTATCAGCTCCTGCTTCCTGACCTGCTTGAGTGCCAGTCCTGACTTCCTCTGATGATGAACATCAGTGTGGAAGTGTAAGCTGAATAAACCCTTTCCTCCCTAACTTACTTCTTGGTCATGATGTTTGTGCAGAAATAGAAACCCTGACTAAGACAAATTGGTACCAGCATAGTGGGGTATTCCTGTGACAACCTGACCATGTTTTGGGAAGGACTGTGGAAGGACTTTGGAACTTTGAGCTAGAAGAGTCATTCAGTGTTAAGAGCTCGTGGGATGTTGTGTAGGAGCTTGGAAGATAATGTTGAGAACAGTGCAGAAGATGGAAGTCTGGCTTGTGAAATTTCAGAGGGAAGATTAAAGACTCTTATCACGGCTGTTGCTATTTTGATTGTGAAGATTCTATGGTTTTGGTTAGCTGGGGCTGAAGGATCACCTGTGATTAACAAGATACCAGAGCTACTAAGGCAAAACTATTGCATTACTGGAACTATTGATGCTGGTTAGCTGGAGCTGGGAAATTGGCTGTGATTGGGAAGAGACCAGCATCACTGAGGTGACATCTTCTGAGAAGTGTTTTCTGAGAGCACAGAGGCTGTATTCCAGAGATAGCCAGGGTTGTACCTTGTGCTGTGGATGAACTTGGTAATGTTTAAGAGTCACCCAGGTGGTACTGGTTTTGAAGGCATGAAGGAGCCACAAAGAACAGCTGAGCCCTGGGCACTGTGAGAGGCTGTGGAAGGCCATTGGTGAAGGTGCAGCCTCAGTTACAATTGATGGCCCAGGACTAAAGGGATCATGCATAGGAGGTGAGGCTTGGCACCATGAAGAGAGCCTATGAGAGGCTGTTGGTAAAGCCTAGTTGCAGCAGAAGACAGCAGTGTTTTAGAGATGCCAGTACCATGAGATGACCACCAAGAACAGCAGCAGCAGTGGACTACAGGCATCTGGAGCTTAGAATACAAGGTGTGTGCTACAAAGGGCAGAGCTGGAGAAGTGACTCAAGCCTTTGGGGGAATCCAGAAGATCTTAAGTGGACCCCAGACATTGGATGGTTGGAGTTTGATTTTGATTTTGATTGTGACTGTGCCCTGATATATTTTCCCTCCTAATGGAATAGGGTATTTTAGTGGAGCGCACAGTTAAGAGACTTGTAATGGTAAAAAGACTTTGAATTCTAAGAGATTGGGTATTTTTTAAAGGGATTGAAATTTTGATATGTAAGAATTTGCAAAGACTGTAGGACTTTTAAAGTTATTTAGATCTTGGGGACGAATAAGAAAGTAAGGGTTGAGGCTTAATAGTGATGTATTTGTGTGTCAAGTTGACAAGGGGTCAATTGTACTGGCTGGTTTTATGTCAACTTGACACAAGCTGGAGTTATCATGGAGAAAGGAGTTTCAGTTGAGAAAATGCCTCCATGAGATCCAGCTGTAAGGCATTTTCTCAATTAGTGATCAAGGGGGGAGGCCCCTTGTGGGTGGTACCATTTGTGGGCTGGTAGTCTTAGGCTCTATAAGAAAGCCAGCTGAGCAAGCCAGGAGAAGCAAGCAAGCCAGTAATAACATCCCTCCATGGCCTTTGCATCAGCTCCTGCTTCCTGACCTGCTTGAGTGCCAGTTCTGACTTCCTCTGGTGGTGAACATCAGTGTGGAAGTGTAAGCTGAATAAGCCCTTTCCTCCTTAACTTGTTTCTTGATGTTTGTGCAGGAATAGAAACCCTGACTAAGACACAATCCATCATTGAGAGAAGCCAAAATAGGAACTCAAGGCAGGAACTGAAGCATAGACCACAGAGGAATACATTTTACTCGTTTGTTAAGCCTAGCTGGCTCAGCTACCTTTTTCACACAGCCCAGGCTAGTCTGCCTAGGGATGACACCAACCACAGTGGGTTGGACCCTTCTTCATCAAATTAGCAATCAAAAAAGTACCTCCCAGACATGCCCACAGGCTACGCTGATGGAAGCAAGCCCTTACTTAAGGTTCCGTCTTGCCAAGTGTGTCTAGTTGGCAACAGATGCTAATTACATTATTCCACCCCTTGAAGACTTTCATCACTTTGTCTTTCTTGTTTGTTCCCAATATTTCATGTTAAAACCGTCACATAAATTGTGGTATAACTGTACAGGTTTTATAATCTTTTTAAAAATTCCAACAATATATTCTTAAAAGTTAAAAGTCTATTAACTGCAGGTTAATTTAAAACTGAAACTTAGCTATGTTTTTTTTTCTTGCTCCAAGAAGGAAGAATTTTTCACAGCTACAATCAAATCAACATAAACCAAAATCCAATAGTGTAAATAGCTCAGTCTGCCATCAGGGGCTCACTCAGAATCTTTTGAGCTCCAAAGGAGCTGCCTCTCCCACTCTGCCATCTGTAGCATACGCAGAATGTCTGGTAGGCTCAGGTCGGCTCCATCCCACACCTGCTGCTATCTTTAGTGGGAGTTCCATGATCTGGGAATCTCTAATATTTGGGGGGCTACACTGAAACTGAGGCTGCACCTTTCCCAGTTATTTCTTTTCTGTCCTCTTCAGAGCCAACCAACCTGCCACATGGTGCCAAGCCTCAGCTGCTTTCCATGGTTCACACTTTTATGCCCCAACTTTAACTCATTGGATAGATGTTGATGAATTCTGTCTGGTCTTGGGCATTCCTTGATATAGTTCTTGGTCCAATGGTTTAGTATAAATTGGCTATTAAAATTCTATTTGTTTGGATGTCCTTTCATATTTCAATACATTCTGTTCATGTGTTTTTTTTCCCAGACCATTGAGTTTGGTCATTTGTTAGCACTCAATTTTCCTCATTGCCACTCTTCTGTCAGTACAAAAATAAAACCCACAACGCTCACCTCAAAGGGAAGAAGGAATTATTCTGGAGCTCAACGTGAGTGATTATGGCCCCAAAATACAAATTCATGTTACCTCAAAGTCCATTGTCCAAGGCGGTGACAGTTTGATGAGTTTTTACAAGCAGCAGAGCCAAGAAACTCACAAATAAATACACTTTTAAAATACATTAAATAAATAGTTACAGCAAAGTAGAAAAATGTCTGCTATGGACTTCAGATGCTGTCTGATGCTATTCATAGCTTTTGATTGGTGGAAATTGGAGTTCTGGTAAGTTAGCACATTCCAAAATGTTTCAATCTGTCAGTCATGGGATGTTAGGTCCCGCCCAGATAAGGGCAAGCAATGGTTATTTAAGATGCTAACGACAGTTCAAAATAAATTGGAATTAGGCTCTAGACTTGCAGCATTCTAGTCTTTCTACAGCCATTAGGTCTAACCAGTTAGCCAGCTTTACAGAAAGTTTAGCTGACAGTGCAATACCGAAGCCAAGAAAAGAGTCAATGCTTAAAAACCACTAGTTAGCATTCTAGACAGTCTTATGATTAATTACATTCACTCAAACTTGAAGGAAATGGTAATTTTTAAAAATCCAAGCAAAGAATCCTCTCTCTCTCTCTTTCTCTCTCTCTCTCTCTCCCTCCCTCCCTCCCTCTCTCCCTCCCTCCCTCCTTCCCTCCCTCCCTTCTCCTCCCTTTCTCCTTCCCCTCCCCCTCTCTCTAATGCTAAACTAAATCCTAGGTAATGGAACAAATTATCATGGCCTTGCTAGCTTTTTTTAGGTCATGGTGTCTTCTTGATTGCTATAACTTTAGATATAATGTACTACTATGTGCTGCATTTAAATGTTGTATCTGACAGAGGTCAAAACCCAGAAAATCATGAAATATTAGCCATTAGCTCAAGGTGTCTTAATATATCAGATATAATTCAGAGATTTAATCCTGAGTGGTTTTACTAACTATATCCCTCACTTGAAGATTTTCTTCCTACCTACTAATCAGGAAGCTTTGCCTATACTAATGAGGAATGAGACTGAGCATGATACTATTTGGTCTCCACACACATTGAACAGGATGCTTGACCAACAGGGTTATTGTGAATTGAAGTTTCCAGACAAAAGTAATACATATATTAAGGCCTCTGCAAGGAAACAGAAAGCTCTGTGATGTAGAGAGCTATGCTCCTGCCGGATGCTACCCACTGCAGGATCCCTACCACTGCAGGATCATCACGGGCTATCCAGTTCTCCAGGACTTTCAGGCTGAGCAACTCTGTCATTACAGCATTTGTCAGATTGATATGGGAGAATTACAGAACAAGGACAGCCTGGGGACAAAGTAAATCCTGGGAGAGCCAGATCTTCTTAGTTCTCATCTCAAAAACTAACTAACTAACTAACTAACTAACTAACTAACTAACTAACTAACTAACTTAAAAGAAGGGCTGAGGTATAGCTGCCATTTAGTGGTAGAATACTTACTTGACTGTCATGTGCAAAGTTCTGGCTAACATGTAAAATTCCTAGTAATAAAAGAGAAAGGAAGAGGAGATAGAAGAGAAGGAGATTTGAGTCTACCACTTTTTCAGGGTTCTTTGGAGCCCATCTGGTTTCTGAAGAACCCACCTGCCTTAAGGTTGCAATAGCCTAGTGCAAAAGAGGCCAGGGGCAAAGACCTGGCCTCCTGGCACCCTCCAAAAGAAAGCTTCTGGCCTTTCTTTACTCCATGATAACCTCAGTTTCTATTCTTTCTTATATGAAGATGTTTTTCATTTCAAAGTTCCAGAATCCCTGATCCAATGGGACCACTTCCTCCACGTTGCTGGTTTCAGATGCTTGTCCTTCAGCTTCTATCTCACAGTCTAAGTTAGCCAAAGATGGTAAATGCTGAGTTTCCTTCCAGCTGCCAGGAAATCATCTCATGATCTGATGACTACTCAGCATAACAGATCTTACTTTCATCTCCCATTAGGCATGACCTTGTCTGCCAGACTCCCTAATCTCTATAAAAGGCAGATTGGAACCTCCTCCAGACTAGCAGAGTTAGACCAACTGAGAGGACTCTATCCTTCGCTCCAAGGTCCTTGCCTTCAACATGAAAATCTCCGCAGTGCTTCTGTGCCTTCTGCTCATAGCTGTCACTCTCAGCCCAGGAGAGATGGCTGAGTCAGGTAAGGCATCTCCTTTCCTAAGGTTAATGGTTTAGCAGGCACTAACATCTGAGCACAAGGCATCCAGAGCTGCTGCATGATCTGCAGTTTTAAGATGGAAAGACTGAGACTATGGAAGAAGTTAGCAAAAGCCAGTGTTTCAAAGCTAGGCAGAGAACCAGAAGTAAGTGTTTAGATCACTGAGGCCAGGCCCTGTGATGTCTCATGACACCAACTCTGGGACAAGATGCTGCATGCAACCACTACAGATATTGCCCTCTTCTTTTTGAGGAGATGGCCCAGAAGTGGCTCTGTGGTGAGAAGGACAAGTAATAGGGGAGTGATAGGGATGATGTTTTGAAGAAGTGCTTTGGGGTCTTGGTCCAGAGTAGCTTCCAGAACCACAGCCATATGTGGATACTTGCACATGGAGACGCTTCCTAGATTAAAAAATAGGTTGATTCTAAGCCCACAACAGCAAGGTGATGGACAGAGAGTTCTTGGAACTCGCCTTCCTGTGTCAGAAATATGGGATCAGTCAATGAGATTTCATTATAGACAGTTGTCAGTGAGGACTTCTGTAGTTCAACAGAGGACACTGACTCCTAGAATATATTCTGTCACTAGAATCTAGATACAGAACTTGGGAACAGTGACTCCTAGGTAGAACCCAACCCTCATCTTCCCTTATGAGAGCACCCTGAGATGTCCCCTAACCCTCTTTCTTTATCAAATTGCTTTCAGATAAGATATCCCCTCCAGTCTCCTGCTGCTATGCTGTAACAAATCGGAAGATCCCCCTTCGGATGCTGCAGAGCTACGAGAGAAACAGTGTCCAGTGTCCCCTGGAAGCTGTGATGTAAGTCATCCCTGCCCAGAACACCAGTCAGAGTCAAGGGAGAGTGGTCAGGACACACAGACAAGTGAGTCAAACAAATATAGCCTCTTATCTGAATGGCTCCTTACCCACATAGGGAAACTGACTGGAAGAGAAGAACTCTATAAATTTCCAGGAGCTCAGAGGGATTTTCCCTAGTTCCTTTACCCAATAGTTGAGAAAGCTTCAAGTAGGACAGCAAGATCAGGGCTTCCTCCTCAGGGTTCCTCCTTCCACTCTTCCTCATCCTCCCCTCCTGCCAAGCAGTTTCTTCATCTCTGGAGCAAAAAGTGAACGAGGTCTGTTGATCTGTGGGCCATGCCCTGAGCATTACTTCTGAGCATGCCATCTCTTCACAGCTTCCAGACCAAGCGGGGTATTTCTGTCTGTGCAGACCCCACACAGAAGTGGGTCAGTGACTACATGAAGATCCTTGACCAGAAGTCTCAAATTCTGCAGCCTTGAGCCTTCACAACTGGGTTAAGAGACAGCCAAATCTGGGAATTTTCCCCTAATCTTCTCCAGGCAGAGAAATGTTACAAGCAGATGGTGCCTGGGCTGGGTGTTTCCTCATCTTTGTCTCTTATGATGAACTGAAATAAAAGCTCACACTGATTTGCAAATGTAATATGGACATTTTTATTCAAAGTGAAGTGACAGAAAGTTATGCTCACTATCAGAGAGCAGCAGGCCACACGAGTGAAGATTTTCAAGGGTTCCAATATATTATTTGGGTGTCATTTTATGGGTTCCAAGGGAAGGAAGAGCCTTGTTACTAGAGACATACTGGGTGGTTCTCTATTGGTTGAAATGCTTCAATTAACATAAACCATTGTTCATTGCTCATATCTGTTCCCATAATGCATCAGCTTTTTTATCATAGGCATGCTCAGTTGTGCACAGGCATAAATGGTAAATAGGGGTTTCTTCCTGAAAGTTCACTTGAGGTTACATTTCACCTCATTGTACATGTACCACAAACTGGTCTCAATATCAGCCCCAGACTCTGTTCCAGATTGTATTTGACTAGAAACAAAACTTATCAAGGGGTTACTAAGTGGTGCCATTTATTTCATGGTTTAAACCCTTTTTCAGTTGAGAATGCTAGGTTGCTAACAGATTGCTTGCTATACTCTTCAGAGACAGGATGTGTACATAGTACAAACCAAGTAGAGTGCCAAGTTGCTAAGATAATCCCTATGCTTGCCTGCCTCACTTTCCCCCAAAAGACTTTGTTTTCCTAATTCATAGAGAGCTATGCCCTCTGTGACTGACACATTTACATGTAACACACAATAAGAACATTATCAGTATTAATATTAGTCACAGTTCTCTAGAGGACCGGAGCCAACAGAATGAATATATACATTCATCTGTTCTCATAAATGTTCTATGCCTATTTTTCCATGAGCTACCTTCCTTAACTGCCTTGTCTCACTTCTGTAACCATGCTTACACTGTTATCTTTCATTCTGTGGATAAGAGTAGTCTTTCAGTGGCTGTCTTCTACCAGGGAGATCAAAAAATCAATAGTTGCTCATCCATGTGCCTTGGCAGTTCCAATATAATGCAAAGCCTGGAAGATTCCTAAAGAGCCACTGGTCTTTCTCCCATGGTGGAAGCCCAAAGAAGCTCATTCTAAAATCAGTAAAGGAATCAGCAGCAACAGTGTAGATGAACTTGCTAATGAGAGTGAAAACCAAGTAAGAAAAATAAGTTTCCTTCCTCCATATCCCTTTATGGAACAACATTGTATCAAGTTGACAATCAAAGCTAACATCACAATATCTAAAATTAAAATAATCAAGACACATCATGACCTAAATAAGTAAAGGTAACAGAAGAAGGAAATCAACATCTTAATCAACCAACACTCCTATGTATGTGTCATTGTCTTAGTTTTGTTCTCCCAAACCTTGACACACACAAAAGACATCATGTTAAAAGCCTCATCCAGGCCTTGAAACCCAGAAAGTAGGCTGCAACTCCTTACAAAACAGGAACAAAGACCTAGGTCACCCAGTAAAGCAGGAATAAAAGCTAAGTCCATGGATTCCCAGAAAGCCTCCCAGTAAAAGTCTCTGAATGTACTAACCTTGCTTTTTTGGTTTCTGTAGTTCTGCGTCTTATTAACTGAAATGTGCCAACCACGATGTGGGTTCTCAGTATAAAAGACAAAGACCTGTGAAGCCCGGGGCTTCGCAATTTGAGCAAGTTACCTGTGCAGTCATCCACCAGCAATAAAGATTTTTTTTCTTGGCTTTATGATTGTCAGTGTGATTGTCTCTGGTGGGCTTACCTCACAGCAGTTTTATCTCATATTGACACAAGCTAAAGTCATTTGCAAAGAGGGAACCTCAGCTGAGATTGGCCCGTGGGAAAGTCTGTGGGGCATTTGATTGATGGTTGATGTGGGAGGGCTCAGCTCACCGTGGATGGGACCACCCGCCTGGACAAGTGATCCTATAAGAAAAGGGATTGAGCAAGCCAAGGAGAGGGAGTCCATAAGCAACACCATAATCTCTGCATTAGCTCCCACCTGCACTTCTTCATAGTCTCTGCATCAGCTCAGACCTCCAGGTTCCTGCCCTGACTTACTTCTGGGATGAACTGTTACTTGGAAATGTAAGATAGAACAAACGCTTTGTTTTCAAACCCCTAAAGTAAGGCACTAATCAAACTCCTTAATCAGACTGACCCTATGCTTTTCCCCTGAATCGCAAAATCTTTTCAGGCATAAAGACATGGTTCAAGGAAGGTTGGAAGTGTGAGTAGGCAAACAGAAAAGCACGATGAACTAAGAACACCGTGTCTTCATTTGGATCTTTACTAAACCCAAGACTGGCAGTGTGTTTATCATTTAGATGGTATTAAGGAAAATTCCAAGTGCCTTGGACAATTTTCAAAGCATCTAAATGTAAAAAAAACCCAAATATTTAAGAAATAGAAAGGATGAGAATTAGAAATTTTATCAGCAGAGTTTTCAACTTAGTTACTTGAGTACCCAATTGTCATTGTACTTGAAAATAAATACCACCTAGCTTTTCCAAAGTCCAGAAGGGTTATGTCTCCAGCAGAACTTGGTACAAATTTGAGGTGAGAAATATAAAGCTAATTGGGTTTTCTCCTTACAAGTGATGGGACACAAAATGGATAGACATACCTGACAGTCTTTTCTCCTCAGCTGGGATTTCTTGATGCATGTCTTTTCCCAAGTGATGAAATCACCTGATTTAAACCCTTTTTATTCCTTTAGCTTTCCCTGTTCTGGGAGCTCATTGTAGAAACTCTGTAACCAATTCTAATTTTTACTTGCAGCAGTATGTTTTTTTTCTTTTATAAACATGCCTCAGACATGTTTTATTTAATGTTTATAGGATGCTTAGCGGTTTTTTTTTTTTTCAATTAGATAGTAGATGCTTGTCAAAAAGCATAGATATTAGATTTAGAAGAACTGACAGGAATTTTCTTGAATTAAAATGCTGACAGATTCAACTGATTCTGATGGTTGATACCATGGATCTATTTAATCATCGGCCTAGAAGACTGAAGACACAGACACAATGAACATGAGAAACCAGCCCATCTCCATTTTGTTCCCAGAAACCATTTTGAGTCTGCAGCCAAGTTAGGCTGCTGTTTACTATAAAATGTGAGTTTTTCTCAGAGCTAGGCTGCTCCCTGTCCCAATAACCTTGGAATGTACTGTAAACCAACTGCCAGGAGCCACCTGTTCTCAGAAATGTTCTATACCTATTTTTCCACGACCTACTTTTCTTAACTGCCTGGCTTCACTTCTGTAGTCATACTTACGGCCCCTATCCTATGGTTTTGTCCTATAAAAAAGGCTTGGGAAAATGGCTCAGGCTAATCTCATGAACCCCATCATATGAGCAGACAGTTGCTGATTCAGCTCTGATGTGTACACAAATGAAGCTTGCTTTGATTTGGCCATAATTTGGGTATGCAGGCTTCCTCCTCTGGTCTGTGGGATTAACAAAAGTTTTGTATAACATACCAAATTTTACAAATAGATTTATGTATTGGTAATTTCGCAGAAGGGTGACAAATCAAATAGTAATAATTCTCCTTTTTTTTTGATACTTTATTTCAAATGTTTTCCCCTTTCCAGGTCTCCCCATTGAAAACCCCCTATCCCATACCCCTGCCTCTTTGAGGGTATTCACCCACCCACCCGCCCACTCCCGTCTTCCCTCCCTGGCATTCCCCTATACTGGGGCATCTAATACTCTCAGACCCAAGGGCCTCTCCTCCCACTGATGGCCAACAAGGCCTCCTCTGCAACATACGTGGCCAACACCATGGGTCCCTCCATATGTATTCTTTGGTTGGTGGTCCAGTCTCTAGGAGCACCAGGGGACCTGACCATTTGACACTGTTGCTCCCTCCATGGGGCTGCAAACTCCTTCAACTCCTTCAGTACCTTCTCCAACTCCTCCATCTGGGACCGCACACTCAGTCCAACAGTTGCTATGAATTGAATCATGAGTATTCCAAACTTTTGGGCTAATATCCCCTTATCAGTGAGTACATACCATGTTTGTTCTTTTGTGACTGAGTTACCACACTCAGGATGACATTTTCAAGTTCCATCCATTAGCCTACAAATTTCATGAAGTCATTGTTTTTAAGAGCTGGGTAGTAATTCCATTGTGTAAATGTACCACATTTTCTGTATCCATTCCTCTGTTGAGGGACATCTGGGTTGTTTCCAGATCCTGGCTATTATAAATATGGCTGCTATGAACATAGTGGAGCATGTGTCCTTATTACATGTTGGAGCATCTTCTGGGTATATGCCCAGGAGTGGTATAGCTGGATCCTCAGGTAGTATTATGTCCATTTTTCTGAGAGTCCGCCAAACTGATTTCTAGAGTGGTTGTACCAGTTTGCAATCCCACCAGCAATGGAGGAGTGTTCCTCTTTCTCCTCGCCAGCATCTGCTGTCACCTGAGTTTTTGATCTTAGCCATTCTGACTGGTGTGAGGTGAAATCTCAAGGTTGTTTTGATTTGCATTTCACTGATGACTAAGAATGTTGAACATTTCTTTAGGTGCTTCTCAGCCCTAAGAGTTTCCTCAGTTGAGAATTCTCTGTTTAGCTCTGTTCTCCATTTTTTGATAGGGTTATTTGATTCTCTGAAGTTTAACTTCTTGAGTTTTGTATATATTGGATATTATCCCTTTATCGGACATAGAATTGGTAAAGATCTTTTCCCAATCTGTTGGTTGCCATTTTGTCCTATTGACAGTGTCCTTTGCCTTACAGAAGCTTTGCAATTTTATGAGGTCCCATTTGTCGATTCTTGATCTTAGAGCATAAGCCATTGGTGTTCTGTTCAGGAACTTTTCCCCTGTGCCCATGTGTTTGAGACTTTTCCCCACTTTCTCTTCTATTAGATTCAGTGTATTGGGTTTTATGTGGAGGTCCTTGATCCACTTGGACTTGAGCTTTGGACAGAGAAATAGGAATGGATCAATTCTCATTCTTCTGCATGTTGACCGACAGTTGAACCAGCACCATTTGTTGAAAATGCTGTCTTTTTTCCACTGGATAGTTTTAGCTTCTTTGTCAAAGATCAAGTGACCATAGGTGTGTGGGTTCATTTATGGGTCTTCAGTTCTATTCCATTGATCTACCTGCCTGTCACTGTACCAATACCATACAGTTTTTATCACTACTTCTCTGTGTAGTACAGCTTGAGGTCAGGGATGCTGATTCCCCCAGAAGTTCTTTTATTGTTGAGAATACTCTTTACTATCCTGGGTTTTTTGTTATTCCAAATGAATTTGAGAATTACTCTTTCTAAGTCAATGAAGAATTAAGTTGGAATTTTGATGGGGATTGCATTGAATTTGTAGATTGCTTTTCACAAGATGGCCATTTTTACTATATTAATCCTGCCAATCCATGAGCATGGGAGAGCTTTCCATCTTCTGAGGTCGTCTTCGATTTCTTTCTTCAGGGACTTGAAGTTCTTGTCATACAGATCTTTCACTTGTTTGGTTAGAGTCACACCAAGATACTTTATATTGTTTGTGACTATTGAGAAGGGTGTCATTTCCCTAATTTCTCTCTCAGCCTGTTTTTTCTTTGAATATAGGAAGGCTACTGATTTGTTTGAGTTAATTTTATATCTGGCCACTTTGCTGAAGTTGTTTATCAGCTGCAGCAGTTCTCTGGTGCGGTTTTTCGGGTCACTTAAGTATACGATCATATCATCTACAAATAGTAAAATTTTGATTTCTACCTTTCCAATATGTATCCCTTTGACCTCCTTTTGTTGTCTAATTGCACTAGCTAGAACTTCAATTACTATATTGAATAGATAGGGGGAGAAGAGGCAGCCTTCTCTAGTCCCCGATTTTAGTGGGATTGCTTCGAGTTTCTCTCCATTTAGTTTGATGTTGGCTACTGGTTTGCTGTATATTGCTTTTACTATGTTTAGGTATGGGCCTTGAATTCCTGATCTTTCCAAGACTTTTATCATGAAGGGATGTTGAATTTTGTCAAATGCTTTTTCAGCATCTAATGAAATGACTATGTGGGTTTTTTCTTTAAGTTTGTTTATGTAGTGGATTATATTGATGGATTTCCCGGTAGTGAACCATCCCTGCATCCCTGGGATGAAGCCTGATTGATCATGACAAATGATTGTTTTGATGTAATCTTGGATTCGGTTTGCAAGAATTTTATTGAGTATTTTTGCACCGATATTCATAAGGGAAATTGGTCTGAAGTTTTCTTTCTTTGTTGGGTCTTTGTGAGGTTTTTGGCATCAGTGTAACTGTGGCCTCATAGAATGAATTAGGTAGTGTTCCTTCTGTTTTTACTTTGTGGAATAGACTGAAGAGTATTGGTATTAGGTCTTCTTTGAAGGTCTGATAGAATTCTGCACTAAACCCATCTGGTCCCGGCCTTTTTTTGGTTGGGAAACTTTTAATGACTGCTTCTCTTTCTTTAGGCATTATGGGACTGTTTAGATGATTTACCTGATCCTGACTTAACTTTGGTATTTGGTATCTGTCTAGAAAATTGTCCATTTCATCCAGATTTTCCAATTTTGTTGAGTATAGGCTTTTGTAGTAGGATCTGATGATTTTTTTTTGAATTTCCTCAGATTCTGTTGTCATATCTCCCTTTTCATTTCTGATTTTGTTAATTTGGATACTGTCTCTGTGCCCTCTGGTTGACTAAGGGTTTATCTATCTTGTTGATTTTCTCAAAGAACCAGCTCCTGGCTTTGTTGATTCTTTGTATGATTCTTTTTGTTTCTACTTGGTTGATTTCAGCCCTGAGTTTGATTATTTCTTGTCTTCTACTCCTGTTGGCTGTATTAGCTTCTTTTTGTTCTAGAGCTTTCAGGTGTGCTGTTAAGCTGCTAGTGTATGCTCTCTCCAGTTTCTTTTCAGAGGCAGTGAGAGCTATGAGTTTTCCTCTTAATACTGCTTTCATTGTGTCCCATAAGTTTAAGTTTGTTGTACTTTCATTTTCATTAAATTCTAGGAAGTCTTTCATTTCTTTCTTTATTTTTTCCTTGACCAAGTTGTTATTGAGTAGAGCATTGTTCAGCTTCCATGTGTATGTGGGCTTTCTGTTGTTGTTGCCATTGAAGACCAGCCTTAATCCGTAGTGATCTGATAGGAGGCATGGGATTATTTCAATCTTCTTATATCTGTTGAGATTTTTTTGTGATCAATATCATAGTCAATTTTGGAGAAGGTACTATGAGGTGCTGAGAAGAAGGTATATTCTTTTGATTTAGGATGAAATGTTCTATAGATATCTGTTAAAAACCATTTGGTCCATAGCTTCTGTTAGTTTCACTGTGTCTCTGTTTAGTTTGTGTTTCCAAGATCTGTCCACTGATGAGAGTGGGGTGTTAAAGTCTCCCACTATTATTGTGTAAGGTGCAATGTGTGCTTTGAGCTTTAGTAGAGTTTCTTTTATGAATGTGGGTGCCCTTGCATTTGGAGCATAGATGTTCAGAATTGAGACTTCTTCTTGGTAGATTTTTCCTTTGATGAGGATGAAGTGTCCTTCCTTATCTTTTTTGATGACTTTTGGTTGAAAGTTGATTTTATCCGATATTAGAATGGCTACTCCTGCCTGTTTCTTGGGACCATTTGCCTGGAAAATTGTTTTCCAGCCCTTAACTCTGAAGTAGTGTTTGTCTTCAACACTGAGGTGCATTTCCTGTATGTAGCAAAATGCTGGGTCCTGTTTATGTATCCAGTCTGTT
>CM052710.1:36600351-36612183 GCA_028551405.1 Uromys caudimaculatus | reverse complement strand
CCTTTGTATGGCTGGATTTGCGGAAAGATATTGTGTAAATTTGGTTTTGTCATGGAATATCTTGGTTTCACCATCTATGGTAATCGAGAGTTTTGCTGGGTATAGCAGCCTGGGCTGGCACTTGTGTTCTCTTAAGGTCTCTATGAGATCTGTTCAGGATCTTCTAGCTTTCATAGTCTCTGGTGAGAAGTCTGGTGTAATTCTGATAGGTCTGCCTTTATATGTTACTAGACCTTTTTCCCTTACTGCTTTTAATATTCTTTCTTTGTTTTGTGCATTTGGTGGTTTGACTATTATGTTACAGGAGGAATATCTTTTCTGGTCCAATCTATTTGGAGTTCTGTAGGCTTCTTGAATGTTTATGCTCATTTCTTTCTTTAGGTTAGGGAAGTTTTCTATAATTTTGTTGAAGATATTTACTGGCCCTTTACGTTGGAAATCTTCGTTCTCTTCTATATCTATTATCCTTAAGTTTGGTCTTCTCATTGTGTCCTGGATTTCCTGGATGTTTTGGGTTAGGAACTTTTTGTATTTGCATTTTCTTTGACTGTTGTGTCAATGTTTTCTATGGTATCTTCTGCACCTGAGATTCTCTCTTCTGTCTTCTTGTATTCTTTTGGTGATGCTTGCATCTATGACTCCTGATCTCTTTCCTAGGGTTTCTATCTCCAGGGTTGTCTCCCTTTGTGATTTCTTTATTGTTTCTATTTCCATTTTTAGATCATGGATGGTTTTGTTCATTTCCTTCACCTGTTTGATTATGTTTTCCTGTATTTCCTCTTTAAGAGCTTCTAGATGTTTATCTGTGTTCTCTTGTATTTCTTTAAGGGAGTTATTTATTTTCTTCTTAAAGTCTTCTCTCATCATCATGAGAAGTGATTTTAAATCTGAGTCTTGTTTTTCTGGTGTGTTGGGGTATCCAGGGCTCACTATGGTGGGAGAACTGGGTTCTGATGATGCCAAGTTGCCTTGGTTTCTGTTTCTTATGTTCTTGCCCTTGCCTTTTGCCATCTGGTTATCTCTGGTGTTAGCTGGTCTTGCTCTCTCTGACTGTGGCTTATCCCTCTTGCAAGCCTTTGTGTCAGTACTCCTTGGAGACGAGCTCTCTTTGGGAGGAATGTGAGTTTGGAGAGCTGTGGTACAGGTTCAGCTCTGAGGTGCAGACAGAAACCAGAAGGATCCTGTCCTCAGCTGTTCCTTGGTTCCTGTGTCCTGATGGCTCTGCAAGGGTCCCTCTTAATCAAGGAATTTGAACAGAAGTGGTGGTCTTCCTGTGCTCAAAGATGTGTTGGCACTAATGGGAGACCAGCTCTCTACTGGCACTATTTGAGTATGGAGCCCTGTGTCACAGGATCAACTCCCCACCACAGAAGGAAACCGGAAGGCCACTCCTTAGTCCTTCTGTCCTGAGGGTTCTGGGCGGGTCCCTCTGAGCAGAGTTGCTGGCCTTACCACCATCACAGGCTTGTCCACACTCCTGGGAGGCTAGCTCTTTCCCTGCGCTATTTGGGTATGGAGCTGCGTGGCATAGGCCATAGGCGTAAACTGGAAGGCTCCTGTCCCATTGCCGCTCCTTAGTCCCTGTGTCCTGAGGGTTCCAGGTAGGTCCTGCTGAGCAGTGGTTGGTTGTCTTACCTCTGCTCACAGACTCATCCACACTCCTGGGAGGCTAGCTTTCTCCTGGCGCTATTTGGCTATGGAGCCCAGTGGCACAGGCGCAGGTCATTGACCACAGATGAAAATCGCATAATAATTCTCTTTAATAGAAGTCTTTGTTTTATTCTAGCATGGTCCTGTAGCAAGGAAAGGCTTTAGCCCAGTGGGAAAAACAAAGAGTATTTGAATAAAATCACCAAGAACACATCTTATATCTATAATCTTTGTATCTTTTTGTTATTTGATGGTATCTTGATGTTTAAAGTAGATATTGCAGAGATTACTCCCAAATATTCTGTAAAGGAAAATATTATAATTATGTTGTAATGGAACACATTTGGCTTTGGTACATCTTAATTAGGCTATGTGTGCTTCCAATGACTGGTTCCTGGAACAGGGTAAATTATCTAGAACAAGACAAATCTGCTAGGGCAGAGGTCTTTCTGTACAGCCAACACAAATGCTTTCCTTGTGCTCTGTGACTTTTAGTGCTCTCCTTCCACCATGGGAGGAAAGGAACTCAAGTCTTCAGACTCAAGAAGCAGCAAGAGCCTTCACCTGCTGAGCCTGCCCTAGCAGCTTGCATCTCTGTTTTTGAATGCCTCGCGCCTGGTCAGATTTCATTGGGATAGAGAACCCAGCAGCAGGGGTATCTGTGGATGGGGCCACTCTGCAGGAATGTCTTGTGGTTTGATTCCACTGTGACTGTGAAGTGAGAGTCTGTGGCCCCAGCCTATTTCTTTTTTTCATCAAACTTCTCTTTACACAAAGTCTCTCCCATGACCTCTTGCAACAGTTGAACAACTCTTTCTCTCTAATCCCAGTTTTTTTCCATGACTGAATTCTCAAACCCAGGTTAGCATCTTAGGAGTGAAGCCAGACTTCTGAGGAAAACCGGATGCCTATATCTACATTCACTTGGAGATTTTTCTGAGAATTACTCTGACACATCTGCCCTGAGGATAGTGAGTGTTACAAAAAGAAAATAGACATGACTTTTCTGAGCTTCCAAGAAAGGAAATAGGTCAGTGGAGTCAGGGTGTGGAGCTCTAGGCAGCTAAAGAATGAAAAGACAGAGGAATTGGGATTGGAAATTAGGAATAAAATGTTATATTATGGCTTTAGGGGTCCTTGAACTTGAAGTGGTAAATATTCAGGTCCTCAGGCCCCAGTGTTCTGAAGTAGCAGGGGACAGTAACACACTTAGAGGAGCTGTAGGGAGAGTTGCCTAGTCTGGGCACAGGATTGTAGTGTTTCAGGAAGCTCACTAGAGCCTAAACAGTGAGCCAGCACAACTGAGTTAGTAATAACAGGCTAGACAAAGCAATGGCAGGTGCAGTACTGTAGTAAGTAACAACAAACTCTGGGTGTGGACTCAACCTTCTATAGCAACATAAAGGAAGTATTCAAAGGGTTTTGAGACTCAGAATTAATTTATTTTCATTATGATCTCAAAGTCTGTACTCCTCCCAGATTCATGATGGAATCCAGTTCTACCATCCTGGGACATCTGTGCTAAGTGTGCAGCAAGCGCTTTATCCACTGAGCTATCTCCCTGGCCTTCATGGCAGACTCTTAAAGTCAAGCTTACCCTGCACTTCATGAGCTTAGCTGGCTCAAAGACAGTAGCCTTGATTTCAAAGCAACTTTTTCAAGGTCTGCCAAGAACTGTATTGGAATTACACTGATTCTGTAGATAGCTTTGGGTAGGATGGCCACTTTTACTGTGTTAATCCTATCAATCTATGAACATAGGCTGTCTTTCCATCTTCTCATATATTCTCTTCAGTGTTGTAAAGTTTTATCATGCAAGTCTTTTACTTCCTTGTTTAGAGTTACCCCCAAGGTATTTTCTATTCTTGAGGATATTATGAAAGGTGTTTCCCATATTTCTTTCTCAGTCCATTTGTTATATGTATACAGGAGGCTTACTAATTTTTGTGAGTTAATTTTGTATCCAACAACTTTGCTGAAAATGCTTATCATCAGTAGGAGTTTCCTGGTAGAAATTTAGGATTACTTATATATACTATCATATCATCAGCAAAGAAAGATATTTTGACTTACTCCTTTCCATGTTTATCTCTTTGATTTCCTTCACTTCTCTTAGTGCTCTAGCTAAGACTTCAAGTACTACATTGAACAGGTATGGAGAGAGTGGACAGCCATGTCTTGTTCCTGATTTTAGTAGAATTGCTTTGACAATTTTCAGCTTCACATGAACACACACACACACACACACACACACACACACACACACACACACACACACACACACATGCAGAGGCATGCATGCAAGCATGCATGCATACATGGATATCTAAAACAACACTGAATACTAAAAGAACTGTTGGAAGTATCACTATCCTCAACCTCAAATTGTACTACAGAAATATGGTGACACAAAGACAGGCACATTGATCAATGGAATCAAACTGAAAACCAAGACATAAATCCAGAAACCTATGGACACCTGATGTTTTTAGTCTAGAATTATACCCTGGACAAAAGACAGCATCTTCAACAAATGATAACGGAAAAACTGGACAGCTTCATGTTGAAGAATCCAAGTAGATCCACCCATACTCAATACCCCTATTCCTAACCAAGAAGATATCTCCAATTTATAAACACTTGCAAATGAAAATTTAGTCTTCTCCAAGGAAATCTCACTGGGGAAACAAACTACTCTTAAGGGTAGACCACATGCCCAGAAGTTGATGGCAGAGAGAAAACAAATTCAATGGCATCATTAGAGGTTCCTTGTCTCATAATATCATGTCAGATTTTTCTTTTTCTTTCTTTTTAAAAAGTCTTTTGTTTTTACTTTTATTTCTTTTTCTCTCTCTTTTGTTTTTTACTCTGCAGGTCTTTTAAATATATACCATGACCTTCAGTTTTGTGTTTTTATGGGATTCCTGAGTGTGCGAATGAGTAGGTCTCTGTATGTGAAACTGTTTCTTGTGCCTTTTCTTGGGCTCTTTTCCTTCTGTTTATTTTGTCCCATTCCAATGTGTTTGTTTTTGTTTTATATTATATTATTATTTTATTATTATCCCTCAAGAACCCATTTGTTTTATGAGAGGCAGAAAGGAGATAGGTTTGGATGGGAGCGGAGGGAAGGAGGAACTGGTAGTAGAGAAAGAAGAAAACAAAATCAGGAGAGAGAGAGAGAGAGAGAGAGAGAGAGAGAGAGAGAGAGAGAGAGAGAGAGAGAGTTTCTTTCTCATGCCCATGTGGAGAGATATCACAGTTCCAGCCCATATGGAAACACAGAAGACAGAGTAAGGCTCCGATGTATAAACTGAGTTAATTCACTTAGAGCTTTCCCCTCCATTTATCCAGAAGTAGAAATAGTACTCCCATAGTGGAGAGATGTCTAACTAATGACCTTATACATACCCCTACCATTCTTTATAGTCATGTCTCTTGGTGGTCGTATCTGCTGACTGGGTTGGAAGAGCTGTGTAAAGCCCCTGGTAGTAAAACCATTGAACCATACAGGAGTATAGCTTATTGGAAATACCTCTAAGTTGGGTATCACCTAATTGGAGAGGAGTTTTCACTGAAATTCATACCCAAAGCTCTAGAGCAACAAAGCAAACAAATCATCAGGGCACCAAAGGGAGACTACACCAAATAGCTTCAACCAAATTTAGCTTTGTCTTCCACAGACTCAAGATCAAACTGGACACAGAGATGTTAGTCCACTATTCATAAAATATTGAGTAACAATTCCCAAATATCCAAGGCATAAAGACTCAGCCTGACCTGACACCAAGCTACGGGAAAGGACACAACTCAAATTTTCAACAGCTGCATTCTGGAATTTGTTATTTTACATTAAATAAAACTGACCTTTGTGCAAATAAATAATTATAATAGGATGTGCTTTGTTATCTTATTTAAGTAATGTGTATGTTATGTGCCTGGGCTTGAATAAAAGGGGATTTTTTTGTTTTGTTTTGTGTTTTATTAATCATTTTATTCATTTACATTTCAAATGTTATCCCCCTTCCCAGTGTCCCACAACCCCTCCCCATCCCATCATCCCTTTCCCTCCTCCCCTTTGCCTCTATGAGAGTGCTCCTTTACCCACTCCCACATTATGGCTCTAGCATCCCCCTACACTGGGGCATCAAGCCTCCACAGGACCAAGGGCCTCCCCTCCCATTGATGTCAGATAAGGCAATCCTCTGCTACATATGTATCTGGAGCTATGGCTTCCTCCAAGTATACTCTTTGGATGGTGGTTTAGTCCTTGGGAGCTCTTGGTGGTCCAGTTAGATGATATTCTTCTTCCTATGGGGTTGCAATCCCCTTCAGCTCCTTCAGTCCTTCACCTAGCTCTTCTATTGGGGTCCCAGAGCTCAGTCAGATGGTTGGCTGTGCGTATCTGCATCTTTATTGGTCAGGTGCTGGTAGAACCTCTCAGGGAGCAGCCATACCTACTCCTGTTGGCAAGTACTTCTTGGCATCAATCATAGTGTGGGGGTTTGTTGTCTGCAGATGTGATAGATCCCTAGGTGGGGCGGTCTCTGGTTGGCCTTTCCTTCAGTTTAGGATTGGGAAGGACACTACATACTCATCAAAGGAAAAATCCACCAAGATGAACTCTCAGTTCTGAACATCTATGCCCCAAACACAAGGGCACCCACATTTGTAAAAGAAATGTTACTAAAGCTCAAAGCACACATTGAACCTCGCACAATAATAGTGGGAGACTTCAACACCCCACTCTTGCCAATGGACAGGTCATGGAAACAGAAACTAAACTGAGACACAGTGAAACTAACAGAAGTTATGAACCAAATTGATTTAACAGATATCTATAGAACATTTCATCCTACAACAAAAGAATATACTTTCTTCTCAGCACGTCATAGTACCTTCTCCAAAACTGACCATATAATCAGTCACAAAACAAGCCTCAATAGATACAAGAACACTGAATTAATCCCATGTATTCTATTGGATGGCTACGGACTAAGGCTGGTCTTCAATAACAACAAAAACAATAGAAAGTCCACATATACATGGAAGCTGAACAACTCTCTACTCAACGATAACTTGGTCAGGGAAGAAAGAAAGAAAGAAAGAAAGAAAGAAAGAAAGAAAGAAAGAAAGAAAGAAAGAAAGAAAGAAAGAAAGGAAGGAAGAAATTAAAGACTTTAGAATTTAACGAAAATGAAGGCACAACATACCCAAACTTAAGAGACACAATGAAAGCAATGCTAAGAGGAAACCTCATAGCTCTGAGTGCCTCCATAAAGAAACTGGAGAGAGCATACACTAGTAGCTTAACAGCACATCTGGAAGCTCTAGAACAAAAAGAAGCAAATACACCCAAGAGGAGTAGGTGGCAGGAAACAGTCAAACTCAGGACAAAAATCAACCAAGTAGAAACAAAGAGAACTATACAAAGAATCAACAAAACTAGGAGCTGATTCTTTGAGAAAATCAACAAGATACATAAACCCTTAGTGAAACTAACTAGAGGGCACAGAGACAGTATCCAAGAAACAGAGGAAATTCTAATAAAAGGGTTTTTAACCCTACATCTTTATATAAACTGGTTCATATCTGTGTGTTCTCATGTACTCCATACATACTGGAGACAGAAAACACAGAACCATGGAGGTCACTAATCCAGAACCTTCTCTTGGGCATGTTTTGATTTCACCTTGGATCTGAGCCTGCAATATGTTGTAAGCTATGACTAATTTTACTCTTTCAACTTCTGTTCTTGGTGCCTCTTACTTCTTATATTTTCTCCCACAGGCTCATCCTGGCTGACTTGCTGGGTCATGAGCATCCTGTGTTATACACTTGCCTAAGCTCAGAAAGTAATGGGGAAGGTCTCTGGGTAGCAGCCTTCCAAAGGATGCCATTGAGATAGACATTTAAAAGCCTGTGACGACTTCTTCCCAGTGGCTGCTTCTGGAATTGATATTATAAGCTTCTATGAGCTCTAAAACCATTGTTCACAAAGTTGGCAAAAATATCAAGTGACTTCTGTGTCCCCATCCCTCTCTGACCCCTCCACAGTCTGATCACTAAGGTACCTTCCCAAGTGAACTGTCTGCATACAGGTCTCAATAAATTTTGTCTTCTTGATTCTTATTCTTTTTCTTTTTTTGGCCCAAACAACATTTTCCCTTCCCCTTAGTCAGTGTTTGGATCTCAGTCAGCAATTAACTGGGGCCAGAGCCACAGACTCATTTGGGTTCTTTTATCAGTGCTAGAGCTGTGACCAGGGTCAAGGACTTAACAGCAAACTCTTCAGAGTCTGGGCAGCTCACAAATTGGGGCTAATGAGAACGAAGCTACATCAGTGTCTTGACTATGGAAAGAGTACCAGGAAATCCACAGTAGGAAGTAAGTCACTTATGGTTGGAGAAGAACACAGAAAAGTATAAGAAGTTGGAAGGCTAAAATATATCTTCTTATGACATTGATTCAGTACTCAAAATATGGGTCTAAACTCATGGCTTTAAGGATAGATTACAGACAGACAGATAGACAGACAGACAAGGAAACAGAACTAGAGAGATGTATAAATACACGTGCACATACATATGTTCAACACATGCATACATGAGAACATTAGCATCCACATACACCGGTTATGTTCACTGGTAACACTTAGAAACAATGATCCATGTGTGGCAATGTGCACAAGTGCCAAGTTATAAAGACTACTCTATTAAAGAAGCAAAGAGTTCCTGGGAATAAATGCCCAATTCCAGAGATGCAACATTTTGTCCTGTTAAAGAGAAATTAAGTGAAGTCCTCAAAGACTGCAGGAGATATATGAAAACATGGAAGAAACAAAGAGAAAAGGCTCTTATCAGCCATTCTGGGACAATACATTCACCTAAATAAGTTATTTTAGCCCACTGAGTAAAATCAGGGAAGGAGAGGTCCTAACTCATATGATGTTAGCCAATATAGAGAAATAAGGAATGGCAGTTATTAAAGTCACCCTTTGGTAGTTCATGAGAATGAAAATTAATTCAGCCAAGAACCATCAGTGAATGCTCAAACCTATGGGTGAATATTCAATTGAGTATTGACATGAAAAAACATCTCTCCATGATATAACTAATAATAACTAAGGAAATAAGAGATCTAATTAACGTACATTGCTAATAAGAGAACTATGGGTGTTTTAACTATGTAGCAGAAGTTGACACAGCCAGTGGAATACAACATGATTTCAGTCTTTCTGCAGCCAGACCAAATCTTACCATGATAAACATCAGGCAACTCAAACTGAGGAAGAGTCTATTGAGTAACCGGACTACAAAGGGGACTGTGGAGACATGGCATGGCTCCTGGGTCCATCAGAGATGTTACTGAGACAATGCTCAAATTTTGAATGGACTGTTTTGATCAGACCATGATGCTGGATCCACAGCCATGTCCTGATTATGACCTTTGTACAATTGTTCTATAGAGACTTGTATTTGTTTCAGGAAATATACACTTAGATGTGAAGATTTAATTAAGATGGTATCTAGTCTACAAGCTAATATCAAGTGGTTTAAAAAAAAAAAAAAGCCTATGCATCACTGGCACAGGGGTGGGGGTTGGGCGGTCAGGCATCTGATATTGCAACACTTGCTCTTCAATTTGCTTATTGAGTCATTGCTTTTGTGTGACACTCATCTCATTTTCTTTCTAATCAGTGTTCCACTCATGATTAATGAAGTCGAGCATCTCTTCAGATGTTTATTCAATATTCAATGTTATAAAATCATAGTCTTCATCTTTCATTCTCCCTTAGTAGATTTTCTAGATATTTTGAGTTAAAAGTATTTTCTAACCAGGACTCCATTCTGAAATTTATGAGTAAGAAGTTATCATGACCTGTGACTCACCTTTTCACTTCCTTAAAAATTATTGAAAGGGTTTCAGAATTTCACAATGGCCTAGTTTTTCATTATGTTCTGCTATTGATAGTAACTTTGTTTTCCGTTAAAACTATTTTCTCATGCAAGGACATGATCTATCTTCACATGGTCTTATAGAAGCTTCGATTTTTCTGTTCACATCTAGGGCGATAATCTATCTGAAATTGACTTTTAGAGGCAGTGAAAAATAGGAATCCTAATTCTATTCTTTCATAGAATATCCCATGATCTAGTATCAGCCATTCAAAAGCCTATTTTTTTTCCTAACCAATCTGGAGTGTACACTTTATTACAAACCTAATATACATGAGGTGAAAAAAAGTTCTACACTATTGTCTTTAAAGATTTTCTCCATTATTTGGGGCTTTTTAATGTCTTCTTGTAAATTCTGGAATAAACAGTTTCAATTAGATATTTCCTTGGATTTGTATGTGAGTATGCCAACTTTTATAATATAGCATCTCCCAGTCAGGTGCATGGCCTCTTCGTCCACAGTTCAGAGAGCTGCTGAGGCCAGATTAAGTGTGGCCGTGACAGAATTCCATCAAGGAGATCCCGAGAGGCTATTGAGTAGAGCTGTAAAGGTGAACCCTGGCTTGTAGCAGGGACTCCAAGGTATTTGTGTTGCCAGCCATAGCCTAGTGACATCTGACATGGAGAACTTCCTACCAGCAATGGAACCTGCCCAACTCCAGACAGCAAGCAAACTCCTCCCTTGACCAAGAACTGATAGGGACAGGTCACCCATGACCTAACACCTAGGCGAAGACTTAGCCATTCCTTCAAGAACTGGAGGCTTTGAGTGGGAGCTTGCATAATGGTATCAAGCAGATATCACATTACCCCTTTCAGAATCAGAGAAGCCAGGTCTGTGCAGCTCAGCACTGCTGTAAAAGGACTGCCCTATGGACAAGACTTGGGGCCTCTGACCTCACCTCATCCCTTCATTGACAAAGAAAGGCCTTAATGGCCCCCAGGAAATCGAGAGAGCCAGGATGATTCCTAGGAAGAATGAACGGTGAGTGGCCATCAGGTGACTGGCCTTCTTTCCTCTTGAGAGAAACAGTGACAAGACACATCACATGTGACCAATAGGACATCCCTAGGGAAAATCTGCCAAGTTTTAAAATGTTTTACCAATTCTGATGTGTTAGTAATTTGTTAACCTGACACAAACCAGGAGTATCTAAGAAAGAAGAATCTTAATTGAGGAATTGTCTCCATCAAATTGGTTGTAGGCAAGTCTCTAGGACCATTTTCTTGGTTAATTATTGGAGTGAGAGGGCCCAGACCACTGGGGATGGTGGCACCCCTAGGCAGGAGGTCATGGGTTCTGTTAAAAAAAAAAAGAAAAAGAAAGAAAGAAAGAAAGAAAGAAAGAAAGAAAGAAAGAAAGAAAGAAAGAAAGGAAAAGAAAAAGAAAAAGCTAGCTGAGCCAAAGCTGGAGACCAAGTCATTAAGCAGTGTTTTTTCTTGGCTTCTGCTTCTATTCCTGTCTCCAGGTTTCTGCCTTGAATTCATGTCCTGGTTTCTCTTAATGATGGATTGTTGCCTGAAAGTGTGATAGAAAACAAGCCTTTTTTTTTTTTTTTTTTTTTTTTTGAATTTATAAGTCAGATTTATATCAGTAAATTCTCACCCCACAAAACACCCACACAATGAACTAAGAGCCAATTAATATTGATATAAGTTGCCCACCTAGATAAGACAAATTGTCCTGTAATTATCCATCCCTTATAAGATATTCATAGCTATCTGTGGCTATTTGTTTTTTTTTTTTAGATACTTTATTTACATTTCCAATGTTTCCCCCTTTCTAGGTCTCCTCTTTGGAAACCACCTATCCCCTCCCCCTCCCCCACCTCTATGAGGGAATTCCACCTCCCACCCACCCGCCCACCCACTCCCATATTCCCACCTTGACATTCCCCTTTACTGGGGTCTCTCCTCCCCCTGATGGCCAACAAGGCCCTGCTCTGCCACATATGTGGTCCGAACCATGGGTCCCTCCATGTGTATTCTTTGGTTGGTGGTCCAGCCTCCATGAGGATTGGGGGTGTCAGGCCAGTTGACACTGTTGCTCCCTCCATGGGGCTGCAGACTCCCTCAGCTCCTTCAGTCCCTTCTCCAACTCCTCCATCTGGGACCTCACTCTCAGTCCAGCAGTTACTGTAAAGTGAAACTTGGGTATTCTGAACATTTGGGCTAATATCCACTTATCAGTGAGTACATATCATGTTCATTCTTTTGTGACTGAGTT
>CM052710.1:36589468-36599851 GCA_028551405.1 Uromys caudimaculatus | reverse complement strand
CTCCAGCTTCAGGAAATCCAATAACCTCTGCATAACCTCACACTCAAGGACACAGATGAATATATGGATGCATAATTAAAAATAAAAACATTTGCTAGGCAGTGGTGGTGCATGCCTTTAATCCCAGCACTTGGGAGGCAGAGGCAGGTGGATTTCTGAGTTCAAGGCCAGCCTGGTCTACAGAGCAAGTTCCAGGACATCCAGGGCTACACAGAGAAACCCTGTCTCGAAAAAACCTAATAATAATAATAATAATAATAATAACTTTTTAAAATATAAAAACATATAAAAGTATATAAGTGGTTTTTAAAAAATCAAGGGCTAACATAACATCCTCTAAGTACTGCTTCTCTTCTTTATTGTTTGGGAGGAACGGCCGCATCTGAGGAGTTTTAAACTGCCCATCTTAGAAGCAGTGCTGAGTATTCTGGGTGGTAGATGCTGACATCAGTGTGTGGTACTGCGCCTGTTAGGTTGGTTCAGGTTGTCTGGCCATTGCTCTATATTTGTATCTCAGTTAGTGTTGAGCAGTATTCAAGGATGATCCCTGATGCCCACAGGTGTTAGAAGCTACAAAATCATCTCTCTATCAATACCCTGTTGGTTTCCAGGAAAAACTGTCTTTTGTCCCTGTACCTCATAGAACTAGCATGGTCCTGAGTGAGCTGAAGTCACAGTGTGGTCATAGGAGCGAAGAGATGACTCTTCACTGGCCCTTCCATGTCTAGAAGACAGTTTCTTTTTTTTTTTTTTTTTTTTTTTTTTTTTTGGTTTTTTTGAGACAGGGTTTCTCTGTGTAGCCCTGGCCCCTGGCTGTCCTGGAACTCACTCTGTAGACCAGGCTGGCCTCGAACTCAGAAATCCACCTGTCTCTGCCTCCCGAGTGCTGGGATTAAAGGCGTGCGCCACCACCACCCGACCAAGAAGACAGTTTCTAATTAGAAGACAGTTTCTAATTATAACCATAAGTGTCTAGGAGAATTTTTTTTGGTAAGGCATTTGTGATTATCATACAAAAGTTCATTATTTCCTAACTGCTAAGTTTTATAAGTATCCCAACATAAAAATCCATGGTAAAAAGTTCAGCTAGTGAATCAGCCAACTTGTAAATATGTTAGAACTGACAGGATAGAGCTCTACTAAGCATAGAGTGATTACTGCACTTCTAGGCAGGGAACGTCAGACATGTTCATTAAGCTGACAGTGGAGAGAAGAAAGAAGCTCACAGGGAGAGCTGCATGGGTGTGTTCAGGTGAACAAGCTGATGGGCGCCACTGACATATGTGCATTTTCTAATTGCAACATAGTAATTTACTGCAACAAGAACATACTTTGCTGCTGATGTTTTGGCAGAACTGATCTCATCCTGACTCTTAGAAAAAATCTCTAGTGTAGTCCGCTGCCTCATGTTTCATGTTAAATTGAAAAATGTATGTTTTAATTGAGACTTTGTCAAGATTTCTATTTAGAGATCTGTTGCCATTTTTCTCATCTGTGAGGTTTTTGTCACCTAGGAAAGCAGGATTGCAATTTTTCTACCAGGTAGGAGATGGTATATTGTTATTTTCAAAGTACTTGTGTAGCCTGGGGCTTTTTGATGAGTATTCACAATGTGTGGGAAAGCATGACTTGTACCACAGACAGGAGAAGGACATGCCTGGCACATGTCAACACTTACACCTGAATGACTCTGTCTAGCCCTTGTTTTTGTTTCCTGTAATCCACATGTTAAAAAATAAAAGTTCTTTGACGTTCTCCTATACTCATAGATCACTGTCTTTCTCGGTGATCATAAAAGAAGCTTCCTCCTGCTGTAGATGGAACAAGTACAGAGATTTACAACTGGATAACGTGCAGAGGGTGAGAGAACTTGGAACACCGAATCCTAAATGGAATGTCCTCATCAATTCTTCCCAGGACTCAGGAAACTGTAGAAAAGAAGGCAGAAAGATTGTAAGAGCCAGTGGGGATGGAAGATAGTAAGAAAACAATCCTTCTAGACACCACAGGACTAACACACATACGAACTCACAGAGACTGTGGCAGCATGCACAATACCTGCATCGATCTAAGCCAGAAGGGGTCCCTACAATGAGCGGCAGAGTGGACACAAGTTCTCATCCCTAATCCAGAAGATATCTCCAAATTATAACCACTTACAAAGGAAAAATTAGCTTTCTTCAACAGAGTCCTACTGGGTATACAAACCACTCTTAAGAGCAGACCAGCTGTACGTAGCCAACACAAAACCAACTCAATGGTATTTTTGGAGGATATTTTTTGTATAATGGTGCTTTGTCTGGTCATTTTTCCTACTACTCTTTTACTTATATATTATGGTTTCCAACTTTGTGTCTTTATGGTATTCTGTGAGTGTAAATATGTTTCTTTTTTAATTTTTTCTTTTACTGAAAATAGATTCTTCTCTCATACAATGTGTCCTGATTACAGCTTCCCCACCCTCTACTCCTCTCACTTCGTCGTCACCTCACCTCCAGATCCACTCCCTTTCTGCCTTTTATAGGAAAAGAACAGGCTTATAAGAGATAACAACAAAATATGACAAATAAAATATAATAAGAAAATACAAAAATTATCATATTGAAGTTGGACACAGCAGTCCAATAGGAGGAAAAGAGTCCTGAAGGTTGGCTAAAGAGTCAGAGACCCACTTGTTCTCATAGTCAGGAGTCACATAAGAATACTAAGCCAATAGCTATAATATACACACAGAGAACCTGGTGCAGACCCATATAGGACCTGTGCTTTGCTACTTCAGTCTATATGGACTCATATTCTCCTTGCTTAGTTGATTCAGAGGGCTTTATCCCCCTCGTGTCTTCCATTCCCTCTGACTCTTAATCTTATTACCTCTGCTTCTGTGGGATTACATAAGCTCTCAGGAGAAGGATTTGATGGACACCTCAATTTTTTTTTTTTTTGCTTTTTCGAGACAGGGTTTCTCTGTATAGCCCTGGCTGTCCTGGAACTCACTCTGTAGACCAGGCTGGCCTCGAACTCAGAAATCCGCCTGTCTCTGCCTCCCAAGTGCTGGGATTAAAGGCGTGCGCCACCACTGCCCGGCGGACACCTCAAATTTTACACACACTTTCCCTCTGCATTATGTCTGCCTATGAGTCTCTACATCTCTTATAATCTGTTGCTGGAGAAAGTCTTTCTGGTGATGATAGATAAGGCACTGATCTATGAGTATAGCAGAATATCATTAGGATTCATTTTATTGGTTTTTAAGACCAACAGTGTTTGTCTTTACCCCAGGGCTTTGGGGTATCTAGTTCTGGTTCTTGGTTACTCAAGCAGTGCTGGGTATGGGTTCCTTCTCATGGAGTGGGCCTTAAGTCAAACTAGACATTGGTTGGCTACTCTCACAATTTCTGTTGCCTCCATTGCCCTAGCATTTTTATCCAGCAAGGCAGATTTATAGGTCAGAGTTTCTATGGCTAGGATGGATTCTGGTCAATGTTTCTCTGTTGGTAACCTGCTGAGAACTTTTCTGCACCAAAGAGACTAGAAAATAGGGGTAAAGGCTCCATGTTGGCACCAGCTTTTCAATGAGTTGTGTGTGGTTGTCTTTGTTAATGGGGTCCCACTGACAGTTTTTGGAAAGCAAACCTTTGTCTTAACATCAGCCTGTGTTGTTCGGAGATTTCCATTGGACCCCCTTGGTCAACAGCTCAATGGAACGCATCCCAGTCCCACCACTGGAAGCCATGGCTGGCTACAAGAGATGTCCAGTTGAAACTCCATCTCCTTCATTGTGAGACCATCTCATTAGGATTGCCTTCAGAGATTCCAGGATGTTTCCACTGCAGTAAGTTCCCACTTTCTCACCTTGCCTGCCCCCAATTCCATCCATCTCTCCTTACACTCTTTCCCCACACCTGATCTCTCCAGATCATGTCACCACCTGCCCTAGTCCACCCAGAAAATCTATTCTATTTCCCCTACTCATGGAGATGCATGTGTCCCCCATCCCCTTAACCACTTCTCTTTACCTATCCTACGTTTCTATGGATTGTAGCTTGGTTATCATTTACTTAAAGGTTAAAAACCATTTATAAGTGAATACATACCATATTTATCTTTCTGGATCTGAGTTATCTCAGTCAGGGTGATTTTTTTCTAGTTCCTTCGATTTGCCTGTGAATTTGTGTTATCACTTTTTAACAGCTGAGCAATTCTTTGCTGTGTGTATCACATTTTCTTTATCCATTCTTCTATTGAGGGGCATCTAGGTTGTTTCCAGTTTCTTCCTATTGAATAGAGCAGCAATGTACATGTTTAAGCAAGTATCTCTCTGGCAGAATGAAGTGTCCTTTGGATATATACCCAAGAGAGGTATAGTTGGCTCTTGAGATAGATCAATTCCAAAATTTGAGGAACTGCCATATTGATTCTCTAGTGGCTCTATAAGTTTACACTTCCATCAGCAATGAGGAGTTCCCCTTACTCTACATCCTATCCGGCACGGTGAAAAGAAGCCCCATGTGTCTGTCCCTGACGCTGTGGCTCTGGGTGGGACAGGAGACACACAGGAAGTGGCCACGCATCTTCCCACACAGTTTGACAGGCAGGTGGGGGCTGTGGGAAGCCTTTGCGGGCCCTGCCCATAGGTGGAGGAGGGGACCATTCTCAGGGAATGTAGGCAGCCATCTCTGAGGGTTCTCTAGCCTGGGGCACTGCAGTCGATACAGGGTGCTGCAAACAGGCTGGGCTTCAGAGGCTTGGGGTGTCGGTCTATTTGCTTAGGCTTGGGTGAATGAGTACTGTCTGGGAGTGCTGGGAAGCCCTTGGCGAGAGATTAGACACAGCTCCTTAATTGAGGGCCAGATCCCTTGCTTCCCATGGAGGGTCCAGATGAGGAGACAGTCCATAATTCTAAGATGTTTATTGTCATCATGTGGAGAGTGGTGTGGATGGAATTGTACCTCCACCTTTCTGGGAGAGGTGAGGCAGATATAGTAACTGGGAAGGGGCATGGCTAAGCCTCTAGGTGTCTCATTAACATGGGGATGGCTTGGGGCTGTGTGGCCATGCCTCTACCTGAGGAGGGGTGATTGATACATGACCATGACTGGAGCCAAAAGCCTCCCAGGAGCATTGGCATAATGTTTCCTGGTCCCTAGCGGATTGTTCCGCTGGGTTGCCCAGATTGTACACCTGTGCTCAACCAGGTGCCAGATTGCCTGTCACAGATCACTGCCCCACACTCTCCCCCCCAATTAATCCTGATTAGTTAATCAAAGTAGCTGTTATTCTGTAACTGGGCAGAAAAGAGGTAGGCGGGACAAAGGCTCCAGGGCTTAGGGTCTCAGGTAGGGACCACAAGAGGATCAAGGAGAGGAAGGAAGTTGCCCTGGGTAGGTAGATCATAATCCACAGGGCCATGAGGGCTGACCTGATGGAATAGGAGCACCCTAGGCAGAACACGGCAAGTGATATCTCCAGAATCACCACAGGAAAATAGACAAAATAGCATAGAAGGCTATATCTGCCCAGCTCTAGTACTCTAAAGTTTATTATAAGTCTAAATGTCTCTATTTCTTTTATTTGGGAACTAAATGATGTGAAGTAGGGTAGAAACTCCTAATCAATATTTAAAGGCAACAAGAAGATGTATCAAACTCCCAAAATAATACCTACCACAACAAATTGGTGAACCAAAATGAGGTGAAATAATTAAAAAATGCAGGTTCATCATCTCGTCACACATGATCTTATTAGATACTAGACTAGATTGTTACAGTAAAATCTTTCGTAGCTTGAACAGATAGCAAATATCTAAAAACAAGTTTGCCTATTCAGATATGCTATGATTAGATAGATGGTCTTTTAAAACCTCAGAGAATTACAGAATATGGCATTTAAAGATGTTTTTAATTACTTAAGGATTCTTTAAGGCCTTTTAGACTTTGAGACATGTCAGCTTCTGGCAGCACCCCATTTGATCTGGCAAATGATGATGAACATCAAAGGACCTCCATTTAGAGATAGCTCCAATTGTGACATGCTAGCCACCAGGCCCAAAAAAAAAAAAAAAAAATGCCCCAACTTCATCTGCAGTCACAATGCTGTCCAAAAATGGACAAAAATTTGGATGCAGTAAAGTCAACAAGTTCTGTCAAGACAGAATAAGCCAGTCTTTGATAATTCTTGCTTGCTTCACAAATATATCTATCACATATACTGGGCCAGAAGGCTGAAGATAGATATTCCAATGTTATATAGAACTTTGAGGACTGGCCAGTCAGCTAGCTGTCAGTCAATTCTATAGTTATGGGGGCTGCTTGCCTGCACTTCCTACTTACTCAGATAGTATTTATTCCTTCTCAGGACTCTGATGGGATTGAAGACTACATAGTCATAGTCTCGCAATTAAACTTAACTTATAAAGGATCTCAGAAAATGGTTTATGGTCTAAGGAGATGTTTGAAGGTTGGTAAATGAAGGTTAGAGGGTCTAGAATATATTTTATGAAGGTTGAGAAAATTATAAACAAGTAATTACAAGTTATGAAAGTTGGAGGATTTAAATGCTTAAGATGGTAATGAAAAACTAATTTAAATACAAAACTCTGAACTCACAAAGGTAGGAGAGATAATAAAATACTTTATCCAAAGTTGCCAAATACAGACAGACTGACTTTCTGAATATAATGTTCATAATTGTTTCATATATGTTCCTAATGTATCTTGTTTTTTTCTTGTAAGAGAAAGAGCTTTTTATTTAGACTAAAGGGGGTTGGGATTGGTCTGGTGCAGCTCTGTATTCAAATGCTAAATTCTATATCACAAGATCCAGTTGCTCACATATTCCAGCTTTTGTTATGCAAACCTTGCTTCCCAAGTTAATAGGTCAATAAAAAGCTAAAGAGCCTGTGATTGGTCAGGAGAGAGAGAGAGAGAGAGAGAGAGAGAGAGAGAGAGAGAGAGAGAGAAAGAGAGAGAGAGAGAGAAATGAGACTTCCTGGGAGGGAAAAAGAAATTCTGGGAAGAAGAAAGAGGAATGCTTTTATCAGGAAAGATGGAAGGAGACAGACATGACTATGGGCCTGGAAGGTATAGCTAGCCACATGGCTGGATGGGGCTAGGTGGCTGAGTTAACTTAGATGAACTACTTGAGAGTCTGCCCAGCTAAGGCCTAAGCTTTGAAATATTAAAAGTTCTATGTGTGGTTATTTGGAAAACAAACTGATCAAGGAATATCTTCTGCCATAGAAATTTTTGGTACTAATTAATATATACAGAATAATTAATAATAATAACATACTACTAATAATAATAATTACAGCAAAAGGTTTAGAGAGTCCATCACTTAACAGATGTGTACTGTGTAAGTGTTTGGTCTTGTGTAACCATCAGCTTTATTAAGTTGTGTTTCCTAAAAATGTATCCACTCTGTGAAATATCCAAACATACCAATGTTGGCTCCTTTATATCCATATTCCCTGTGTGTTTTCATTTTCACCCCCATCTCTGGTACTGGTAAATGGTTGCTTTTCTACTTTGTATCACTTGACCACTCTTACAAGAAAATTAATATTTGATTAATCTTTTCAAAGAACAAAGGTTAAAACAGCTTTGGTCAGTTTTCATATATATATATATATATATATATATATATATATATATATATATATGTTTCATATATACATATATGTGTGTGTGTGTGTGTGTGTATTTTTCATTTCTAGTTTTATCTTTTTTCTGCTTTTGAGGTTTAATTTCCTACCAGTTTTCTAAGTCTTAAGATGAATATTTACTAATTTTAATATTTCTTTTTGATACACATATGTAAGTCTATGAAGTTTCTGGAAACAGCTTCCCCCATCCCACAAGTTTTGACTTAATTGCTTTTCCTGTTGCTGCAACAGGCATAGGTGAATGCAGGCTAGTGCTCAACTCTTTCTCCATCTATACAGTCCAGGATCCTCTCCCCAGGAATGATATCTCCCACAATTAAAATGGGTCTTCCTGCATCAATTACCATAATTAAGAAAATCCCCTACAACCACAGAGCCCAGTTTTCCAGGTAATTCTTGATCTTGTGAAGACATCAGTTAATACCAGCCATCACAGTACAAGTATTTTGAAATTTATTTCCTTTTTTATTGCTACATCTTCTTTGATAAATGCTTTATTTTTGATGAATATGGCATAACATATCAAACTTTAATGTATTAAAGATCACTTGGTACAATGGTTAAACACTATGTTATATATTTTTTTAAATCTTTTATTCAATACATGGCCAGTTTGATAAGTGTTCTACATCTAAAAAACATATATTCTGCAATTTGGGGCATGCTAACTAGTTAAATGTTGTTCTTAGTATTATTCTGATCTGATAGTTTTCTGGAAAAAATGAAAGCTGAGTGAATTTGTTGTCAGAAAGACAATATTTCACTATGAGAAAATTCAAGGCTTATGGGAAATGATCTAAACAAAGACAAGAATCTTCAAGAATTAAAAAAGAGCATCCCCGGACGTCAGGTGTGAGTCAGATTACATGGTGTCTACATTAGTTTTTCTCTTTTGGTTTTTGTGTTTTGTTTTTTGTTTTCAGAATCATTGAAGGCCTGTTGAGCACAGTAAGCCAAGAAAATACAATGAGATCTAATGATTATAATGAAGGAACTTAATGCCATTCAGAGAGAGCAAAATGCAGTCTGCAAAACCTGCCAGAACTAATGGCTGAATTCTGACAGGCATGGAAAGTCAGCTAACTTACAACTACTAGCTGAATGACCCATGTATCAAGAATGATCTACTGGAAATTTTTAAATTACCACAAAGGTGAAATAAAGAATATTTTTAATAAGTGGAGAGATAAAGACAGTGGTGTAGAATAGAAAACTCAGTAATGGTAAGGTGTTAATTTAGTATTGCCCATTAGACCAAGTGTGATGGTGGATCCCAGCACTGAAGCAGGAAGATTAGGTTTTCAAGATCAGTCTCTGCTATACAGTAAGTTCAAAGTCAATATGGGTTACATAAGACACTATCTCAAGACATTAAAAAAAAGAAAGTAGATGGATATAAGTTATTTTCCAACTGCTAGATATTATTCTGGGAACTTGACTTAGGATATGATCTTTTTCTGGCTAGTGTTTAGACTGACACAATAAACTCTGTTTGCATGTTTTTTACAAGAAAAGATTCAGTGCAAGCACACACTTCTCACAGTCTTTTTATGCCAAAGTTTATGTGGATCTGCAAAAGATCTAGAAAAGCGAAAATAAAGTAACAAGTTTAAAAGTGTATATCAACAGATTTCAGGACTTAGAGTTCAGAAATATATCTAGAAAGATCCACTTATCTTGAACTATGTAGAGATTTATCCACATTTATATGTTTATAGTGTATATATCTACATTATCTGGGGTTCCTTAGAAAATAGAATCAATATAAGAGAGATGGTACATAGATATATAGATATAAAAGTAGATGATATGCAAATAGATTATAACTAAGCATATGGTAGGTCATACATACATACATGCATACATACCAAGACAAACACACAGAAAGACAGGTTAGAAGATATTGGCTCACATGACAGTGAAAGCTGATACATTCCAGGAGTAATCAATAAGCTGAAACCCCACAGAGCCAATGATATAGTTCTGAAGGTCTGAAGCCTTTAGTTTAGATTCATGAAAACTGATTGCACAACTCTAATACAAGGCTAGTAATCTAAAGATCTAGAAAGAGCCAGTGTTTCAATTCATTGAAAACTTGATTGGATTGTGAAAGGCCGAGGAGAAGAATATGACACACTCCTGGGTTTGTCTGTGATGACATTCCCAAAAACAATCAAATCTTGAGTGTGCGCGACACACACACACACACACACACACACACACACACACACACACACACACACACACACACACACACGCACGTGCTGGATCAACATGTACTTGGGAGCCTGAAGAACACCTAGATCCTCCAAAGTTAACGGAAGCTGTTCTTGATGCTCAAAGTCTAGAAAGTTCAGGAAACAATGTCACAAAAAGAAAGATTTTGTCTGACCGAATCTAATGAGGGTAAATTCAAGAGAAAAAGAGACACTGCCGACAAGCCAAGAGGATGTGCCAATGACCCTGATCCTAATGAAGTGATGAGTGCCATAGACAGAAATGAGAATCAAGATTTCTCACAAAATGGGTGGATTCACAACAGACTGGTGCTGGCAAAGAAGTAGGGTATAGAGTGTTCTCACAATGTTGCTGTTGTTTACGATGAGAGGTCAACTTCACATTCTTGTCCAGACCATGAAGTGCAAAAAATTTCCTTCTCTCTCTCTCTCTCTCTCTCTCTCTCTCTCTCTCTCTCTCTCTCTCTCTCTCTCTCTCTCTCT
>CM052710.1:36521611-36589368 GCA_028551405.1 Uromys caudimaculatus | reverse complement strand
GGGTTTGGGTTTTGTATTAAGAATGCTAGTTACTTTGAACAAATAAAAGCTTCCTCTAGTACCCTTCTTTAGCAGAATAGAGCATTTGATCTTGTGGTTTATTTCCTCTGCATGGGAGAATAGTCTTTTCTAAATGTTGGAGAAATTGCCCAGCCAGAATTTGTTTTTTGGACTGCGTTGCAGAAGGACAATTTTAAGATTTTTGTTTGTGTGTTGTGATGGCTAATCTTGGCCTGGCTGCCAACTTGACTATATTTGATCAACTTAAAACTCAAGTTTCTAGCTGGGCAGTGGTGGTGCAGGCCTTTAATCCCAGCACTCGGGAGGCAGAGGCAGGCGGATTTCTGAGTTTGAGGCCAGCCTGGTCTACAGAGTGAGTTCCAGGACAGCTAGGGCTACCCAGAGAAACCCTGTCTCGAAAAACCAAAAAAAAAAAAAAAAAACCAAAAACTCAAGTTTCTAGTCATACGTATGTGGGATTTCCTCCATCAGATTATTTGAGGTGAGAAGACCCACCCTGAATCTGCCTCACATCTGCTGGAGGCAGCACCTACAAAGAAGGGTAAAAGCTTTGATTTTTGCCTGCTTGCCCCCACTCTCTCTGAATCAGCCTATTATTGTGGCTGATATTAAATCCAGTTTCTTCAGGGATCAGCCATCCAGGAATCCTCCAGGACTCTAGAGCAAGTTAGGACTGCCCAGACACCTAGCCTCATGGACTGGACAACTATTACATTATCAACCTTTCTGCAGCAGATAGCCATTGTTAGGTTATCTAGACCACAACTGGTGAGCCAGCGTGTGTGTGTGTGTGTGTGTGTGTGTGTTTCATTAATATGTGGAGATAAATATATATTCATATATATTTATTCTGTCAGTTCTGTTCTTTTGGAGAACCCTAATATATGTATGTATTTATAAAGTACTTATCTATTTTTAAAAAAATATTCAGCTGGACAAAACATGGATGAGAACCCAAGTTCATAATACCCCATGACTATGAGAAACATAAAAGAAACTTTGGAATAAGCTGAACTTTTTCCTGAAGCTGTAACCTTTCAAATTAAATAGATGGTTCTGTAGTTTATTGTACAGCTGAAGTTAGGTAATTCCAAAATAGCTACATCAGAATTGAGATCTATAATATCAAATAAATTCAATAGTCTATTTGCAAAATTCCTAAAAGGCAAAATTTCATCGCTTCCATCAAAGTCAAGCTTAGTGAATCAATGAGTTGTATTGGAGTTACTTATAGTAATATGGGTGAGGGATTACTTACAGGAACAGAAATGACTCAAAGACAGCTGTGTCACCAGAAGCCCACTCTAACAAGGGTGACAGCTCTCAAGAGCTGCAAACAACCTACAGGTAGTTCAACAGATAGGAGGGTATCCTTTCCCAGTGGCTCAGTTGGTCTGAGCTTCTTTTAGACAACTCTGCTGGTATTTGTTTCTTCCCAGCAATTTGTCTGTTCTCTGCTTCTTCAAGGTTCCTTGGCTAGTCTCTGTTTCTTCCAAGCTGCTGGGTTTATCTAAGAATGATTCTCAGCTGTCTTTTCTGCTTATATACTTTTGGGGAAAGAGAGGCCTAGTGAATCTTACTGGCTTCAGGGACTTCCTGGAACTCTTTTATTTCCTGTCTTAAGGAGCTTCCCTGAAGGACAGAGTGTGTTATTTTCCTTTAGAACAGTGTTTCTCAATCTGTGGGTAGTGACCCCTACAGGGGTCACATATCAGGTATCCCACATATAAGATATTAACATTGTGATTCATAACAGTAGCAAAACCACAATTATGAAGTAGCAATGAGGTGATTTTAGGGTTGGAGATCACTACAATACTATTTTTTTTCTTTTTTTATTGGATATTTTCTTTATTTACATTTCAAATGTTATTCCCTTTCCTGCCACCCCAAAACCCCCTATCCCCTCCCCCTCCCCCTGCTTCTATGAGGGTGTTCCCCCACCCACCCACCCACTCCCACCTCCCTGCTCTCCAATTCCTCTACACTGGGGTATTGAGCCTTCACAGGACTAAGGGCCTCTCCTCCCATTGATGCCAGACAAGGCCATCCTCTGCTACATATGTGGCTAGAGCCATGGTTCCCTCCATGTGTACTCCTTGGTTGGTGTTTTAGTTCCTGGGAGCTCTGGGGGTTCTGGTTGGTTGATATTGCTGTTCTTCCTATGGAGTTGCAAACCCCTTCAGCTCCTATACACTAGCAGCTTGACAGCACACATGGATGCTCTAGAACAAAAAGAAGCAAATACACCCAAGAGGAGTGATGGCAGGAATAATCAGACTCAGGGCTGAAATCAACTAAATAGAAACAAAGAGAACTATACAAAGAATCAACAAAACCAGGAGCTGGTTCTTTGAGAAAATCAACAAGATAGATAAACTCTTGCCAGACTAACCAGAGGGTACAGAGACAGTATCCAAATTAATAAAATCAGAAATGAAAAGGGAGACATAACAACAGAATCTGAGGAAATTAAAAAAAATCATCAGATCCTACTACAAAAGCTTACACTCAACAAAATTGGAAAATCTGGATGAAATGGACAATTTTCTAGACAGATACCAGGTGCCAAAGTTAAGTCAGGATCAGATATATCATCTAAACAGTCCCATAACTCCTAAAGAAATAGAAGCAGTCACTAATCATCTCCCAATCAAAAAAAAAAAAAAAAAAAAGCCCAGGACCAGATGGGTTTAGTGAAGAATTCTATCAGACCTTCAAAGAAGACCTAACACCAATACTCTTCAATCTATTCCACAAAATAGAAACAGAAGGAACACCACTCAATTCATTCTATGAAGCACAATTACGCTTATACCTAAACCACACAAAGACCAAACACAGAAAGAGAACTTCAGATCAATTTGCCTTATGAACATTGATGCAAAAATACTCAATAAAATTCTCGCAAAATGAATTCGAGAACATATCAAAACGATCATTCACCATGATCAAGTAGGCTTCATCCCAGGGATGCAAGGATGGTTCAATACCCGGAAATCCATCAGTATAATCCACTACATAAACAAACTCAAAGAAAAAAAAACACATGGTCATTTCATTAGATGCTGAAAAGGCATTTGACAAAATTCAACATCCCTTCATGATAAAAGTCCTGGAAAGATCAGGAATTCAAGGCCCATACCTAAAAATAGTAGAAGCAATCTACAGCAAACCAGTAGCCAACACCAAACTAAATGGAGAGAAATTTGAAGCAATTCCACTAAAATCAGGGACTAGAGAAGGCTGCCCTCTCTCTCCCTATCTATTCAATATAGTACCTCAAGTTCTAGGTAGAGCAATTAGACAAAAAGAGGTCAAAGGGATACAAATTGGAAAGGAAGAAGCCAAAATATCACTACAACACGATTAATGTATTAAAGAGTTGCAGTATTAGAAAAGTTGAGATCCATTGCTTTAGAACACCTTTTTGTTTCACCTCCCCATAAACCTCCTGTCCTTAAATCTCCCATTGTCTCATTTCTCTTTACATCCTGTGTCTTAAGAAGGAGACCTGGAAAAGAGGAAACATTTGAAATGTAAATAAAGTATCAAAAAATAAAAATTTTAAAAAAAGAAACTTCTTTCCGAGGTGGAGTGCTTTAGCCCTGGAGGAGACTGCTGCACAGTAATGCTTTTACTTTGTTCTTATTCATTCTTATCCTGCAGGCTCAATCTTTTCAATATTTGTTTTCCTGGCTCAGCATAGCCCAGAAAAAATTAGCTTGTGATTTCAGAATGTAATTCATTTATTTATAGTTTATTTTATTCTGAAAAATGGTAAAAATGGTTAATAAATGGTTTCATATTTCTTTTAAAACATCTGGGCTGGAGGGATGGCTCAATGTTTAGGAATACCTACTGCTCTTGCAGAGGACTGAGTTAGAGTTCCAGCACCCACACTGGGCATCTTACAACCTCCTATAACTCCAGCTCCAAGGGGTCCAAATCCCTCTTCAGGTCTGTGTGGACACCTACTTTCACATACACACATCCACAGAGATAAATATATTTTAAAGCATTTTTTTAAACTTATTCTTCTCTCATATATAACATTACAGCCACAGTTCCTCACCCTCTTCTCCTCCCAGTCCTTTCCCTCACCTCATTTTTCCCCAGATCTACTCCTCCTCTGTTTCCCTTCAGAAAAGAGCAGGCCTCCAAAGGATGTCAACCAGACATAGCATACAAGCTAAAAAAAAAAAAAAAAAAAAGACTAGGCACATACCCTCATATGAAGGCTGGACAAGGCAACCCAGCAGGAAAAAAAGGGTCCCAAAAACAGGCAAAAGAGACACCCCTGCTCACACTGGTAGGAGTCTCACAAGAACACTAAGCTCTACAACCGTAACACATATGCAGAGGAGCTAAGTCAGACACATATAGGCTCCCTGATTGTCACTTCAGTCTCTGTGATCACCTTTGAGACCTGGTTAGTTGATTCTTTAGGCCATGTTTTTATGGTGTCCTTAATCCCTCTGGCTTCTACAGTCCTTCTTCCTCTTCTTCCTTTGGATTCCATGAGCTTCCACTAATGTTTGGCTATGGGTCTCTGCATCTGCTCTATCAGGAAATAACCCGATGAAGTCTCTCTGGTGATGATTATGCTAGGCTCTGGTCAAGGAAAGCAAAAGCATAAAAATAAACAGTGGGAATGTACCATATTATGGATAAACCACTTTAATCCAGAATTTATAAATTGTTTTCACAAGTTAATAATAAAAAAGTAAAAAACAAAAAAATTTAATATGGGCCCAAACTGTGCACAAGAATTTCACAAAATATCCAAATCAACTATGAATGTATCAAAAAGGAGCTCAACTGCACACATAAACAGGGGATTGAACTGAGTACAAAATGAAAGACTGCTCTAATCCCACAGCTGCTGAGACAGGAAGGACCGGTAAGAGAGAACATTGCTAGAGCTCTTATTTATTGTTGGCGGAAAGTTTATAAATAACGGCTTGGTATCACCTAATAAAATGAGCCACACTAATCCACCGACTCAGAAATTCCTCTTAATAGAATGTGTAAGTGAATCCATATGTGACCAAGAGAGTTGAGCAAGAATGTTTCCAGCAGTTCCTTACAACAGTTCAGATGAGAGTCATCCCAAATGACTGGGGTGGGGGGGTCAGTGGACTCTGTCATCTTAACAAGATGACACATCACTGTGCAATAAACAGAAAAAATTACTATCATGCTTGTAAGAAAAATATGAGCATAAACTCGGGACACAAAAGAATGTATACTTGTTTACTATGAGAGAATGTTTATATGAGCTGCAAAATGAGGCAATCAATCAATCAATCAATCAATAGTGAGGCTTAAATCTCAGTAGTTCTGGTCCCTAAAACATCCAGCATTGACTGAAAGACAGAGACCACACAGAGATAAGGCCAACCTTGATATGAATGATGGTTGCTTGTTGCAAACATAGATTGAAAATTAAGCAGAGCTGGAAAGATGGCTTGGTGGGTAAGTGGGCCTGGTGGCTACTTGACCACATCTGCAACTAACTAAAGCCCAAGCAGTCAGGCACATTTGGAAGGGATTTTCCTTGATCGAATCGTTTGAGAGCACCCAGCATCTGTGCCACGCGTCCTGATGGCATCCTATATAAAGGACATGAAAGAAGGAAGCTTTGGCTTTTTGCCTGCTTGCCCTTGGCTCTTGCTGCCACCTTCATTCCTTCACTAGTATTAGCACCCACTGCTTTTGGATTCTGATTCAATGTGGTATACTGAAAACCAGTTGATGGGCTGAAGACCTATTGAATTTTTGGACTTTGCATTCTTAGACAACCATTGTTGGACTTACAAAACCACAGCCTGTAAGCCACTCTAATAAATCACACACACACACACACACACACACACACACACACACACACACACACACACACACACACACACACACGTGTGTGTGTGTGTTATATAATTAATCAGAAAACTCTAATTAATACAATAGATTTTCTCTAAGTGTGAGAGCCTAGCTCAGATCCCAGCACCTATACTGAAAGCCAGAATACCTGTGTGTGTGTGTGTGTGTGTGTGTGTGTGAGAGAGAGAGAGAGAGAGAGAGAGAGAGACAGACAGACAAAGAGACAGAGAGACAGAGACAGACAGAGACAGAGACAGAGACTCAAGCACTGTAGGAGGCAGAGACACAAAGATCTCTCGGGTTTGCTGGCCTAGTTCTAGGTTTGGTGAGAATAACTTAGAGGATAAAAGCACAAGCACCTAGTGCTCTCCTCTGACTTCTATGCACACACAGAGGCATACATATCTGCACACTTATGTGCTCATAAATCACATATACAGTACACATGCCCATATACACATACAAAGAATAAATAGTTAATCTTTTTGTAAGATCTGTAAACATTATACACATATCATACATAAATATGTTAAAATAAATCATAAAGGTGTTAATTGTCTGAACTATTCATAATGCTGATCCAGCAAGCCCGTATCATGACTGTGAGGTAAAATAGGATGTTTCATATACATTACAGCATCACTAACATCCCAGTAAAGTAGACCATATGCCCACAGCACAGCATGGTCTAGGTAACCCTCATGGTCGGCACTGTTGAGACATTAAGTGACTGAAGCTTTGAAGATGCCTTTTGGCAACATTTTGATCAGAACTACCAAATTTATAGATGCTTGTAAAGAAGGCTTCCTTTTCTCTGTTCATGCTCAGTTCCTACTTGTACCAAATACAAGGTCACTCCTGTTAGTGTTTTTCCCTTGCCCCTGGGACATCTACAGGAAGTCACTCTGGGAGTTCTCCAAACAAAGGGCAGTAGATGCAAATGCTTACATGGACACCAAAGGAAGTTAGAAATCGCAAATACCCATATGAGCAACAAAAGATGCCACAAAAAAGGAAGACAACAATGCACCTCTGTTTGCCTGAGACAACGAGGTTCTGTGACAACCCTCTTACTTGACCATGGCTTTTTAGACTCCTGTCATAATGAGTAAGTGCTCAATTTTTACTATATGATGGTCCAGGCAGTGCTGAGAAAGAGGTCCTTGTTTCTTAGAGTAAATGTAAAGTTTGGTCCCTTATAAGATCTGAATAGCCTGGGTTTTCATGAATTAAATATGAGTTAAGCCAGATGATAAGGGATTCATGTTTGTACCATGTGGAAAGAGTCGAAGGAGACAATCTAGACAAGGATGATTAGGACTGGCCTCAGTTTAAAGGAAGAAGGAAGACAAGTGGCCTTTCCGTGTTTCTACAAGTGACAAAAGACTTCTCTCCTCCATCATCCCAGCAGCAGTGTCAATCCCGCAGCCTTGCCTTTCTCTGCAGAGACCCAGTCTTGGGTGTTGAGGATTTCAGCTAATGCGTCCTCCCTCTGCTTTCCATGATCCAAGGAGCCCCTCCAGCATCAGACCCATAGACTGTGAAATACAAGCAGGCATTATCCTGGACGTTCTGACAACTTGAAAGAAGAGGTGAAATGAGCTGGTAAAATTATAATAATAGGGACCTCCATTCTGCTTCACGTAACTGTTTTTATTTCACAGACAGACAGACAGATGATATAGATATAGGATATAGATTAGATATATACATAGACATAGATAGATAGATAGATAGATAGATAGATAGATAGATAGATAGATAGATAGATTAGATATAGATATGGGCATAAGCATAGATACAGATATATATGTTGGCTCACTTTACTGGAATGCTAATGATGCTGTAACATATGTGGGGCATCCTATTTTACTTCACAGTCATGGTATGGGCTTGCTGGGTCAGCATTATGAATAGTTCAGGCAATTAAAACACCTTTCTGGTCTGTTATAAAATATGTACATGTTTTATATTATATATATTATATTTTATATATAATATTTATATATAATATATAATATAATATTATATATAATATAAAACACAAATATAACATATTTACATATCAAGATATATTTACAGATTTTACATATATCAAGATTTCCAGTGAGTTATTTATTTCTAAAAGATGGACTTAGCAGGCAAATGAATTTCATAAAACTATAGCATTGTATAAATTATCCTGATCTCTCATGTAGTTATTGAAGACATGAAAACTGCCCAGTTTAGAAAAGGTGGAGTAGTAGAGACATCCATTATTTTCCTATGGCTTTACAGGCCTAAAACTGTTGAGATATTAAATGATGTCTCAGAAGGCATCAAATGTATGTCTTCAGGAAGAGATTGTGTTATATGCAGGGACAAAAGTTTGGTAGGAAATAGCAAACAGAGGCCAGATAAAATCCAGAAATACTGAATTGTATATCAGGAAGCAAACGAACAAACAAACAAAAACTCTAATACCAGGTTCTGGGCAAACATTAGAAAAGGTGACTATCCTAGTTAGCTTTGGCTGTCAACCCAATGCAATCTAGAGTCATCTGGGAGAAAGGCACCATTGAGAAACTGTCAAGGTCAGATTGTCCTGTAAGCATGTCTAGAGAGGATTGTCTTCATTATTAATTGACTCCTGGAGTCTCAGCCCACTATGGGCAGCACCATGCCTAGGCAGGTTGTCCTGAGCTGTATAAGAAAGCTAGGAAAACATGAGTCTATGATTGAACCAGCAAGCTGTGCTTCTCCATGGTTTCTGCTCTGTCCTGACTTCCTTCAGTGATGGGTTGTTAGCTCTAAGATGAAATAAGCCCTTTCCTTCCTCTGCTTTTGATCAGAATGTTTTACACAACAACAGTGATGAAATTAGAATAGGGGAGGCTCCTACTCACAGGAAGGGGCGGCTGAAGGTAAAACAGAAAAGGAGAGCCACAGCAAGCTCCAAGGGTTCGCAACACGGCACCCCACAGAAACACAACTTAAAGTGAAATACTCACGACCTAGCAACAAACAGACACTGGAGAAAAGGCCCCTGGATTTCCTGGTGCTGTGATTGGGAGGGAGTAATCTTAACTAGGGGACTTGCAGACAAAGCTTTCAGTCATGAAGAGATGAAGATACTGCAAATTTAAATCTTTGGGTCACAAGACTAGATGAACAACTATCCTAGAAACTAGCTATGATTTGGATGCAGATAATAAGTAAGTACAGGTCTCCATGATAGAAAATGCAGGCCGCGTTGCAATGAAGCAGAGAAGGTGTGCATTTGGGAACAGTGACCTGAACTCTGGAAAGAAGTGCAACACCAAGAGTTCGAATAAATGCTGGGGATTCAGAGAGAGAGATCAGTGTGTCCAGGACACACAGATGTCTTGGTGCCTGTTCCCCATCCGGCCAGTGCAGCACATCTTGATTTGACTGCTTTTTACTCTTACAGTACCCTGGAGATACTTCATGGATCGTTGCTTGGGTATCTCCATACCCATGCTCAAAACCATGGGAGCACCTAAGCAGGCCATCTCCAAGAGGGACAGTAACACATGAACATGATGGGGCAGGAAAGGAAGAGCTCAGTTGTAGCGGAATTTTCCCCTAATTGACTGATTGGATAATAAAGACAACAAGAAGTCAATCACTGGGCAAGAAGGAGGCAGGCCTTCTGGGTCCAAGAAAGGAAGTGGGAACGCAGGAGGAGGGAACTTACTTTTTGGACAGTAAGGTGGGAGTGAAAGCAGGCAAAATGTAGACCAGGAAATGTTAGATCTGGTGGTGGATCCACCAGAATCTGCCACCCGAAGATTTCTAACATAGAATAGTTGATGAGTTTAGGATGATAGATTCCGTGCCCAGCGATTGTGTTATCTGTTGATTCTAAACTAAGATTTTCTGTTGTTTTCCATTTCGCAGTGACTCAACTGCTCCAGGGGAAAGGTAACCACAGCAGAACATGGGTTGGCGAAAGTGTGCCCCCAGCTAGCCAAGGAAATTTGGGGGTGCAGAGCGGTTTGGCAGCAGTTAGCTGCGGGGAATGAGAGTTCAATTTCGGAGCTCTGGAGAGGCAGAGCCAACGTTGGTGAGAGAGGTATTGGCAAGGGGAAACATGCGGTCTCGATCTTGGGCTATGTACAGGGCTGGGAACATACCAAGACCATTGGCGGGTGCCAAGCCGGCAATAGAGTAGACTGATTTTTAATACTTACACACTACACTCAGCCTGTGTCCAGCCCTTACCGGTATAACCTGTTTGAGCACTGGAAACTGCAAGGAAAGCTGGGAAATGCAATGCATCTTTACCCTTTGTTACCTTGGGAAGGAAGAAATGATAACTGTTCCCTCTTCCCATTCTTTAATTCTGGGTTTGTCCTGTTGCATCTCTAGTACCACCATCTGATACGCATTTCTTCTCTTCACTCTCTTACTTCACAGTTCTTTTATCTTTCTCCAGTGCCCTCTTCTCTTTGTCACTTATTTCTAATGCTTTTATTTTTACAAATTTTCCAGTTCCTAGTTGATACTGTAAAAATATGACAACTTTCTTTGCTCTTTACTGAGAGTGTGGTTATTTCCTTTGGGATTTTTTAATGCATTTCAATATCTGTTTGTTTTTTAACTGTTTTTACTGTTTTCTTTTCTCTGGGTGATAGTGAAGATGGAAACCTCAAGAGAAGGCTACATGCTAGGAAGGCCTGCATATAAAACTGGAAGAACTTCTGTCTTAGTCAGGGTTTGCATTGCTATGAAGAAACACCATGACCAAGACAACTCTTACAAAGCACAATATTTAATTGGGATTGGCTTACACTTTCAGAGGTTCAGTCCATTATCATCATGACAGGAAACATGGCAGCGGGTAGGCACACATGGTACTGGGAGAGACAAAAGTTCTGCATCTTGATCTGACTACATTGAGAAGACTTTCTCTTCCAAGCAACTGGGAGGAGGGTCTCAAAGCCTACTCTCACCGAGACACACTTCCTCCAACAAGGCCACACACCTACTCCAATAAGACCATATCTCCTAAAAGTGCCGTTCCCTGGACCAAGAATATTCAAACCACCACATTCCACCCCCTGGTCCCCATAGGCTTATTCAAACACATGAGCTTATGTAAGCCATACCTAGCCATAGCATAATGAAAAACACATTTAGTCCAACTTCAAAAGTCCCCATAGTCTATAGCAGTCTCAACAATGTTAAAAGTTCAAAGTCTTCTCTGAGATTCATCCAATCACTTAACTGTAATCCCCTATAAAACTGAAATTTAAGAGCAGATCATGTACCTCCATCATCACAGAATATGCATTATCATCCCAATATGTTCATAGTGAAGAAATATTGGACCTAAGCAAGACCATAACCAGCTGGGCAAACTCCAAACTCTGCATTTCCATGTCTCATGTCGAAGGGCTCTTCAGATCTCCAACTCAGTTTCTGATTGGTTAACTACAGCACAATTCTATCTCTTTGGATGACTCCCCTCCCTGATAGGAGCTTTCCTCAGCAGTTATCCCACAGATCTGGCACCTAGAATACTTGGGGTCTCCAAGGCAAATTCATTGTTACAGCTTCTTGTTTCAATGTTGGGATCCACACAGGATCTTCTGGGCTCCTCCCAAGGGCTTGGGTCACATCTCCAGCTCTGCCCTCTGTAGCACTCCAGGGTCTAGTTGACTCCACTCCACTGCTGCTGCTGTTCTTGATGGTCATCCTATGGTACTGGCATATCTATTATTCTTGGGTGTTCTGCTACAACTAGGCTTCACCAATAGCTGCCCATAGGCTCCCTTCATGGTGCCAAGTCTCAACTTCTTTGCATGGCCCCTTCAGTCCTGGGCCCTCAACTGTAACTGAGACTACACCTTTACTAATAGCCTTTCCTGCCTCACATACTGCCAAGTCTTTGCTGCTCTCATGGCCCCTTTATGCCTTCAAAACCAGTAGCACCTAGGTAATTCTTACACATTTTCAAATCTAGCTGTAGACTTGGAACGAGGAACAACCTTGGCCACCTCTGGAACACAGCTTCTTTGTGCTCTCAGAAAACACTTCCCTAAAGATTTCACCTCCAAGATGCTGGAATTTTCTTTTCTTTAAGATTTATTTTATTTATTATATGTATGTACACTGTAGCTGTCTTCAGACACCCCAGAAGAGGGCATCAGATCTCATTAGGGATGGTTGTGAGTCACCATGTAGTTGCTGGGATTTGAACTCAGGATCTTCAGAAGAGCAGTCAGTGCTCTTAACCACTAAGCCATCTCTTAAGCCCCGATGCTGAACTTTTCTTAATCACTATTAATTTCTTAGCTCTAACCAGCATCAGTTGTCCCAGTAACCACTTCCATTCATGACTATAAAGCCAGAGCCACATGGCTAAAGCTGCTGAGTTCTGCTGCTCTCTGGGACTGCCCCCTTGTTCATCAGCTTTCTGTTTCCCAACTCCTTTAAGGCTTTCCTGGAGCTTGCTCTGTAGACTGACCTTGAACTCAGAAATCGGCATAGCTCTGTCTCCAGGATGATGGGATTAAAAGTGTGTGCCACCACTACTGGGCCTAAGCTTTTCAAGGCCATTATGCCTCAAGATCTGGATAAAGCCTGTGTCTTCCAGCCTCACAATCTGGATCACAGGTATGCCCCCATTTTTGGATTATAGTTTATTTCAGATTAAAAGTCCAAATGAAAACAACCAGATAATAATAACATCTAACATGATATGAGCTATCCCTTGTTCAACTACAAATGCATAAACAATAAGCTGGGTTGCCCCAGGGTCACCAAGATCTTAATTCCATTTAATTCTTAAACACAGGATTTAATTCCATTTTACTTCCTGGAGACCTTTTATTACCTAAACCATGCATTTTTAAATTTTTCCTTTCTAATCTTGCTACATTTGATTAAAACTTGCTTCATGAGAGTAAACCAAAGGACAAAGTCTATGCTGGGCTTTTATGAGAGTTTCTTTTTCAATGCAATTAATTGAAATCTCTTTACCTTAGCTTCAGGTAGATTCTTCAGACAAGGGCAAAAAGTAGCTACATTCTTCACAAAAATATTACAAGAAGTCTCTAGGCCACATACTAAAATTCTTCTTCTCTGAAACCTCTTAAACTAGGCCCCCAAATCACCCTCAGTACCAATGTCTTCCATATTCCTACTAGTATGGCCAAGTAAGCCCCCACTTAAAGCATTCCACCACTTTCTAAATCCAAAGTCCCAAAATCCATATTTCTCCAAACAAAAACATGGTAAGGTCTATCACAGCAGTACTCCAGTCCCTGGTACCAACTTCTGTCTTAGGGTTTAACTGCTGTGAACAGACAATATGACCAAGTCAGTTCTTACAAGAACAACATTTAATTAGGGCTGGTTTACACTTTCAGAGCTAAGGGCTGCTTTAGCTATCTGGGAGGATTTGTGCTTCTGTAGAAATTTTAAGTTCCTTTTTCTGTTTTCCTAAGGAATGTCACCGGGACTTTTATTGGAATTGTATTGAAAGTGTATATGCTTTTGGTAGGACAGCCAATTTCACAGAACTGGCTCTTCTAGTCCATTAGCATGGGCATGGTATGCCTTTCCATCTTCTAATTTCTTCCTTGATTTCTTTCCTCACTGTTTTAACAAGTTCTCTTTGTAGATATCTATACTGGCTGGTTTTGTGTGTCAACTTGACACATGCTGGAGTTATTCACAGAGAAAGGAGTTTCAGGTGAGAAAATGCCTCCATGAGATCCAGGTGTAAGGCATTTTCTCAATTAGTGATCAAGGGGGAAGGGCCCCTTGTGGGTGGGGCCATCCCTGGGCTGGTAGTCTTGGGCTCTATAAGAGAGCAAGCTGAGTAAGCCAGAAGAAGCAAGCAAGCCAGTAAGTTACATCCCTCCATGGCCTCTGCATCAGCTCCTGCTTCCTGACCTACTTGAGGTCCAGTCCTGACTTCCTTTGGTGATCAACAGCAGCATGGAAGTGTAAGCTGAATAAGCCCTTTCCTCCTCAATTTGCTTCTTGGTCATGATGTTTTGTGCAGGAGTAGAAACCCTGACTACGACAATATCTTTCACTTCCTCAGTTAAGTTTATTGCAGTGCGGGGGGGTGGGGGGGAAGGGGGTTGATTTGTTTATTTGTTTGTTGGTTGGTTTTTGTGAATGAGCCTGTTTTCCTAATTTCGTTTTTAGTATATTTGTCATTGATATATAGAAAGACTACTGCTTTCTTGTGCATTAGTTTTGTGTGCTGCCACCTTTCTGAAAGTATGTTTCAAGTCTATGAAATTTTAAAGGAATCTTTAGGGTCTCTCGTGTGTAGAGTCATGTCACCTACAAATAGGGATGCTTTGGCCTCTTCCTTTCCTTTTGTATCCCTTTGCTTTCTTCTCTTGCCTTGTTGCTTTAGCTATGTTAAAGCACTATATTAAACATGGGTGGAGAAAGTGGACATCCTTATCTGTTCCCAACGTTGGTGAAAGTGCTTCAAGTTATCTTTAAGTTATGCTTCCAGTTTGATGTTTGCCAGATGGTTGTGTATGTAACCTTCTGATGAGATATGATCTCTCCAATCCTTCATCTATCAAGATGATTGATTATAGGACTAAATAAATGATGGATTTTGTCAAAAATCTTTTCTTCATTGATTAAGATTATTATAGAATTCACATCATAAATTATATTTGGTGATTTACATATTTTGAACTATCCCTTTATATCTGGAATGAAGCCTATTTGATCATGATGGGAAATACTTTTATATGTTCTCTAATTGGGTTTGCCAGTGTTTTATTAATAATTTTTGCATTTATCCCCACCAAGAAATATTAGTCAATAGTTTTATTTGTTAAATTTTGTCTGCCTTTGAAATCAGATGAGTCCAGATGTGTTTCTTCTTTTCTGTGTTATGGTATAATTTGAGAAGCAGTGGTTTTTGTTCTTTAACTGACTGGAAGAACTCTGTAGGCACTATCATTACCAGAGCTTTTATTAAGCAATATTATTTACTAGTGATTTGGTTTCATTGTTTGTAATAAGTTATTCAAGTTGTCGATGGAATCTTGGCTTTACTTTGCAGTTCATGTGCCCATAGAAGTTCATCCTTTTTTTTTTTTGATTTTTCAATTTGATGCGATATAGGTTCTTAGTGGTCAAAGTTCTATGACTGAGAAGTTCAAAGGTCTTTGGACAGAACTTACTACAATATTTTTGTTAAATGGACATGGTTTCAAGCTGCCTTCTGAATAGATATGTATATGCCTGTATATCAGTGCTGCTCTCAGCCTTGAGCAGAGAAGCTTCTGTTTGCAGTGGATGATGGTTACATCTGAGACTCATAACTGGGCATTGTGCTGAGGATGAGGGGTTATTGAGTCAGTCCTAAATGAGACTGCAAAAAAATGTAAGGTCAGGATGATGGGGAGGAGTACCATAAAATGATGTCTTTCTGGACATGACATGGTCCAGAATGCATGTTGCACCCATGGACTCATAGCAGAGGGATGGGCCAACATAATAACTTAGAGCTGGAAGGAGGTGTAGTTCCTCTAACATTTAATTTCCAGGTAATTTGGAACATACTTATAGAAGTAGACTCTTCGGGGTGCTAAAACTGAGGAGAATTATAGGCAGACTTCGTTCAGTCCAATTTAGGAGTTAGTGTATTATCCCAGTCACCTGAGAGTTGTTAATGGTCACATAGCATGGGTTCGAATCCCATTTCTGCTACTAATTTATGTCCCTGTTTGCATTTCTGCTGCCATGAATAAAATACCATGACCAAAATAATGAAGAAACAGTTTATTGTGGCTTATAGTTCCACAAGGACGGTGTCCATCACGGTGAAAGGATTTATCGTGGTGTATCATCGTGGTGAGAAAGACTTGGCATGATAGTAAGAGCAATAAATTGGATATCCACATTTTCATCTCCAAGCGAGAAGCAGAAAGCATGAAACAAGAAGTGCTACAAGGCTAAACTCTCAAAGCCCACCCTGGGTGACATGCATCCCCCAGCAAGGCTCCACCTCCTAACAGTTCCATAACATTCCCAAACAGTACCATCAGGTGGGTACCACATGTTTAAATATATAAGCCTGTGGGTAACGATTCTCACAAGCCATCATATTCCACCCCCTGATCCTTATAGTCCTAGCATATGAGTATACTATGCTGAGGTCATGAGACTTTGATGAGGTTGTGAAAGAAGAGGAGTGTCTTTCAGTACTCTTGGGGGACCAGAGCTAGGAGGGTGAAGGGTCCTAGTAAAAACACTGTGCTCTCCTGGAAGTTATTTAGGTCATTGTGATGCTAGCAGATGCCACGACTGCAACTCTTTCTGCTGTGCTCCTCAAGCGTACGAGCAACCCAATCCCATGAGAAAAGTACATCACTTGGGACCACTTCCAGGAAACCAGTTCCAAGTCTGTCAGGGTTCCAACTGGAAGCATTTAAGGAGCATAAAGACTTTAAGATGTGGAGGAGCACAGAAAAGGCACAAGGACCTTTTGTAGTTACAGCCCTTGAGTGTCCCTCACCCCTCTATGGATAGAGCTACAGCAAGCCAGCTTGAGAGAAGCTTTGCAGCAGCTCTCCTTCCTTCAAAGACCCAAGAGTCTCTCCAGAGCCTCCACCCAGCTTGAAGCCAGTGGCCGGCTTTGGCCTTGACAGAGTCCTCACGTGTGACTGAAGAGACAAGCTTGTGTTTCCTTTCCTCACATGGCTCTTGGCAATTTTTTCTGTCAAAGCATGTCAGATTCAGCTGAACAGCACACACACAGCTGCGATTCTCTGGAAGAGCTTGCGCAAGCCGGGATGGTTCCTTCCCTCAAGGCTAAAAGGAATTAGCTGTTAAAGCCCTCTGAGCCCCAGGGATGTGTTATGTGAAGATTTTCAATTATTGCTTCCATTTGCTTAGTAGCTTTAGAGTTACTTTTTTTTTTCATTCCTTTTTGCAATCTGATTACATTTTGAAAAGGAAACTCATCCATTTCTTCTAAGTTAAATTTATTGGCACACACTTCTTATTTTCTTTTGGGTGTCTACAGGCTCTGACACTTTCCTTTTTCATTCTGACTGGTGGTTATCTGTGCTTTTTCTCCAACCTTGAGGGAGTTTTAGTTTAGTGTTTGCCTTGCTAACCACCTTACTTTGGGTTTAACTTACCTTTTCTGGTAGATACTAGTATTCTCTCTCTCTCTCTCTCTCTCTCTCTCTCTCTCTCTCTCTCTCTCGGCTTGATTTGAGTTATTTTGTGAGTGTGAGTGTACCAGAATATTCTTAAAGCTTCAACAAGGAAGAAATCAAGTGTGTACATGGACAGATATACTCAGGCAGAAGACATAGTCCAGGCTGCCCCACCCCCAGAACCCACCACCACTGCTGGTGTACCACCTGCCCCAGTTTCATGTTCTCCTCAATCCCTGCTCCATTCTCCTCCAAGGCAGCTCCAGAAACAGGAACAGAATGCCTTCCTGACCCTTTCCCCATCAGAGCCTCAAGTTCTGATAGTCCCCAAACTAGGGAATATGTCTGCCTGGACCAGAGTGGCAGAAACGCATAGATCACAATATGGCATATGATAAATAGTGTGGAAAGCCCCTATCAGTTCAAGCACTGAACTCTCACACAGAACTCAAAAACAAAAGCCTCTAATGGCTACATGGAAATGATTATGTCAATAATGACTGGTTTAGCCTTCCGCCTTCACTGCCTCCCTCCCTCGGGGCTTTAGGTGCCCTACTGAATCTCTCTACGCCTCCATTTCCTCAACCATCAAATAGGCACGATGATGAAGATACGTGCCTCCTAAGAACCAAATACATAAGAAGGGTAAAGTCTTCTTTTATGGTTTTCTTTCTCAGATTGGAGAAAGCAGGCACAAATCAGTCTTTAACTTGCTGGCTACCTACAGTGAGCTCATGAGACACCGCCCTGTTCTCATCCCCTCTGGCTGCTCATGCCAAGATAATGAGGCCCCAGTGGCCTGTGCTGCACATCATGGCTTCCCTCTTTCCTGGTCTCACTGAACTTGGGGACCTCTACCTTATGATTTGGTCATGACTAAGCCTGAGAGAAAATCTTCAGTGTTCTCTGTGTGCACTTCTCATAAGCAAGACAGCATGGGAAGAGAGAATAAGATTAACCTAGACAGAATGGTTTGGGCTTCTATAACTCTTCTGTGCTCGCTACAGCCACCATTGGTACCATTGGTATCCCAGGAGTGGCTCAGGCTGAGGCCAATCCATCTTTCTCCTCCATGACCTCTCTTGCCTTTTGTCCCTCTCTCTTGCCAGGAATTCCTAACCCAACAGCCCCACTCCCAAGCCTCTTAGAATAGCAAGACTCTCCAGAGCTTTGAACATCTCATTCCACAATTAGAAAGCTGAAGTTAGGTTGGAGACAGAAGGAACTTTCTTGGCCAGCTGCAGGCCCATAGCAGGACATACCTAAGCTGCCAGCTGTAAACCTAGAGCCACTTCTGTGATGCTCTGCAGCTCTAGGGCCATGCACTGGTCTCTGCCAGGTGCCAAGGATGTGTCCCCATCACATAGCCAAGAGAAAAGTCTGTGATCTCAAGTCACGTGCTCATGGATTTTTCAGATGATTATGTTCTGCTGTGCCTTACCCTGCGGTTGCCTGCTGTTACAGCCATATCAAGAAGTTCTTCATGCCCCTAAAGCCGTTTCTTGGTCATCTTGGTTCTGTGGCCAGATCCTAAACATGAATAATTCCTGCTTTATGTCAGCAGGAAGATACCTGTGAGAGAGCTAAAGAGCTGTCAGCTCAGCAACACCACCTCTTCCCAGGAAACTGTCACACAGATAGAAAGTCACATGAGTAGAAAACCACATGGGTAGGAAAGCCTTACTCACTGTGATGGCTCTTACTGATTGTCAACTTGACTACATCTGGAATGAACTACAATCCAGAAATGGAGGGAACACCTGTGATCCATATCTTGAGACTAGAAGACATGGGATTCTGACCTGGATCTTGACATGGGGTGACACAAGCTTTTAATCCAGATCTTGAGGTATAGTGGCTATGAAAAGCTTAGGCCCAGGGAAGGTAGTACAAATGTTTAATCACAGGAGACTGAGGCAAGCAGATCTGTGAGTTCTAGGCCAGCCTGGGACAGAGCAAGTTCCAAATCCAAGCTTGGTGGTATACACCTTTAATCTGGGCCATACCTTCTGCTGGAGGCTTACATAAGGACAATGAAAAAAGGAAGACTGACTCTTCTTTGCCTGATTCCACTTGCTTACCAGCACATCTGTTAGAGCCTACTTATTCAGGATTCCAGTTTATACCGTAGACCAGCTGAAACTACTAGTCTCGAGGAACTGAGCAACTAGATTCTTGGACTTCCAACTCACAGCTGCCCATTGTTTCGTTAGTTGGACTGAAGACTGGAAGTCATTACAATAAATTCCCTTAATATATAGAGACATTCCATAAGTTCTATGACTCTAGAGAACCCTGACTAATACACTGCCCCTATGTAAGCTTTGCCTCAGAATATAGATGCCAGATGGCCTGGAGCTGAGGCTTGGGAGATAATATCAAAGCCTCCACATTCTTGTAGTACAAAAGTGCCCAGGAGAGGCCTGGCAACTTCCTACAAGTGCCCTGCCCTCTAGTGGCTGCAGTCTCTTCCCATCCTGGTATTAATTTTATCAGCTACCTGGTAAATTTCTGCTGAGTCACCCAGAAGAGCAACAGGTGCCTCTAGAGGTCTCTCTCCCTTTTCACTCACCTGCCTGGTGAGCCAGGCAGAGGTAGAGTGAGTGAATGGGTTCCAGGGATGACCTCGAGAGGGCTCTTTCTAACTGCAGCTCTCTGCCATCAGCAGCATCCATGCTCATTAGACACTGAGCTCTGTGCCTGTCTCAGGCAGAGCTGAGTCTGAGACACTGTGCCATATGCGGACCAGAGCCTCACCCTCTGTGACCTTTGCTCTTCTGCTCATATTTAGAGCCTGCAAGACCATTAGAGGTAGCAATTTTGCTCTCTCCTCCCAGCCTTCCCATCTATACTCTGGAATAACTTGACTGTTTTTTGATACAAAACACATCATGCCTTCAGTGATACTGCATTTGAAATCTCAGTGGTTTGGGTTGTATTTTGAATATTGATAATCTATTTTTATTGTGTCTTCATGGTGCTGGACTTTCAATATTGTGGTTTGTGCATGTTGAACAAGTGTTCAACCATCAAATTGCACCCTCAGCACCACTGATTTTATTATTTAGTTAGTTAGTTATTTTCATTTCATGTGCATTGGTGTTTTGCCTGCATTTGTAACCTGAGTAGGTTTCTATCCAGCTTGCAGGGTTGAACTGCATTCCCACAGGAAAGATGGAAGGACACCGTGTCCCAGGGGCTGGCCTACATTGTGAGTATGAGGTTTGGAAGTGGGCCAATAGGAGGATGGGTGCAATAGGAGGACCCCTGTATTTTGCAGAAATTGCATTTTCTTCAGGGATAACTCTAGCCATTAGAGGGCGCTCTAAGGTCAGGAGGGTTGTGGAGCATGGAGGAGGGAAAATGATGTACAAAGAGTCTGTGTGGCTGGCTTGGGCTCTTGTGAGTGCCCAGAACAGTGCCTCTAATGCCTACTTTTCTGGCTTACGATCCTTGCTTCATACCAGGCTTCTGCCGTCTGCTACTCCTTTCCCTTCAGAGCCTCCCACTTATGTCCAAAGGCTCTTTCCTGGTTTTGCTACATACCTCTGAGCCTTTGCATGCCTTCCCCTGGCCTGGCTCTTTGGCCCTGACATTCTCTGTGTCCTTCTCCAACCCTTATCACTTCATTTATAAAACAAGGTTAGCAACATCTTACAAGCAAATGAACACAAAGCTTCCTTCCAGCTAACACATAGGCTAACATTGCCCCTCCCAGAAGTCCCTTGGGCAGGGCAGGCAGGAAGAAGGACTCTCATCTCAATGTGAACCCTGTTCTGGGACAGTTATTCTACTATGGCTCTTTCTGCTACCAAAGCTGGAGGAAAGGCCATGGCACAGACTGGATCAAAACATATCCTATATAGTGGTTCCCCCAGCACCACCTCAACTTTCCAGCCCCTTTGTTCCCACCCTAGTGCCAATCAAGTCTAAATGCTGAAATCTTCATGGAGTCCAAGAAACACAGGCAATGGGAGTTGAAGATTCCATATTTTAAACAGATAAAGAACCATAATATAGCTTATCACATGACTGAGATCTGTGAGCCTGCAACAGTAGGCCGAGGAGTGGGAGCAGTTGGGGGGTTGGGAGCTAAGTGAAGCTGCAGTCTCTGGTGCTGGGACGGGAAGGTAGCTTATCTTCACCCCAGTTAGCAGGGGTTCACGTTCTTCAGGTACTCTTGAACCCACGTGGCACTAGTTAAGGCACAGCTTTCTCTACCTTTCTTCAGCCTGAATCTGTGAACAAAGGACGTGGACAAGGACCTTGGTCACTCGCTGGAATCTGTAACACTCATCTCTGCCTCTGTGAGACCAGGGGCCCCTGAACTCCCAACTCTGTAAACGAAGGGATATTATAAGATCTGAAGCTGGCACGCCTGTGTTACATTGGAAGCTTATTAATGGGGACCCCTGAAACCTCCCCTAGAGACTCTGCGGTGTCAGAGCACAGGAGCTGGCTGACAGTCTGAAGTGTAGCTAGGATGGACAACTCCTTGTTCCGGGTTTGAATGTCTGTGTGTCTGCCTGAAGCCTACTGTGTGTGTGTGTGTGTGTGTGTGTGTGTGGTGTGTGTGTTTGTGTGATGTGTGTTTGTGTGGTGTATGTGTGGTATGTGTGCGTGTGTTTGTGTGGTGTGTGTGTGTGTTTTTGTGATGTGTGTGTGGTGTGTGCTTGTGGGGTGTGTGTGTATGTGGTGTTCATGTATACAGACGTGTGGTGGACAGGGGTCATTGGTTATGAAATCTTCCTCAATCGATTGTCTATCTTACATTTCGAGGCAAGGTCTCCCACAGAACTTTGTCGGAGCCAGCAAGCACATAGGCTATGCCTACCTCTGCCTCATCTAGCACTGGGGTTACAAACTCACACCATCCTGCTGGGAATATGAACTCAGATCACCGTGCTTGAGCAGCCAAACACTACTCACTGAGCCAACGCTCCAGCCTTGTCTGTTGTGCTTTTGTTAAACATTTCTTCCTGGCTATATGACTTGGGATCTAATCATAGGCACTTTGGAGTTCATAAAGCAAGAGCCTCCTCTTGGGAAGCCCCGCTCCCCCTAGTGTTGCTCTACACCTTAGATTGCCTGTTTGGGTTTAGACTCCCTATTCTTGTGGAACAGCGCCATCTAGTGTCTACTATTCTCATTTCTGTCACTATCATCCCTCCCCTGGCTAGTGGTTCTCCAGCTGCTCACTTACGCCACAGCTGGCTGGTAAGAACAGGTGGGCCCCATCTTTCTGTAACACTCGATAACCTTCAGGGGAATCTTTTTCTTCAAAGTTGTCAAGCAGCACCTAGAGGAGACCACATGCACTAGAAGAAAAGCACAAAAAGACCATTCATTAGCAACCATACCTTAGCCTCTCACTCACAGGATTAAAAAGCAAAACCCAAGTCCTTCCTAGAACAGACTCAGGCATGGAGACACATCCAGAGGACCACAGTGCAGCTCTGTCTCAGCAGCCACACATTTCTGGAGTGGAGAGAACAATCATAAGGCTGCAGGGGTCAGAGCTAAGCACCCCACAAACCAGCAGGTAGTGAGGACGTAACCACAAACCTGCCTGAGCCCATGGCTCAGCACATAGCCCTTCCCATACGGTGAGACTGTTCATACCACACATACAAACCCCTTCAGTCCCAGTCTCCCAGCACAAGTACATGGCTCTGTACTGCACTAATACTTACACTCAGGGCTCTGACCTCACATCCTAGGGGACCTGTTATCTCATCACATGCAGGACATTGCAGTCCATAGTTCACAGACATGGGGCTGGGTGAGGAACTCCACATGGGCTCAGAAGGAAAAAGGTGTGTTCCCAAAAAGTGGCTGGTCCACTCACGCATGCAATCTTCCACATCCCCATCCTTGGTCCTCACCTCTTTCAGGGTCCAGTAACCCCCACTCTGATGGTTTATACACTCCCCTCACATATCCCATCTTCGACATCCCCATGTTCTAACCCTGGATCCTTCCTGTCTCACTATCCATAGAAACCTGCAGGTCCGCTGACCTCAGGTTGGTATTCTCTGAACAATCTAGAACATGGATTCCATTTTATCCATGCAGAAAACATCTTTGAGGAGTATAATAGTTTTCTGGCTATTTGCTCCTGTGGTCCTCCCTTCAGCCCCTGCCTGTCATCTGTCACACTGTGGAAATCAGTCCTAGTCCCTCCTCTGGACTTCGGGGATCCCATCTTGTTTTAAACAACCCCATAGTCCCTTCCAGCTGTCTGTAGGGTGAGGATCAAAATTATCTTCCACACACTGAAGCCACTTCACCTCTAATAAAAAGAAGCCCCTCCCAGGACAGGGCTAGTCTTGGAACCACATCGAGAGGACCCTGGCCTAGGTCTGTCTCTGCAGCCACCTAGTTCTGGGATTAGCAAAAGAATTAGAGGAATGGGTTTCAGGTCTGAGCTCCCCACCATGGAGTAGATGTGTGCTCCTAGTTCACAATCTCCAGCCATGCCCAATGCCCCCATCCCATTTGTGCCATTCATTCATCTCCAGATAGGAGCAGAGATGGAGCCACTGAGGTCTAGGTGAGATCTGTTCCCAGGCCAGAGAGCCTGCCTGTACATCGCCCCTCCCTGGGCCAAAGCACAAGGATCCCAGTACTCACAGCTCTTGCTGTCCACATCCTGTAGCCACATGGCAGCCAGCAGCAGGCACATCAGAGCCATGGTGATGGGTTTCATGGTGATAAGTTTCTGTCTCAAGCCTCTCTGGAGCAACTGCTGAACATCTGGCGAAGCCAAGAACTCTCTCCTGCCTCGTCCTGTACTGAGCTTTTATCAAAAGGCCCAGGTGCTTTCCCAGACCGTGGGGAAGAGGTGGGAATCCCAGAGAGAAGGAACTCATACCCAGTGGCCACATGGAAAACTCCTTTTCTTGCCTCTCCTGGGGGGTATTCGAGGTATGTTTGGGTATCTAGTGGCCTTGGGAACTTCCCCAAATGCAAAAGCAGATAACAATCTTTACGGCCTTGACCAAATACGTGGGAGCTGTCCTGGCTGAGTGGAAAGTCAAGAAAGGTGAGAGAGAGGAAGTGGCCTGTGTGCAGCTTGTCTAACCCAGATCATTCCATTCAAAGCAGCTACTGGCCTTAGAGAAGGACAGAGCAGAGGCGCTACAATCTGCATCAAATTGAGCTTATGTCTGGGTTCCAGCTCTGCCAATCAGTGATGGCACAAACTCATCCAAGCTGCATATCCCTACAAAATGGAACTAGTACATATCTCAAATCTGGGTGGCAAGAATGAAATGCAGAGCTAGGGAGATGGCTCAGTCAGCAAAGTACTTGCCACACAAGTGTGAGGAACAGAGTTTGTTCCCTAGAAGCCACATACAAAGTGGGGGTAGTGGAATGGTCTGGTATCCCAGAGCTGGAGAAGCTGGCATGTTGATCCCTGGGACTGACTGGTTTGCCAGCTGAGCCTAGTTGCAGAGCTCCAGGCCAGTGAGAACTTATCTCAAAAAGCAAAGTGGTTCACATGCACGTAGACATATGTACGTGCACCTACATACATGTACACACACACACACACACACACACACACACACACACACACCACAGGTTGAATTAAAATCCTGTCTGTCAAATGTCTGGCCAATACATTTGCTATTAGTTTTATTTCTTTGTTCTCCAGACCTTTCACAGCTTATTCTGTTCCAGATCCTTGCTTGATTACCCTTGGGATAATTGCCAATGGAGACAGAGCCTGACCTGAGCCATCTTGCTTCAACTTATAGACAAGCCATGGAGAGCCATCCTGCACAACAACTGCTAAGTAAAGACAGATCTGTCATGTGGAGAGCAGAGGAGAATGTTGGGGACCCCCAGGGACATCAGAGGACTCTTTCCGGACAGTGTTCTGTAAGTACCATGCCCTGCAGGCTGCTGTGAAGACAGCATGCTAGGCAGGGGAAGGACGCTGGAAAAGCAGAGCACAAAGGAACATTCTCCACTCTGCATCATGGGGAAAGCTAGAGCATGGGGTACAGCTGCAGGCGGGATTGCGCAGCCAGATATAAACCGTGTGTGCAGTGTGCAGTACTTGGGATAATCAGCTCATAGTAGGCCCTCAAGAAAAAGCAGCTGAGCTTTTTGGCATTGGCATCATGGAGCCTATACATAATGGGTCAGCTAGGCTAATCTATGTTGATCTTAGCCTGTGTAACTGAAAAACTTGCAGTATTGGTTGCCAATTGAGTGTAGTACAACCTACTAGATAGTTACAACTCTTCCCAAATAGTCAAGTGTCAGCCATCCATTTTGCTCTCCTATCTCCACCATTTCATCCCTACTGTAACATTGACCTGTACCACCTTCCTAGCCAGCTCCCTCTGTGCCCAGTTTGCTCTTTTTTTTTTTTTTTTTTTTTTTTTTTTTTTTTTTTTTTTTTTTTTTTTTTTTTTTTTTTGGTTTTTCGAGACAGGGTTTCTCTGTGTAGCCCTGGCTGTCCTGGAACTCACTCTGTAGACCAGGCTGGGCTCGAACTCAGAAATCCACCTGCCTCTGCCTCCCAAGTGCTGGGATTAAAGGCGTGCGCCACCACTGCCGGGCCAAGTTTGCTCATTTTAAACACCTTTCCTCTAATAAAAGTCATTTGCCAACCCCTGCCAGCAGATCATAGCCTCCTTTGAAGCCCCTATGTCTGGATGGCAGTAGGAAGTCCTTGGCCTCCTACATCTCTCCACTGGGGCTCCATCCGTGGTGCCATGGCAGGTCTAGGTTGAAGGAGCCTCTCAAGACCTTTGGCAATGATGACTCTTGGCACTCACGAGGGAGCTTTGTCGAAACTGGGAATATCTTGGCTCCATTTCAGAATCAGAATCAAAACTCAAGTGCCTGTACTTGTGAGAAGAAAACTCCAGGCGATTGTCAAAGCACCAAGAGATAAAATCTTCACAGTATAGAGGGTGGGAGGGTGACTTTCACAAAGAGGGACATCTGGGGCTTGCTATATTGAGAATGGGGGTGGCATAGGAAGCAGGGGCTTGAGCCCTGGGTATCTAAAAATAAGATCAGCTCGTGCTCTCTACACAGCTGGACCGATGCCAGTCAGACCCCTACTGCTTCCTGCCACCCAGAAAGTCATTAAAATTACTATCCCGTTGAAGCCTCTCTCCTATGTCCTTGTCTTTGGAGGCTGATGTGTTCAGGTCCTTAACCCCATGGTCATGGGAGAGAGGAGATGTGTGTATGTAAACTGGCCAAATACAAGTGTAGACCCTTCAGACTTGGGCAGTGAAGAAGCCACATAGCTGCCCTGGAAATTTCTGGTTGTCCCCCAGTTCTGGGGGCTGTCCCCCCCAACAACTTGCTCCCCATCTTCCCCTTCACTGTGAGCACAGCTAATTACCAAACAGAAAAGAGGAACTCATCAGTACTTTGTTAGGCCTTACCTTCCTGGGCACCTGGAGGAAGTGGCCAAAAGTAGGATTTATCATCCTGCAACTTCATGTTACACATGGATATACCCCAACATGGCTGTCAGGGCCCAGGGGCCAGAACCATGTAATAGCTCAATAAAGTCTCTGGAAACGAGCAAGCAGAAATGATCGATGGTGGACTGACAAACGAGAAGTGACCTCGGGATAAGCACTGTTATCATTCACACAAGTAAACCTTCTTTCTGTGGTTTGTAGTTAGGAGCCCTTGTCACTCATCTTTCATTTTCTAGGGACTACTGAGTGAGGATGGGGACCAGGCGGCTGGCAGCCAGGGTGGAGTCATCCTAAGATGCTGTCTAGAGGCATTTAGCCCAGCCCTGCCTACCACATGCTATTGAGTCATATACAGGTCAGGTGGTCCTTCTACAGCAGGTCATTGACAGCCCCTTGGCATGTGTTGAGCATGGCAGAACTGCAGAGATGGCTTGGTCCAACTCTAGAGTGAAATTCTCTGTTCCTTCCTTCAGGGAGAGGAAGAGGACAGTGACTAGAGCCAGATATAGCCACATCAGACCTCAGTTCTACCACTCCACCCTGGGCAGGTAACACAGGCTTTCTGAGCTGTTTCCTTGGACCTAGTACAACTCTCTCTAATACTGTCAAAATAAACTTCCTAAGCCTCAGCCTAATTGTGGGTTGTTGGGAGAGCTCCCTGCAATGGGAGAGGGCTTGAAAGGAAGGAAAGGAAGGACTCCTGAGCACCAGGAAAGGCACTTGGGGGAACCAGTGAATCTCAGGAGACTTCCAGATGATGTGGAGGTAGGATCTTGGAGAGTGGATTGAGTACAGGAAGTGTTCCAGAAGAGATGGTGTCCTGGGTAAGGGGGGCTGAAGAATTCACTGGATTTACTCCTAAAACTGGGTACCCTTTGCTCCAGATCTGGGACTGCTCTGAGAGGTCTGTGGTTGATGCCAAGAAATGTCACTGTCTCTCAAACAAGGCTCCACTTCACTTTTTCTACTAGTCTGGTCTACAGACACCCAGGTCAAGCTTTGTGTCCTTAATGATGTGGTCACGGTGTCCTTCTGGGTCCTTGATATCTGCCCCAGACACAGTTGCCTGAGGTAAGCCTACATCTATTCACAGTAAAGGTGCCCAGCACCCACACACCGCAGAATCCCAAGCCCCGACTTCTCTACTTCCTGTCCCTGTGGGTTTTAGCTGCTTCGCTCTTTTGTTCTTTTACAGGAGACCTTTCCTGTCTACTGCTTAGTTACAGCACAAAGAACACAGAAGTGTCTCTCACTACAATAGGCAGGCAGAGGTTGTCACAATAGTGACCATCACTGGTTCTTTCAAGTGCTTCTGAGCCTGAAAGCCCAGCCCGCTGTGCTCAGGGTGAAGTACGAATGTCTTGGCTGTACTTACAAAGTGTGAAGTGATGACCCTGCTCACTGTGTCAGGCCTTCTGCTTCTCCTGCTCAGAACTTTCCCCTGGCTTCACATGACCAACTTGCCACAGACTGTGCCACCCCAGGCTCCTGGAGAGAACCAGAAACTGCAGGTTTTGATTCCCTGGGGTTCTATGTCCCACCCTATCCAGGAGCTCTAGAGAGCAGAACTCTTTCTATCCCAGTCAGACCTCTCTTTGCCATCCATGTGTGGGATGCGGCTACTACTGGAGGTGAGAAGAAAGAATGTTGTACCCACTGAGGCCTGAAACCTTAGTAGGCAGGCAGGAGTTACACAGGTGGCCAGCTGTGGAATCAGAATAAGGAGCTGGGCTCCAAAACTGCATCTGTTTATACAGCATTCCACTACTAGGGACCTTGCAATTTCTGTGTGATCAATATATCACACGTAGGGTCCCTGTGACAGCCATGGTTTAGTGGGGTGCTCCTCTACTCTCTCTGGAGCCATCTTCCAAAGACCTGCTATTTAACGGTTCCTGAGGCAAGAGAAGGGGTTACATCACAGATCTGCCCTCCAGGTCAGATTTAAGGAAAAGAGCACCCACAAAACAACAGCTGGGCACAGGCTGTCATTAGTGTATGGTCTAGAGGCTAAAGGCTCCTTAGGGAGCAGTGTGGTATTTCACCTAAGCCTGGAAGGATGCAAGTGGGGTGTGCCCAGAGGGCCAAAGAGAGTGTGGAAATGCCATGGTAGGTTTTGAGCAGGTTCTGGGCCCCTTTGTTAAGCTCTGATCTCATCTCTAAATAGATATATGAATACTCCCTGCTTATAGGCTTGGTATGGTGTTGAAAGAATGTGCTCAGAACAAGGCCTGGCAGATTCTCAAGGAAAATGGGAGCAGTGAGGTCAAGCACAAGTGTGGAGGCAGGCTCTAAAAATGAATAGGGAGAGGCCCAAGTTGGGTTACACAAGATTATGTTGACAAGACTCGTTCATCCCTGCTGATTTGTCACCCATGGTTTACTCAGGACAAGGCATGCCTTCCATCATGGGTAGTCTTGAAGACCCAGGCTGAAGGCTGGGGAGAGAAGGAGGCAGTGAGGGAGGTGCTGAAAGCATTCAGCAGGGAATGAAGGAGGACTGGTCTCTAGAGAAGAAAAAGATGTGAGAATCAAGCCACTTCTCACTGAACCTCGATTTCCTTCTAAGAAATGGGGGCCGGGGAGAAAAGGCTAGCCTACATAGCCACTCTTGCCCTGGAAGTTCAACTCATAAAGAGACTATTTTGGGAGGCTTTGATCAAAAGGCAGGAATTGAGACCTTTTGGATGCCTGAGTATTTCGGTTCCTGGGCCACTGGGGTGGCACTTATATCCTCCCCAGCTTAGCATCCAATTGCTCTTTGAGTCTCCAGGAAAGGGAGGAAGACCCCTGTCCCCAAGTCCTGACTAAGCCCTGTTGGGACCAGAGCTTTTAGCAGCCATACTTGGAGTCTCTAGGCATGCCCCTTCCCGTTCTGAGAATAATAAAGGACAGAAAGTCTTGACAGGGCTGCTCCTGGGCTCTGGACCCATAGGTCCCTCTATTCACCGGGAAGAAGACCTCAGCTCAAAACCCAGCAATACCCAGAACATCAGGAACCCCAGGGTGCCTTGTAAGCTAGATACTAGTGTAGACTCCACATTGTAAGCATTCCCTTGCAAAGTCCCTATGGACTCAGGGGTCCCCGAGGCTTCTCCTACTCTAGATATAGGCTGGGTTCCAGGTACCCCAGTCCTCTTTTCTTCTGGATCCCATTCTCATAGGCCAGGATGAGTCCTAAGAAGAGTTGAGCAACCTAGTCATAGGGCAGGTGAGGAGATTAAAGCAGGGACATGAGGACTCAGTGATGGAGCTCAAACAGTGGCTTGGCCTCTCAACCCCTCTCAGGAGTTATGACTTTGTGTTGATGTCTGCAGAGACTCACTGTGGACAGAGAGAAGCGGGGTGAGTGGGAATGGGTCCCTCTGGATGCTGAGGTACTGCAGAATGCCCACAGCCGTCTGGAGGCCAGAACACAGGGTCTACCTTTGCAGGGAATGGAGAGAACATCTTGAGCATGTCCAAGCCTCAGAACAGGAACATGGGGGGCAGGAAATGGCAGCAGTTAACTCCAGTGTGCTCCACTGAAACCAACAAGGCTACTTTTAGTTGAGGGGACAGGTCCATGAGCTTTAGGAAAGTCTCTTTTCTCCCTGGGATAGCAGGTAGGGCAGACTAGGACAGGACATAACCCACAGCTCATTCCCGAATGTGTCCTATGCCCAGGGTTCTAAGGGGTCCTAGAAAGACACCACATGTCAGTGTCTGTCAGCCCTGGCTTATTCCTAGAGAAATTCTATCACCAGGGCTGGACAACTGAGCTTTGGGGTGAGCTCAGCTGGCACGAGAACATCATTGAAATCTCAGTCTTCAGGGTCACTGGCCACATCAGAGCCCAGCACTCAGTCCTTTAGGCTCCTCTCCTCATCCTGATGGGGTGCGGGGAGTACTGGACATGGGCTCCACCACTGAATTTTAGTGTTTTGTTTTCACATGGTGCTAGGAATCAAACCCAAGACATGTTAGTTAGGCAAGTGCTTCACCCCAGTTCCCAGCCCCTATCACTGCATTTTAATCCAGATTACTAATCCCTAATACCTGCTGTTCTGCTTACCTGTCTGGACTTCTGTGTCATCCTGGGCACACTGGGTTAACAGGGCCTCTGCCTAAGGACTGATGCTAGAGTTCTTCCGAAGGCACCTAGCACCGGCCCTGGCTGTAGGCTGAAACTCCTGACCTACCTAATCCTGTGCTGTTCACTTTGCCTACTGTACCTCCATAGCTATTCTCAAAAGCCAGTCTGGAGTCTGCAGGATCTTGTGTCTCAGCTGAGGCATACAAACCACACTTCCCAGGTGGCAGGCAAAAATCAAAGGCCAAGTTTACATGGGAGCACCAGAGCTCATATGGGGGCACCAGAGCTCATATGGGAGCACCAGAGCTCAAATGGGAGCACCAGAGTTCATACAGGAGCATCAGAACTCATATGGGAGTACCAGAGTTCATACAGGAGCATCAGAACTCATATGGGAGCACCACAGCTCATGTGGGAGCATCACAGCTCAGGGCTGTTGTCCTTCAGACATAGCCCTGATTTGTGGCCATAGTCTGTGCATTCTACCAACCCTGTGTCCCTGACTGGGGTGAAATTTTTCAGAATCCAGTGCAAAATGACTGAAACATTTCAAGGCAGTGACATTGGAGACATGCAGCTTGTGTGTTGTGAAGCTTTTCTGCCCTGTTTTTTTCTCCCATTGGGTGGCATCCATCCCGTTGGAATAAGGAAAGTTACTTCCTGGAATTTCCTGCTGTGCATTCTACATCCCTCTTCCTGTCTTGGGAGATGACATTCCAAAACCCACCATTGTGATCTTATCCTTTCAAAGCCCTTGACATCCAGACACCTACTAACTGTGATGGGGGATGCATTTCACTTCCCACACATGGCATTTGAATCATACCCTCGCAGCTCCTTTCCACCAGCAGAGTGGAAGGCCAGAGTCTCTGCCAGGTGGGCATGCTTAAGAGGACAGAGACGGGAATATGGAGGAAAACTGCTGTGGACAGCACAGTGTCCATCCTGCTAGCCTTGGCTCTGTCCTGCCCACTTCTTTCAGCTGAAGCTCATCTCCACCAAAAATGTCTCCTCCCACCTGGATCTGACATCATGATTCAGGATGCTGAAAACCCAGCCTGGCAGAGGCTAGGCACCAATGGAGGGGGTTTCTAACCAACACTGTCTTCTGCCACCTCTTCCAAGCCACTATCGGTGGATGGTCCTTTGTCCTTCAGGTGTGTTAAGTAGAAAGATGGCTCCCAGTGTCTCTTACATGCTTGCTCATCCACTTGTGCCCACGGGTATACTAGCACCCCAGAAAGAAAGGAGACATAGGTATCCTCAGCTGTATCATTCTGTCTCAGCTCTGTAGTACTTGACTTGGACCATAGCAAAGTCCTCATCTATAAGGAATGGATTCCTACTGGCTGACAGAAGAGTAAGCTCTGGATGGACAGACTGGGTGTTGGGCTTTAGCCAACACTGCTACCACTGCTCTTTCCTGGCCTCTCTTCCCAAACCAGTGAGATAGTTTCACCTCCCAGTTCCTCCCACTCTCTCTAATCCCCTCCCACTATCTTTCATTCCCTCCCAGTCCCTCACAGACTCCACCTTCTTCCACTCCCTCCCACGCCCATCCTGCCCCCATGCCGGCCTCTCTTTCAATGTACCACATCCTGACTTAGGCTCTTTTGTGACACCAAAATGAAGTGGCCACTGACCACTCCTCACCCCCATGACTTCCTTGTTGGTAAATCCAGGGCACCTCTGGCTATTGTGTTGCCCACTAACTCTTCTCCCTTGGCCCTCTTGCCCACGTCCTTCCAGGAATAGTCCCCGGCCATGAGTTCCATGGCCCTTACTTATGATGTCCTCCAAGCACCTGTGGTTTCAGTATTCAATAGCTAACACTAGAGAATGCTTCCTGAGGGCCAAGCATTTCTCAAATGTCAACCTTCCCAAACTTCCTAACAGCCTCAGAAATGTATCATTCTCAGGCTCCATTTTGCAGACAAGGAAAGCAAGGCACAGAATAATGTCCACAGTTACTGAGGTAGATACTGGGGAGTTGGACACTAGTGCAAGCTCTGTGTTGGTGCTAGTTCTGAGGTGTTCTGTCCTTCTCTTGATCAACTTGCTTCTGCATGCCTCCCAGAGAGCAAATCTGGATACAGATCCTAATCCAGGTCACATCCCATCCCACCTGTGACCTCCTGTACACACCCTAGATGAATTCACCACCCTTCTGCCAGACACACCTTGGTCTTATCACAGACCTGCCTATGGAAATCTCCCAAATAGGGTAGTCTTTACCCTGTTTCAGCTTGACAATCTGCCACTCTTCCAACAGCCTCTTGCCAAGATTACCTCTCCCCTGAGACCATCTCTACCCACCTTCCCTCACTCCCTTCTGAAAGCCAGATACCTTTTGCCCTTCCCTCTTCAGATATGCATCCGGCCTTACAGTATAACTGAGCCCCTCTCTTGCCTGGCCACCTGGCTAGTCTCTGAGCACCTTGCCTCATAGAGCTCTGTCCAGAGCTGCTCATTGTGTTAGGGATCCAGAACCTGGGCCTTTAGCTGCTGTACCTCAGGCTGAAACAAACTGAGCTATACGAGCCCAGAACCTTCTCAGTGACGTGGACACCACCTCTTCCCTGCACACATTGATTAAGGACATACATATATACACCGGACCATCACACACACACACACACACACACACACACACACACAGCATCTTCCAGCCATTCCCCACATCTACAGTCTTCTAGTTTGAAAATCCTGCCTGTTCTATGTCACTGCCATTTCTGTAAGGATGCCTTTTGTATTCTTCCACAGTATGTGGTTCATTTCATGGGGGCTCGGGAGTTACAACCTTAGAGTCATAATAGAGAAGTCTGACCAAGAAAGAAGGAAAGGCCAGGAAGCATTTACATGTCCCAGATGATTTGTGGCTTCCTCGACCCCTTTTGTACAGTAACTCATTTGTGACTTTAAGCCTCTGAACAATACATGAAACCATTATTGTAAATGGGCTTTACAAATGAGGAAACCCAGGTTCGTGAACATTAGCAAAGCACACAAGCCTGATCCAATGCCATGAGCAAAGAAGCATGCCCAAGCTTAGAACTTAACATATAGCTGGGAGATGATGCTCTTTCCCAATAGCCGGGGAAGTCCATCAGACTGGACATGACCTTGTTACTATGTAGACTCCTATTCCCCACCACAGCCCTGAAAATGTAAAGGACTAACAGTCCCAGGATGGAGCAGAGCTATGCTAGGTAAGCACAGGGTAGGTCAAGACTGAATCATAAGATGAGGTCTAACCTGGGCTCACCTCTGCCAGCGTCTCACCTGTGTCTATAAGTAAACAGGTATGTGCATCCTGGGCACTCTCATTTAGGCACATCAACAAAAATAATTTAAGACCATTATTAAATTAATGTGTTTCTCTTACTTTAGTCATATGTAATTCCTGGTAACAGTATTATCAGTTGAAAGTACTTGGAAGATAGGCCTTAATGGAGAGTTTATCGGGCTTTGTAATTAGCAGAGCAATTGTGAGCACTTTAAAGTACTTGGAGGCAGATTAAACCCACTAAAGAGAATCAGCCACTCAAAAACACAAAACAGTATCCATTTACACGCTGGCAATTGCTGTGCTGATTAGAAATGCAGATACTCTCTAGGTTCCTATAAATCTCACTCCCTAGGCAGAATCTGACATCTCTCCCAGCAAGAATCCCTCATTAATTAAGGCAGCAGATAGTTATGGGATACTCACTATGTGTTGGGGACCCAGACGCAATGGACGCTTGTCCTCAGAGCTTACACCTGTGCGAAAGCCCTAATTTTCAAGCAAGCTAATATAGAAATGAGATTATTTCCAATTGGCTGAGTCAATGAGAGAAGCAGAGCAAAAGGATATGTCTAGAGGGGGAGATTAAAGAGCTTACATCTGAGCTGAATGACAAGAAGCCAGGAAAATGGAGGAGCCGAATAGTCTAGGCAACAAGAATAGCAAGCATAAAGGCCTAATGTATCTTAGTTTATGCTGTGCCCCGAGTAAGATTCTTAGACAAAGAGGCCCATGAAAATGTTCATTTGAGAGCTATAGGAGAAGGAACGAGAGAATCAATGGGTGCGCCTCTACCGCGATGTTACGTGGGCAGCCGCACTGTGGGCATGCACTTGAGTTATCCCGCCCAGAAATCTTTTCTGTTATGAGGGACTCCCTGGCACTCCTGGCTGATCCTGCTCAGGGGGGCAGAGCACTCTTCCGTAGCTTAAGGCAAAATACATGAACTGGGGGGCATGACCGAATGGCATGAGCTGGGACTGGCAGCATCTGCTATCCACAGGGACCTGCCTGGAATGTTCCAAAAGAAAAGTCAGGTACAGGTAGACTCTGAAGCCTGTGGGCGAGATATCAGTGAGGAATGAAGTCTGAGAGAGCAGTGGGGACCAGCTCCTATGAAGACAGCTGAAAGAGCTGGGGGGGGGGGGGGGCATGTACTTCAGTCTGTGTATTACTAGTCCAGCCATGAAACCTAGTCAGGATGTGGACTGAATTCACTTTCTCTTTTTTTTCCTGTTTTTTGGGGTTTTTTTGTTTTGTTTTTTTTAAATAAGATTGCTCTTTCAACTGTGCAGAAGGCAGAATTTTAGGATAAAAGGATTATTTTGGAGAGCAAGAGAGGATGCAGAACCAGACACACGCAAGCAGGAGTCCAGATGAGATGCCAGTGGCGTCATCTGGCAAAGGTATAATGCGGCGTGCCTGTGTGGGTGTATTGCAATACCTGGGCAGCAGTGGTGGAGGAAGTAGATCTGGGGATGAGCTAATGGAAACCCAGAGTGTGGCCCAGAACAATAGGTGTGAGCTGAACACGTTTACATCCTTGGCCTCTGGGATGGGCTGTACTACTCACCAGATGAGCAACTCTTACTCTTCAGATTCTGTGGAAAACACAGAACAGAATGAGCTGGTGTCTAAGGACCCCTTCTGCTCGTGTGGTTCATGGCCTTAGACAAGCACTCCAACGTTCACCTTTTAAAGTCACAGTTATTTTTAATAATGCCACAGCCCATGTGAATGCTGACTCAGAATGAATGCTAAGGCCTTGCAAAGCACCGACCACAGTCTGCCCACAGTTTCCCTCCCTTCTCTGAATCCTTCAACTCAGAGGAGCCAATTTACTCCCAGACTCCTTTGTTTTCGGTCTTCTAGACACACAACATAACATTCACAGTTGTCCCTTAGCATACGTGAGGGACAGCTCCAGGCTCCTGTGGATGTTCACGTCTGAGGATGCTTTAGTCCCTCATCTGAGGTGGCACAGTGTTTGCATATAACCTCTGAGCACCCCTTTTATCTGCCTTTAATCATACCCAGAATGCTTGTGATGCCTGATACAAAGTAAACACCATGTAAACAGTAGCTAGTCTGTATTGTGGGGGGGAAGTGTTAAGCACATTGGTAATATTCAATACAGCTGTATTTTTCTATGAAATATTTTAAATCTGTGATTGGTTAAGTCCATGGCTTCATTACCCCTAGATGTTATGGAGGGGCTGACTACATACATTTTCACATCCTTTATTTTTACATTGTAAAAAGAAAAAAAAAAGGCATGGGGAGAGGGGAGAAGAGGTGAACAGCCTGCCATGGTAGCATGGTCTCTTACTCCCCAACACTCAGGAGGAGGAGGCAGGCAGGAGGACTGTGAGTTTGAGGCCATCCTGGTCTACACACTGTATCAGGGCCTTATCTCTAAATAAATAAATATGAAATATAAAATATAGTGCCCAGTGTCACGCTGCTTATTATATGGAATTGTTCTTTTGCCGGGAAGTGCTTTGCTAACATGTTGTGTAACTGGGCACTGCAAAAGTTCCTCCGGTTTACACGCTGTATATCCTGCTAGTGAACACTGGCTTGTCTAGCTCTTTATGAGCATTCAGGTTTTCTCACTGACTGTAAGAGCTAAGCGTTCTCTGTACATACTCTTGCTTCTGCTGGGAGGCTGTCCCATCAGAGCATTCCCTCTTCAACAGTAGCTCTGTCTCTTGGCCCTGAATGTGTCTGTTCTGTGAACACCCACTCCTGTTCATTGTCCCAGGTCTCTCCTGAGTATTTCTATTCTGCTTATCTGCACCATCGACCGTTTTCTGTCTGTCAAGCTCAAGGCATCGAGATGGTTCAGCACAGTGAAGTGTCAACTTATTGAGTCAAAGTGGGCAGCATCTTCAGAAACTCAAAGTTCCTCTCTGGAAAGCTAGTTTTGAAGCATCTGGAACCAAGGCTTCACCCCACCTGAAGAAAAGCCAACTCTCTCTAGATGCAATCCCAAGTCAGTACATGCCATCAGTAACTTCCCATGAGCCACTATGTCTGACTAGCTCCATGGGAAGCCCTTTTTTGTATCTTTTGTGGTTTGTTATTGTTGTATGTTTGTTTTTGTTTTGTTTTGTTTTTAATCAAAATATCATGTATCTCAGGCTGGTCTGGAACTTTCTATGTAGCCAAAAATGACTTTGAACTTTTTTATTTTTGATCTTCCAAACGCTACCTCTCCAGTGATAAGAGCTAGAATTACAAATGGATACAAGCATATGCAGTTCAAGGAGTGTTGAATATTGAACTCAGGACTTCAAGCGTGCTAAATAAACACGCTTGACCAACTGAGCTTGGAGGAGGTCTATCCTAAGGAGAAACTGCCATTGCAGTCTGGGCCTAGAACTGAGCAGACATACAGTGAGGACCTAACCCCATCCACAGCCTGGAGTACAGATGCGATTGGCTGGCAGACTTGATGGCAAAAAGGAAATGCTTATTGCTATAAACTGCTGGTATTTTGGATTGCCTGGTACTATAGTAAAGCCACACTATGGAGAAATGAATTCCTAGAAGTAGGTATTGCTATAACCAAGGTGTAAAAGGCCTAGCTTTGGCTCTGGGGCCAAGCACCAGATAGCAGATGGTTTTTAGAAACTGGATCCAAGCCTTTGCCCCATCTGAAGAAAAGCCAACTCTCTCTAGATGCAATTCCAAGTCACTGCATGGTATCAGGCTTTATGATAGGTCTCCTTCCATGAGCAACTGTGTCTGACAGTTCCATGGGAGGCCTTTCTTTGTATCTTTTGTGGGTAGTTGTATGTTTGTAAAAATGACAGTGCGTTTAACATGACTCCCCAGGAGCCCCTTAGTCTCATCAGAGGTCTTAGCAAATGGAATGATTTGGTCTTGGCCACTAGGCTGAGTATTAATGGCCATGACTTTGACTCTGTGCCCTAAAGCTACATATTTTTTATTAAGAATATTTTATAAGCTGCAAGGATAGGAAGGTGAGAAGATCACATTTCTAAATCCTGTGTGACCCGGCCTTTCTCAATTTTCGATTGTCTCTCAATTCTTCTTGAAAAGGTGCTGGTTCTTGGAGCTATCTCCTTTGTGTAGTGTCTCTTGTCAAGGCTAGCTACAACCAACTCACCCTCACAAACTCTGTCGAAAACTTTCTTCTCTCAAATCCACAAATTCAACCACTTTATTTCATTTTAATGTTTTGCCTTCTGACTTGTAAATGACAGAGTTTTATCAAAACTTTCACAATGGATTACATGCACTGTCGTTTTTACAGACCCTTCTAAACACCATCTGCTGTCTGGTACTCGGCCCCAAAGCCAAAGCTAGACATCCTACTCTTTGGTTGCAGCAATGCCTACTTCTGGGCATCTGTTTCTCCATAGTGTGGTTTTACTAGAGTAACAGGCAATCTAAAACACCAGTAGTTTATAACAATAAGCATTTCCGTTCTGCGGTCACGTCTGCCAGCCAATTGTCTTCTCGCTCCACGCGGTAAAAGGAGTCAGGTCCTTGCTGCACATCTGCCAGGCTCCTGGGCCCAGGTTGCACTGGTGGTTTCTGTTTAGGATGTCCCCTCCCAGCAGATAGGTGAGAACGTGGCTGGGCAGAAACTTGGAATGCTTGTAAAGCTTCTACTGAGACATGGCACACACCGTGCCTGGCAGTGTTCCACTAGCTGCACCCAAAACTAGAGGCTTAGAAAAGGAAAAGTCTGAGTCATTCAGATAAGAACTCGGCCTCCCACGGTAGAAAGGGCTCTTGCTATGCTTGAACACTAATCCTGTTAGGACACATGTGGTGAGCACTCTCTCATCTATGACTTCATTCGGGTTAGCCTTGAAGAGAGGAAACGTAATCTTAACACTCTTTTCCATCTTTTCTGTTAACTCAGAACTCCTGTGTCTTGTTTAAAGTTTCAAGGTTGAGGTCTGGTTATGTCTCTCGCTCAATTGGTCGAGCACCTGCCAATCATGCAGGATCTGGGTTAGATCAGCAGCACCTCATGAACCAGCTGGGGTGGTGTCCACCTCTGATCTCAGTACTGAGAGGATGAGGCAGGAGAATCCGGAACTCATGGTTCATTCTTTGCTACTTTGAGAGTTTAAGGCTAGCCTTGGCTAGAGAGCCTGTCTTAAAAGAACAAAAACAACAGCAAACACTAAGTTAAAACATTCATCTCCACATTTTAAAAATTGTCTGTTAAAGGTTTCCAACACTTTTTTAAAAAAACATTAACCATATGCATGCACAGGGTGTTTGTGTGTGTGTGTGTGTGTGTGTATGTGTGAGTGTGTGCGCACGCCTGTGCATGCACTCATAGGTGCACCCATGCTGAGACCAAAAAAAGAGGACTTTGGGTGTTGTACTATGTCACTCTTTACCTTATTAAAGAAACAGGTCTTGGAGAATGAAACCAGGCAGACAGCAGGCAAACCCCGTGACCCACCTACATACAGCACTAGGGTTACAAACACTTGTGTGGCTACACTCAGCTATTTGTAGGGACACTGAGATCCCCAACTCAGGTCCTCATGCATGTACAATAACTGTCTTTAACCACTGGACAATCTCTCCAATTCATAAATGTGTGTGTGTGTGTGTGTGTGTGTGTGTGTGTGTGTGTGTGTGTGTGTGTTTTAATATAAGGACCCAATTTGACCTTTATTTATATGGATCACCACCATATTTCCAGGCTTTGGATGGTCCCTCTATTCCCTGAGCTGATCTGAGGGACATATCCCACAGCTGCAGCATGGCTCTGTTGCTAGACTCTCACTCTGCATTCCTGCATTTCATTGACTAGCTCATCTGCTCTGCAGCCACATCTCAGGATGAGCTAGCATCTTGTGACTTAAAAAAAAAAAAACAAAAAAAAACCAAACAAAAAAAAACCTTTAGTTTTTTTCATCAAAAATGTCCTAGCTGTTTTCACTCTTTTTAGAAGTCAAAATGAGCCACCTCAAAGTGTTCCATAGAAATCCGGGAGATGCCACTATGCTCTAAATAAATAAATATTGGCTTTGTGGGTTATTGTGACCATCCTATGAAGATAGGTAGTCTCTCCCAACCCTACTGCAGATGAAGAAGCCTAGGGAGGCTGCCAGGGCTTCAAAGGAGCAGTTCTGGGATTCAAGTGTGACTTCAGAGCCCTTGTGGTTCCCACAACACATAGCCTGGGTTTCCAAGGGCTCAGCCAGAGGATGCTGAGTCACTCCTGCCCTTGGGCCTCACCAGAAAGTGGGAGGAGGCTGTGAAAGCCCTCATCAAACACTGGGGTTTCCTCTCACTCCTCTGCATGTTTCTTGTTCCCCAGCTGGGCCTTGTACATCAGGCCTGGAAGGGATGTGCTGATGCTGGTATGTCTGCAGAGTGCTTCCTGACACATGTCTGTTACCTTGCTGAGAGTTCCTGGTGACAGCAGGAGCCATGCGGGGCAGGTTATAACTCAGTTAGCTCTTTCCCACTGACTGGCACAACGAGGCAGAGGGCCTGCCTCTGACTTCCAGAGATAGTTCATTTTCTAAGGAGGTGGTCATCTAAAAACCCCTTCCCTACTCCCGCATGAGTGTGCAAATGAATACAGGTGACTGCAGACTACAGCATCTAGACTGTTCCCCTCCCACCCATTGCCTTTCCTTCTTCTTCTCTTTTCCTTCTCATTCCGGCCCTGATTGATTGATTGATTGATTGATTGATTGATTGATTGATTGATTTTTATGTAAGTACACTGTAGCTGTCTTCAGACACACCAGAAGAGGGCATCAGATCTCATTACGGATGGTTATGAGCCACCATGTGCTTGCTGGGATTTGAACTCAGGACCTCTGGAGTAGTCGGCGCTCTTAACCGCTGAGCCATCTCTCCAGCCTGCCTCCTTTCCTTCTTAACACATCTTCCTATCACTCCTCTCCTGGACAATGATGGGGACACAGATAAACGACCTGTCAGCCCATGCTGATGCTCTGTGCTCTGGTTATGGAGAACTGAGGGCACTGCATTTACAGAGTTGCTATGAGCAACAAGATCACATTGGTGGACCAGTAGATGCCAGTGCTATGCCCGCAGCCACAGCTGTTCCTGGGAACTAGGCAGAAATGCAAGCTGCCGGCCTTGGGACTGAGTCATGAACCTGGGATCCGGAATCCATCATCTGTTTATAAACTCTTCCTACAGCACCTATCTATTCCTCTTTCCCTAAACTTTGAAATCACTTGTCTAGTCCTGCACACCAAGTTCTCGATGAATAGTAGCTATTTGGGGGCCAGAGATCACAGCAATAATTCACTGGGAAATAAGTCCAGAATCTTAGCTTCTAGGAGCTCAGTGTGGAAGATGGAGAAACAGAAATTATCTGCAGGTATTCTACACTGCCATTTAGATGAATGACTTGGTGAGGCTCTGGCCTGCCACACAGGGGCCACTGTGTACTTTGTCATTAAGATCTGCGGACAGGGGCTAGAAGAAAGCTCAGCTGTTAAACTGCCTGCCATGCAAGCATAAGGACCTAAGCTCAAATCATCAGCACCCATATAAAGAGGCAGGCACCATGGCATGTGTCTGTAACCCAGCTCAGGGGATGCTAGAGACAGATGGGTCTCTGGGGTCCATTAGCCAGCCTAACTGAGGCAATGAGCAACAGTTTCAGTGCCAGACTCCATCTCAAAACATAAGTTAGGGAGCAATTAAGGAAAGACACTCGAAGTCTATCTCTGACCTCCACAATATCTCTTCTCTCTCTCTCTCTCTCTCTCTCTCTCTCTCTCTCTCTCTCTCTCTCTCTCTCACACACACACACACACACACACACACACACACACACACACACAGACACACACACATACAGACACACAGAGAGACTTGTTGGCTAAGTCTGAGAAGCTCATAATGTCAAGGGTACACATTATAGCTGATGTCAATGCAACTCTTCACACACTGGTGATTCTCGCTCCATGACTCGCAGGTACGGTAGACTGTAGTGTAGTGAGCAAGCTGGCTTGGGTTTGACTTACCTTTGATATTGCATATTGCCTTTGGAGTTGAAATTTTTCATGGTAACATGAAGGAAAATGCAAATGGCAAATCGACAATTGTGACAGCCCTTCAGAGAACCGGTTCTCACCTGCCACTGCCTCACTCTTTGTAGGAGCGTCTTTACGCTGCCCCTGTCATCCTGAACCGATTCCTGTGCTCTTTTTATCCACTGCTGTATTGTAAATGTTTTCTGTGATGCTCCTTAATTTCCATAATTGCCATGGTGATGACTGAAAAGATATTTCATCAAACGGGGCTGACAAAATCTAATTATAGATACTTAGTTGGTTGTTTAGATGCTGGGTATTAGATATTTATGTGTCTAATTATAGACATTTAGCCAGTTATTTCCAAATAACACTGTTATGACTATTTTTCCCAAGCCTCATTTTCTACGTGTGATGGTTTTCTTTAAATTAACTTTCCAGGAGAAAAATAATGTTAAAAGAGAACATGAGCTCACCCCTGATTGCTGGAACCCACGAAACTGGGCCAGCTCTGTTCACATCCTGACTTACATAGCTGGGTCTCCAGTGCTTGCTATGGACATTCTCCCTGTCCTTTGGTAACTTCATGAACATGTAACTCTATTCCATTATTGGCTTAAGTTTCCTTTCTGGAAATCTCAGAGCCACTTCATCCAAACATGTAGCTGACCAAAACACACTGCAGAGAAAATCCATTTTCAGTTAGAGCTATGGTATGCATCTTAAATGTCTCCCAAAGATCCATGTGTTGGAGACTTAGTCCAGAGAGGCAGTACTGGAAGGAGGTAGAGCTTTTAAGAGGTGGGGCTCAGTGGGAGTTCTTTAGCTCATCATGGGGCGTGTTCTTGAAGGAGGGCACAAGACCCAGGCCTCTCTCTGTTCTGTCTGTCTGTCTGTTCTCATGCGCTCTCTCTCTCTCTCTCTCTCTCTCTCTCTCTCTCTCTCTCTCTCTCTCTCTCTCTCTGTGTGTGTGTGTGTGTGTGTGTATGTGTGTATCCATGATGTCTCACCCAAAATAATGACGTCAAGCAAGTATGGCCTGGAACCTCCAAAGTCTAAGCCTTTAGGTAGAAGCCTCTGGTCACAGCAGTATGCCATCTTGAAATTGCCCCAGTAGCCTTGGTAACTAGAGCAGAAACAAAGTCGTAGCCAGATCTACAGTAATGATTACACAGCTATTACTACTCCTTAACAAATGGAGGAAAGAAGAGCCAGGAGACTCGCACCTGAGACTCCAGCGATTGTCCTATCCTTCCCTACCCCGGCTGCAAGTAATCTTGGGAGATGCTGGTCTAGATGGAAAGGAGGTTAACTGAAAATGAGACACTATGGTGCAGTTTCCATGAGGTCACCATCCTTGATGGGGTGGAGCTTTATGATGATGCAGTGGTTGGGAAATCAGCTACACCTCTATAAGGAAGTCCTCGCCAATGCCCAATAGACTCACTAGTCCTACCAAGCTGGACTTCGGTGAAGTCATACCTAGGTCTGTCACTAGTGACCGCCTGGGGTGATTAGATGTTAATACATATCCCCAGAAAAAGCTAATGCAACAGATCCCAAAATCAAGTTTTTCTCGTTATAAATTGATTGTCTCAAGTAATTATTACAGTTACAGAAAGCTGACACAATAAATATAAGCATGCATGCCCATGTGTGCATATATCTACTATGACATGTGTTTGGATGTATACACATGGATCATTAGGACAATCTCTCTGCTGAGGTACAGGCTTCGACATGTAGTCCTCAAATCACATACATACATACATACGTGAACATACACACACACAAACACAGACAAACATACACACACATACATACATACATACACAAACATATACACACATACACACATAAACATACACACATACACACACATATATATACACAAGCATATACACACATACACACACATAAACATACATGTGCATACACAAACATACCACACACACACACACACACACACACACACACACACACACAAACACACACACACAGAGCAGAGTATGCTTACCTGAGGCTTTTACTGAGCATGTATTAGTTGGGGTATGTCTACGTGAGTATGTGTGGATACATCTGGGTAATATTGTAAAATAAATGGAACTGCCCAAATTGAACATTGACTATCTGCTTCTTGCTAAAATAACAAACTATGTCATAATCAGATTTTAAAAGCAACGAGTAAGAAGCAATTAAGCCAACAAAGGAGACTTGGTGCTTCAGTGAGAAAGCTGCTAAGGCAAGCAGTGATGGAAAAACACAGAGGCAAATGTAAAAACGACTTGGGCATCTGCTATTACAAAATTGCTTTCTTTGGCTTGCATTGTTTCAAGTCTCAGCCATGTAATCATACGCTCCTTGGCTGCCTATGGTAGGCTGAGGTTAGTTTTTATTTCTGACGTTAAGTCTTTACACGAAATGACCCAGGTTAAGTTTTGCTTGTGTTCACAATTCAAGCAGAAAGATTTACTTAAGACCTAAGGATTTTGTCTGCATGGGGAGTCTTTGTGGCTGGTCCTGGTTACCTGGTTCACAATTCTTACCTTTGATTCCTCTTCCTGGCCAGCCGAGACTGTTAGCAAACAGTGCAGCTATGCTTGGTAGGCGACCATACTTTCCAGAGCAAGCTCATGCTCAGGCCAGCCTCGCTGGGATATGAGTGGCGGGATCTTGAGTGATCCAGCCTCCCCTGTCCAGGTGTCAATCATCTTATAGGTGAGAGGCTGCTGGAAAATTGCTGGAACCCTTGAGAGCACAAACATCCTAGGGACAATAGCATTGGCCGCAAGAATGTTAGTCAAAGATGAAAACACCCAGAGCAGAAATTCCCTGGAGCCACTTTTAAGCAATTAAATAAATGGAAGAGGCAGAGCCTATCCGATGAAGGATTTGCATGTGTTCTTTAATATCCTTTAAACTTGAGGCAACAATATATAATTAACTTACACAGAGATGTGTTTATTGATTAAAGCACAAGTTTTTGCAAAAGCATCAGGCACTTCTGTTTTAAGGGTACCACTGCGGCCAACTGTTATTGCCTGAAGGAAATTCAAGGCATCATTCTCAGAAAACAAAAGAAAATACATTCAAAATGTTCTGGAGCAAAGAGCAATGTTGGTCCTTGAGTCTTGAGCTGCAATCAAAACAGCTTGGATGGAGGTGGTGAAGGCAGCTGAGGATCTCTGGCTATGGGTGACACGTATCCCGGCAGGCATGAAGGCTGTCCATGCACGATTCATGGTGTCTAATTTTTTTGATGCTTAAAGTCATCCAGTTTCAGTGTTAGGGGAAAGGATAGTTTATAGAGTTTTAGTGAGACTAGAGAAAAATAGGATTCAGTCAAATTATATATAAAATGAGGTGGTGTGTTCTACTGTTCTGTGTTAGTACCGTCTTAGAGTCTGACCTATTTGTTCAAATATAATCATGGTTATAACTTTTAGGACTTTCTCTCTCTCTCTCTCTCTCTCTCTCTCTCTCTCTCTCTCTCTCTCTCTCTGGTGTGTGTGTGTGTGTGTGTGTGTGTGTGTGTGTGTGTGTGTGTGTGTTGAGGAGTTTCAGAGGCCAGAAGAAGAGGTCAGATTCCCTGGAGCAAATTTCAAGAGGTCACAAGCCACCTGACATGGGGGCTGGAAACCAAACTCCCGGTATTTTGTAAGAGCAACAAGTGCTCTTAACAGTGCTGAGCCAGTGCCCCAGCCCCTTGTGACTACATTCCTTTTAAAAATATATAGTTTCATTAAGTTTGGCCTGATTACATGAGACTAGTAATTCTTTGTGTATTTTAAAATATGGTAGCCGGAGCTTTGGTAGGATGCAAAGGACTTTATTGGCTTTATTAGATAGCATTAATTTTTAAAGGCTGTTCCTACGGTGACTTACAGTGTTGTGTCCTGGTAGGACATGGAGGAGATCGCTACAGAGACCAGTGCTATAATAAAAGTGTGTGAGAAAGGTTTCCAAGTTCTCAAGTGATCACATGGGGAGGAAAGATGTTTTGGTTTGTTTTTTTTCTTTACAAACAAACCATGTATTTTGTCTGGAGAGATGGATTAGTGTTTAAGAGCTCTTGCTTCTCTTCTAGCGGATGAGAGTTGGATTCTCGAACTCACAATGGGTGACTTATGTTTAACACCTCTTACTCCAGCTCCAGGGGATCTGATATCCTCCTTCAGCCTCCTCAGGCACCTGCACACAAGTAGAAAATACCCATACATAGAAACACACACGCATGTGTAATAAAAACAAATCTAGGAAATAAAACACAGAACCAGGAACTTTTTTTAAGGATCTGAAGAATTATAACCATTCTCATCAGTGAACATGGATCCATACAACCTTAATTAAGGCTTTGTTTTGCTTCCCATTTGGTTTGATAGTTTTATAAACTCATCAGATTTCGATTAGAATTTCAGAAATTCTTACCAATCCAAGAGCATGCTCTAAGAGTGATCAGAAAGCAGTATTTGTCAGACTCTTTCTCATGAAACTCTTTCAAGCTTGCATCTAGCAAGGCGTGTTGATTATTTGAGTGATAAACATGTCAGATATTAATTAGAGCCATGAATGATAACATTATTCTAGGACATGTCAGTCTTCTAGAAAGTTTGTGCACCAAGGAACACACATCAAATATTAATATGATTTAAAGAAGACCGGACACCACACATCCCTGGCACTGCCCCCCACATAGTACACACCACAGAAGAAACATTTCTCTTTTGATAAAGAGAAAAGATAAATTCTTTCAAATATTTCAAGGACATTTCTGGAAACTCTCAAAGTTAATTTGAGGTTTTTGGTTGCTTTTTTTTTTAAGACTTAATTTAGACATTGATTTTAGAGAGTTGTCAAAAATGTCAAAAGATTTTAAACACTTGATTAAATATGATCACAGGTTCCTGGAAAACAACACCAAAATGTTTAGAGATTCTGCAGGCAAGTAGAGACAGTTGTGTAGTCTCAAGAAGAAAAAAAAAATCTTAGCTGTTTTAATAAAAACTGACATTTCTTAAAATAATCAGATCTAATAAAAGTCAACAAGATGCCATGAGACTGTCTTGACAAAATACAACATCTTTTAGTTTCGAGGTCAATGGCTTAAGGGGGGAATTAAAGACAAAACCTTCTATGTCAAAAGCAGAACTGCACCCCAAGAAAAACGTGCTCCTTTAGACAGCAAAAATGGCAAACTCTAACTTTCAACAGCCAGATTATTGTGCTCCTCAAAGAAACCTCAAAATTTCCAGATAACATCTGTCTAATCTCTGACGTTGGCCAACACGAAATGTGTGCTAATTCCTTCTAGCAGCTTAGCAAAGCTCTTCCATCTGTGCCTCCTTGATTAGCGGCTTCTTACACAGTTCCGAAAACACAGGGAAATGCATTAGCAAAGCCCCAATAGCAAGGAAACATTCCAAGGGGATGGAACTCTTTTACCTGGAAAAAAATGGATGGGGGGGGGCACTAGCTCTTCTTTAGGAAAGGGTAAAACTCTGATGACTGTAAAAGTAAATTTTTTTTTCTCCTGCTCTAACTTGTTTGTCTTGGTCTAACTTTGACTAAATGTTCTAATCTTTTGGCTCCTTCTCATTCTCTGGCTTGTTCTGTCCTCACCTGTGTATAGCTTCTGTTCTCTCTCTCTCTCTCTCTCTCTCTCTCTCTCTCTCTCTCTCTGCACCTGTCTCTGTACAACTGTCCAGCTAAAACTGCCCACTCTTCCTTTCTTTCTCTGCCTTGCTCTCTCTTAAGTACCCTCTCTTTTCTCTCTATTCTCATGAGAATTGGGCATATCCTATTCTCTCAGGTCTTTCTCTGATTCGTCACTTTGTCTGACACTCAATTAGACATCACTTTCAAACACGGGTGCTTCCTTCTACAAAATAACTTTACCTTCATTGTTTAGGATTAAAGGTGTATGCTAAGGGCTGAGCCACACCATAACACAATTTTGGGGTTCACACTGTGAACAAATATCCTGCAACAGATGACTATGTATCAGGAGAGTGATTCTGGCTTTGCCTCTTTCCCCAAGTTCCCCCCTCCCCAAGTTCATTCCAACCCCCCAACATGCCTAAGATGGGAATTGAGAGGAAGGGTGCTCCCAAAAGTGAAATACCATAGGGGCTGTATTATCTACTTTTGCTTCCCTGAGACCATATAACGGACAGAGAAATAACTTAAGGGGGAAAGATTAATTCTAGCCAATGGTTTCAGCGGGTTATAGTCCCATGGTGGCAGGAAAAGCACAGTGGATCAGCTCACAGTAGCAGGAGTATGTGGACAAGACTGGTCACACCACAGTGGACCACAGAGCACAAGGCCAGAACGTAAAGCCAGTCACAATAGACGAATGCCAAACCCTCATGACCTCCTCTGACAGCCAGGCCCCAATGGCAAACACCCACTGGGAAACCTCAGGTTGAAACTGTAACAGTGCTCTCAGCTCTGACCCAAAGAAGGTGTCCCCCAAAATGTGGTCCCCAACAGGAAAAGGAGCTATCCTAAAGACCTTGAAATAGACAATGGAGCCTTATAAACTTAGGGACCCCAAAGCCTCCAAACTCTTCAAGAATTTGTCTTCTCCAGAGTTTGCCAAACTTCACGCAAATGTAGTTCTAGTGGCCTTGGGGAAGAGAGGGGTCCCTCTCTTCTTCAGAGCCTTCCTCCAAGCACCCAAGTCCTCCCTTTGCTTGCATCCATCTTAGCCCTTATCACCCAGCCTGCCGAGGCTGGTTTCTATCACTGACTCTGAAGTCTGAGCCCTGTGTTCCCAATGCTACAACCCTTTATTACAGTCCCTCTTGTTGTGCGCCCCTCCAACCATAAAATTATTCTGCTACTTCAAAATCATTTCTTTTAATTTTACTACTGTTATGAATCATAATGTAAATATCTGATATGCAGGATAACTGATAGGCGACCCCTGTGAAAAGATTGTTCAATACCCTAATGGGGTCTTGACCCGCAGGTTGAGAATCATTGTCATAAGACCTCTGAAACTAATGCTAATTTCACAGGATGTAAATGCTAAATAAGTCTGTGCCTGGAAGTCCTCTGAAAGCATGCAAATGCTCAGCTAGGGCCTGGAGTGAATGCTGCCCTGCAAGAGGCTCAGAGCCACTGGCAAAGGAGTCAGGTGGTCAGAGTGGAAGAGGAGCAGCTTCCCTGGGTATGGGAAGAGGACCATAGAAAGCCAAGAGCTAAGTCAGTGGGACCCAAGGAGGGGACAGTGACTCAGATGTGCTCAACAAATCTGCCCAAACTAACCACAGGAAACAGATAAGCGTTTAGACAGAAGGGCCTTTCCGAGGTGGAAACCCATGGTCAGAGCGGATGGAGCAGTTTAGGAAAAGGGAGCCCTGGGTGGGTCCAGAACCAATGGAGTAAGGTCAAGAAGCTGAAAATAGCAAGCATCCCAGGGCCTGAGAAGGTGCCATGTAAAAGTAACTTGTATTCACCTGATGAAATTGTCATCTCTGAGGCTCACTTCCTCAGTCTGCTAACCTAGGCCTGGTCCTGGAAGCTTCTAGCCTCCAAACAAATCTTATCTAGGCCTAGAATGTTTTTAGTCTCTGAGACTTGCTGCTGAATAAGCTCGCCCCTTTCTAGTTCTTTCTGAACTCTGGCTGTCTCATTCAACTCAGCCATGCTGACTTGAACTCATCTTCAACCTGTCTCTGTAAAACTCTCCTAGTAAAAACTGCCTCCTCTTTTACAGTGCCCACTACAGCAGGATGTCCTCCTGGCTTCTACTCAAGATCCTCTTACCATGGTACAAAGCCTGGGGAGAGGCAGGGAGTGAACTTAGACTCTACTCTGCCTAAGACCAGCTTATAATAGAGCAGAGGTGCAAACCTATCCTTCCTGATCGCCCTCCCCACCACCGACCAGGGGAGATCATGCTTAGGCTGCCAGTCTCCACTTCCACAAACAGTGCAAGGTCTTGAACCAGTCACCTCTCTGGACATCAGCTCCCTTGGCTATAAGCCAAAAAACACCTGGAGAGGTTGCTGAGGGGACTTGAGGAGCTAGAGCACAGACCTGGTACTCAATGCCTGTCACCCATGGTACTTGAGACCTTCTCCTGCAAAGCTGTTCCTCAGAGCATGGTAGGAAATATGGCTGCCCTGCCCACAGTAGCACTGATGTGATGTCAAGGCACCACATGCAGCATCTAGACATTCAACATGGCTGTAATCCTGGTTTCTAGGGTCTCCTGAGCTCCAGTGCCTGCACTGTTAATCTGAGAAAGTAAGCTCTGCCAACTGCACAGGGGCATGGGAATTGAGGGGAGATGGACATGCTGTCCCACCCTAGACAGTGCTCATAAGGACACAGAGACCAGGTGGCTGAGGCTGATACTTCCCTGTGATGATGGGACCCACCAGCTAATGAGAAAGCCGAGGTAGAGGCTTCTCCACCCATGTCTTCATGGAATCTTCAAAGGTGAGTAGGTCTACTATGGGCTTGGGTCTTTATCCTTGCCTCTGCTGTCCCCTGCTGAAGGCAGCCACCAAAGCACTGGCTGCCCACAAAGACCCTCTTGCTGTGTAGCCCAAAGGAAGTTACACCTCCCCACTTGGCCACTCTGTTCCTTCTGTTTTGCAGCATGCAAATTTGGAGAAAGTGGTACTTACAGAGGCCCTGGTGGGAGCATCTCCAAAAGGAGAGGAATAATCTACTCAGAAGGAAAGAAGTACAAGTCACTCCCAGGGGGACATTCAAGGGTATCTCCCCACCTTCCTCCACAGCCCAGTGGTAGGTTGTGAGGGGACTTCGCAAGAAGGTGTGACTGAGGAGGACCAAGCCACAGAGACCAAAGCTAGCAATAGCTTGAGAAGCCCTCTCCTGCTGAAGCTTGACCTCACCTCTCGTGCTCACCACAGGGTAATGGCCAATGTGGGCAGGGGGAGTCCCACTGAGGCCTGCTCTGTACTTCCACCATTTCAGTAGGTCCTACAGTGACTGCAGGGCATTTAAGATTTGGGACAACATGACAACCACATCTTCCTCTTCCTATGAAGATGAGGCTTCATATTCCTGAGCCTTGGCTTTCTTGTTGGCTTTATGTGGCATGGCATAACACCCCCTCGCTGAGCAGTTGGGTCAGAAAAGTCAGCTCTGATGCAGTGGCTGTAAGAGTCACTGTGTTGTTTAATCAACAGCTCTACAGATGACTGCTCTGGCCCCCATTGACAGAGGAGGAAAGCCACGTGAAGAAGGCAATTGGTTTGTCAAAGCCACGAAGCTGGTCACGGACAGGAGGAATATTAGATCCAGGAGCTGCCAGCCTGGGTTCTGCTTTGAAGCCTGACGTCTCCAACTGATACATAACGATCATTCTCCCTTGTAGAATTCCCTTCCTAGTTTGCATTCTTTTTTTTTTTTTTCTTTTTTTTTTTTTTTTTTTGAGACAGGGTTTTCTCTGTATAGCCCTGGCTGTCCTGGAACTCACTCTGTAGACCAGGCTGGCCTCAAACTCAGAAATCCACCTGCCTCTGCCTCCCAAGTGCTGGGATTAAAGGCTTAAAGGCGTGTGGTTTCCTGGTTTAGAATCTGCCCTGGGGGCTTCTAGCAGAGAGCACCAGGTCCACCCACAATGCACCAGTAGAGTGTCTTGATCTGGCCCCCCACACCAAGGGCTGGTATCCTAGCAGCAGGAAATGTGATGACTCAGAGTACACTTGTATCTGTGGTCTTGAGTCCTCATGATCTTAAACATGGCAGTTTCTGTTTCACAGTGTTATACAGAGATGGTCAAGAGGAGGTAATAAAAGCAAGGAGCAGAGAAAGTTGCTAAGCCCAATGTCTCAGCAGGATAGCTGATCCGGAGAGTGGCCCATGCCCTAAAGTCTCTCTAGATAAAGCAAGAAGCCTCTCCTGCCATCTCTGGCATCTCCTACTTTCCCCAACATGATGTGTCAAGGATACAGAAGTGCCTTCAGTGGGAGCCTGATGTGGATACAGAAGTGCCTTCAGTGGGAGCCTGATGTGAGTTACTCCATCTAGACCCTTCTGCTGCCCTGATGAGCAGGGATATCATTTACCTACAGAAAGTAACTGAAGGTTAAAGAAGTTTACTAGTGGGGTGAAGGCTGCCCAGCTAACAATGGGCCAAGTGGCCTATCTGGCTTCTATGTCCACCCTTTCCTCTACACAGAATCCAGTATGTGCCCCTGTTCCCACAGGAGGATAGCACTGTTGCGTTTTTCCTACAGAGAACAAGGACAAACCACATCCATGTTTTCTCCAGAATCCAGTATCCACTCCATCCTGAACCACAACATGCCACCAATTCAGCAAATGCCTGCTGGGCACATTGTGTCCAAGGACCTATTCTAGAAGCTAAGTGAGATTTTCATATAAAGAAAACCAAGTATCTGCTTCAAGAATCTTAGAGAACATCACAGACACAAGGCAAAATATGACAAGGAAATACCTTGGAGAATAGAAATGACAAGGAGATTGCCACATCCCCAGGCAAGAGAGAAAGGAGCCCAGAGGTCCATGTCCAGTGTCTGATTCAGAGCTTAGTCATCAGAGTCTGCAATCTCATGGAGTTTGGGGTCTAAATTTCTCATATCCCAGATGAGAAAACTGAGAGCAAAGGGGAGGGTTATTTATGTAGTCATGTGACTTACTGAATCATGAGACTTCACAGCCCAGTGAAGACCAGACCTCTGGAGATTTTCCCAGCAGCAGAATGGTAGCATCTATCCATAACCAAGACAAGAGTCCATCTTGCATCCATCCTAGCTCAAGTATCACTTCTCATGAGAAGCCTCCCCTAAAGCCCCAACTCTCTCAGCCCTTGTCTGAGTCTACTTTTCAATTTGCTCCCATGATCATTTAACTCACCTGTCTCTTCCTGAAGCACAGACTCCAGGACAAGTTCGAGCTTTATTTATCATCCACAGCATGTAGCAAGGAGTCTGTTGTGTGCTAACGCGAACAGAAACATTTGATCCCAGAGCATAAGTACCAATGTACCAGTGTAGCCACCCTGAAAGCCAGCTGCATCCCCTGATGACTGCTGCTTTCTGTTTTCTCCTGAGAAACTATGGACATCTGTGAGCCCCATTAATGCTCCCACAATGCTGGTCCAGGTACTTCATTATTCATTCAGCAAGGATGGGTTGGGCATCACTGTGGACCACACACTGTTCTGGGTATTGAGCTACAGAAAATGAGCCAAACAGAGAGTACCCACACCCTTGGCAGTCTAGGGAGACAAGAGGGTCAGAGAGGGGACTTCCATTTGAAAATTGTGTCCTAGGGAGGCTCATTAGAAAGTGATATCGAAGCAATGTTGAAGTAGAAGAAGAGAATCCTACAGCCACCCAGAGGAGGGGTTCTCTGTGCAGAGAAGTTCCTCTGTGCAAAGGCTTTCCAAAGCAGGAAGAGAAAGGGGGCCAGTGTGCATGCAGCAGAGGGAGTGCTCAGCAAAAAACATGACTTGAGCTAGACTCTTGTAGTGCAAGTCTGCTGGCTGCTTTGGGGCCAAGGACAAAAGAAACTAACAGAGAATGATGCTCTGAGCCCACACAGGGCAAAGACAATGTTGTGAGCACTGGATGTCTTCTGAACTAGAGCTGATAGGGTTTCCAGATGGATTTTGTATGCTGGTACCTTAGGACGGAGGAGTCAAGAGCAATGCCAAGGATTTTGTAACTGGGCATCACAAACAATTGAGTTGCTACTGCCTGAAATAAGCTGGCACATAGGTAGAGTGGATTTGGTTCTGGAATAGGAATGGCACAGGGTAGTCACTTTGGCTGTGGTCAGGCTACACATCTTAGAAATAAAAAAAGAAAAAAAGGTATTAGGTGGGTGGGAAGTAGATGAGGGAGCCAGAGTTTATGAGCGTTAGCACTTGGGAGGCTTTAAGTTTAACCATAGGAAAGGGTGATTATTCAACCATTTCAGCAAACAGTATAGCGATTTTTTGTGATGCCACCCATCGTAGACCTGAAAGCCATAGCACTGCATCAAGTTGCCAAGGATTGGATGAGGTAAAGAACACCCACGATCATTTTTATCGTTGTAGTAGGATCTTCAAGCATAGCCCAACCCAGCCCATCTTCCTGCTGTAGCATTCTGACAGCTGGGATTATAGGTGTCAATCACTATGCACAGCAGTGTAAAGACTTCTGAGAATTCCATTGTTAAAACATTGAGAGAAAACAGGAAAGAACACTAAGAAGAAGTAATGGTGGGTGTGTGGGATAGGAACACAGGGGAAATGCTACATTCTAGGGGACTTGGCCAGCAGAGGACCTGGTACACAACCATGAAAACCTGAGTGTAGATCCTCACCGCACATGAAAAGCTGGGTGTGGCAGTGCACACACATGTTGCTTATGCCCTACCTGCCCTTGGTGAGTTGGAGGTGAGGTGGCGCTCAATCAACAACACAGACCCCTAGAACAGGTGAGAAGTGCTGCAGCAAACTCATCTGAACTCTGTTGCAAGCTCCTTTAATACCCTTCACCTGTGCCCTATTGGTCCTAAGACAGCAGTCCCCAATTGGCTGGCATTGTCTGCGTCAGCAATCCTTGGACTCTCAGGCAGTCCTCAATTAGGTCCTTCTGCAGGTGATGCCTTTGCCGACTGTGTGGCCCCCAGCGTTTACATAGAGGTGGCTGCCGCCATTCCTCCTCCTCCTCCTCTATCTTCCTCCTCCTCCTCCTCCTCCTCCTCCTCCTCCTCCTCCTCCTCCTCCACCTACACACACACACACACACACACACACACACACACACACACACACACACACACACACACACACCGAGAGAGGGAGAAAGGGGGTGGAAGAGGAGAGAGGGAGGGAGGGATGCCAGGTGTGTCCTAGGTGTTCTAGCAGCCAAGGGAACAAAGTAATTTGGGGGTAGGGAGGAAGGGATGGCCATGTAAGCCAAGCATTGTTGAGTATATAAGAATAGAGGCTTGGCCCATTAGGTTTTGCAGTGGTCCCTGGGCAGCTAGCTAAGAGTTATTACAATATATTCAAGATAGGCTCAAAGGAAAGCACCAGTAGCAGCCAGTACAAACACCTGCTTGCAGGTCAACTTTCCCTTAATGCCAGAATGGGTGTTTGTTATTCCTGAGTCTTCAAAGATACACAAAGGTCTGGAAATGGGATCTTTGCAATCATTCAAGATGCAGCAGAATTCTGAAAATAGATTTCTGGTTTATCCTCCTCAGCAATTTATTAACGACCTTCTTCTGTCTTTGGCGAGGCTCAATGCATGGAAATGCTGTCAAAACAGTCCCAGCCACCCTGACCCTACACTGGGCTAGCCTGGAAAGGTCATTTCCATGTGCAGATATGCTCGAAAGTAACAGAAAATTTTCAGTCTGTCTTCCTGCAGCTGTTGGAAGTTACAAATGTAACTTCCTCCCAGGGATTCTCGGGAGAGCTGTTGGCTCCTCCCAAAAACCTGAAACAAACAAACAAACAAACAAAAAACACCTGCTTTGTTTGCTATCCTCTGAAAACATTTCTGTCTCTGGCCTGCTGGCTCCCTCGGAGAGTTTATTATGGCTCCTGAGGCATGACTTCCTGTCTCCAGACTTCAGATCCCAAGCCCTTTCCAGCAGGCGGGGCCAGCTTCCCATCCCCCGCCTTGCCTGCCTTGTGATCTTCAGGGAGTGAGCACCTGTGCTTTAATTGATACGAGCTCCCATAGATTGCTCTGCACACCAACCCTGCCTCCCTCCAGAGTCTAGATATCATTTATGGCAGCTAGAAGGTCAAAATGGAATTTTTACAACCACAGGAAATGGCAACTATCGAAACGATCACATCATGGAAGAATACAGAACTGAATCAATCACTCCCACACATGTGGTCCTCAAGAACCTGGGAGACACCCAAGAGCCATTGTCCAAAATACTGGCCATTTGGGCTGATATTAGATTCATCGCTGCTATGGGCAGTGAAATGTCCAGACAGATAAAAGACATATGTCACCAGCATTGGAGCTGTTTGTTTGCTTCGTTTTTTTTTTTTTTTTTTTTTTCTTTTAAAGGTCATTGTTTAAAGAGTAGCCCCCTGTGGGAAAGAATGCATGAGAATTCTGTTGAATTTTTTAAGCCCATGACATTTAGGCATTAAGTGATATTTGAACAATCCCCCTCTGTTCTTATTTCCATCTTTGACTCCCTTTCTGTCTCTTCTCCAGCGACCTACCTCCCCCCCGATACTTTATAGGGGGGAAAGTACTTAAGTAATATAGCATTTTTATTGTTTAAGATATTAAACTTTTTAATTATATAATAACCTTGAGATTTAACACATGCACTTAGAAATTGTCCTTGAAGACTTGTTGCTTTGTGATCTAGAGTGAAGGGTGATTGTAGCTTAGCCTTTTACAAAGACACGTGATCTGCCTTCCCTGCCAACAAACTTGGGTTCCCTCCAGGTTTAAGCTCCATTCTTCGGTGGCAGCACTATCCCCAGACTCCCATCTCCAATGCCACTCTGGGGCCAGAGAAGAGGAGATAAATTGTGCATAAGCTGTGCTGTGGCTTCTAGAAGTGACTCAGTGGGCTTTGAGTCTCTGCTATTGGCTAAATGAAGGACAGTTGCTTTCCTTAGTTCAGGTACCATTACTTGCTGTTGCTGAAGATCTGAGTGGGTCTATGCCTCAGACACTATGTCAACCCTGCCTCAATGGCTCTGTGGGAAAGCAGAGTCCAACCCATATGTGACTGACAGGTCACATACACAAATCAATACCACATAGCCATAGAGTACAACCAGTGGGAACCTGCACAGGATAACTCAATGACTAGAATTGCTTAGGTTTGGTTGGGGAGATGGCTCAGTCAGTAAAATGCTAACTATGGAAGCATGAGGATCTGAGTTCAATCCCCAAAACACAGGTTAAAAAATAATCCTGGCATGAGGGCACTCACTTGTAATTCCTACGTTGGAGACACAGGGGCAAGGGCATCTTTGGGGATCACTGGTCTGTCAGTATAATCTATTCAACATAATCAGTAAGTTCCAGGCCAGCAACAGCCTCCTTCAAAAGACAAGGTGGATAGCTCCTGAGGCATGATGTCCAAGGCTGACTTTTGACCTCCACACATGCACTCGAGTACACACGCACACACACACACACACACACACACACACACACACACACACACCCATGTGATGGCCATAGAGCATCCACCAGTGTGAACACCTTTAAGCGTGTCTCCACCGTCACTTCATCACCATCGTCCTCTCTGCCCACAACACGCTGAGGAAGACTCTATGTGGACATGTGACACACAGTGCTTACATGAACTGTCTCAGTAACTCCAGGAACAAACAAGTGATATTCATCATAATTCCCCTGCCTTCACAAAAACAGACACCGAGGGACAAAACAGATGTATACGCACAAGTGGGCACATCTGAAGGACTGAGGTCCTATGCAATGAGGTATAAGGGATCCAAAGCTACCAGATTGGAAAATCATTGGTGACTTTTCAGGTCTCATTTCTAATCCAGATCCCAGACTCCCGAGACTCTTCAACCCCTTCAGAAGATCAACGTCTTCCGAGTCAACAGAATCAGACAGAGAAAACGGAAGGCTGAGAGAAACCGCTGGGGCTGGGTGCTGTTCTGACAGATTGGTTAGTGTGGCTTGTCCTGAACAGAGAGCAGCCCTGAGAAAACAGGCATAGCACATAGGGGACATTTTAGACATTTGACCTTTCTCTCCTGTCATAGCCTTTGGAACAATTCGTAGTGGCACTGGGTGAACAGATATTTTCTGGAGCTAAATAAGAACGAGACAGATAGCTGTTCTGTGAGAGGCTCAGAAAAGCAGGTGGGGGAGTGGCGCTCTCTCTCTCTCTCTCTCTCTCTCTTCCCACCCCATCCTGCTTGAGCAAGCAGAATTCCTTCTGCCTGAGTGGCAAAGGGTTAAGACCTAACCTGAGAGTTGTCTTATTGGGTGTTTTGATTCCTGGGGACCCTCCCTAAGTGTATTGCTTGCTACTGGAATTAAGACAAGTGCCTCAGACCTCTCACCAGCACTGCCACCTCAAAGGGGAGCCAGTATTCCCAGAAAAAAGAAGCTTGCAAGTCAAAATATTAAGATAATTATGGAACACATACATTTCAATAGGAAAGTTTCTTTCAAGCGTCATTCTGCCTGAGAACTAAACACTGTAGGGTAGGAAGAAAGGGGTCCTTGACAAGTCCTGGGAGCACATCTGTGTCACATGCCTAGAAACGTCACGTAAGCCATTTTTCTCAGGTCTCACATCTGTTCTTCTCAGGAGTTGTCACTCCCATTCCAAAAGTAAGAAGCTGAGGCTCAGTCACATGAGCATCCAGAATACCCAAAGTGCAGGGACTTTAACCTGGACCTGAGCTCTGTAGCAGAACCATCAGGGTCACTTCCTGGTTGTAGGAATTTACCCAAGTCACTTTGCTTCTCTGATTTTTAACTTTCCCTTTTGCTTAGCTTGGATAACAATTATCCTTGAGCACGTATTGTAAATACATATGGTAACCACAGACACTGGGGGGTTATTGGAATCATTTTTGTCTGGATGCTCTTTTTAACTGCTGGATGCGTCTTAGTCAGGGTTCTATTCCTGCACAAACATCATGACCAAGAAGCAAGTTGGGGAGGAAAAGGTTTATTCAGCTTACACTTCCACATTGCTGTTCATCACTAAAGGAAGTCAGGACTGGAACTAAAGCAGGTCAGGAAGCAGGAACTGATGCAGAGGCCATGGAGGGATGTTTCTTACTGGCTTACTTCCCACGGCTTGTTCAGCTGGCTTTCTTATAAACTACCAGCCCAGGGATGGTACCATCCACAAGGGGCCCTCCCCCCTTGATCACTAATTGAGAAAATGCCTTACCGCTGGATCTCATGGAGGCATTTTCTCAACTGAACTCTTTTCTCTGTGATAACTCCAGCTTGTGTCAAGTTGACACAAAACCAGCCAGAACAATGCTCTTTTTAACTTGTTCTGTCATTTTAGTAAAACGTGGTCACTTTTTCCTTCCCACATGGTGCTGAGGCAACCCATTTATATCTCAGCTTTTGCTTTTGAAATAGGAAAGGTCTACCCACATAGTCTAGAAAGGAAGAAATGATGAGGGCCTGAAATCGAATTCTGATCTTTAGCAGAGAGCTCAAAAGAAGAGTGGGCTTCTTTGCATGGTACAGTGATTCCTATATGTTCTGAAGGATGCAGGGGCTGACATAGGAAGACTCCTACCCTGAGACTCGATCTTATCCAAAAAGAATCACAAGCAACAGTTGGAGTGTTAAATAGGGGGTGTGTTTTTCTAATTAACTGAACAGCAATGGGATGAGATATCATAGAGCTCTGAGGACCTACCGATAGGAAGACATGGTGACTGGGGCAATAGCTCAGTCGGTGAAGTGCTTGTCATCCAAGCAAGAGGAGCAGAGTTCAACCCCAGCATCCATTCAAGAAGCTAGGTGTGATAGTGCATACTTAGAATCTCAGCACTGGAGAGATGGGGACGAGATGAGAGGATGCCTAGGGTTTTCTGATCAGTCAGCCCATCCCCAGGTCCCAGTGAGAGACCTCATCTCAAAAACCAAGATGGATGGCACTGAAGGAACAATGTGAAAGGCTGCCCTCTAACCTCCATACACACATACACGTGCACGGGTGCGCAGGCGCGCACGCACACACACACATACACACAGACCCACCAACAATAACAATAATACATAGTAATAAAGGCATGAATAACACACACACACAGCATTTGTGAAATGCTGGCTTTGTACACAACAACCAAGAGACCACAAAGCAGCTGTAGAAGGCTTTGACATCCATAAGATAGGGAGAGCCAGGGAACTGTGCTGATGCTCAGAGATCATTGGTAGCTTTGAGACTTTCTCTGAAGCTATTGTCTTTCCAAAATAAATGGGAAATATTGAGAGTAGAACCATTTTCTGCATTTATAAAAAAAAAAATTACACCACACAAATCTGTTGTTCTTTTGTATAAAATGAGTCTAAAATCTTAGGAAGATGTACCATGCCTATACCAAAATACAGAAAGCCATGCATGTCTATGTAAACTTCCTGGAAGGGGAAGCCCTTGCTAATTAAGATCTGTGGAAAGTTTGACAGGAGAAAGAACCTATGATGTGCCAAGCATTTTGTAGACTTCCTGTAGGGATTCCCATAAAGTAGGTGACAGGTCATTCACTTTCCAGATAAGAAAATGAGGCTCAGAGATACAAAATGACACCCAGGCATCACGTAGCTGGTGGGTGTGGCCGCCATCTCCCCACATTCAGATGGGTATCACTGATAGTCACAGTCAGACACAAGACCGGTGGCTTCTGAGGTTTTCCCTTCTCTGTCAGTCTCACACCCCTCCTCTGTACAAGGGGGTGGGGGGATCCCTCCTCCCCTTATGGGGTGCAACTCCCTCCCTAACCCAGACCAAGATCAGCACTGTGTCACATCTGAGCCACCACACCTGCCATGTGCTGGGCAGGAGGAAAAACTGAGCAAAGAGGCAAGAATTTCCCAGTTTTCCCTGACTGTGCCCCTGGGACACAGAGACCCCGAGCTGGAATAACCACATGCTGTCGGTTAACCATCCTTGGCTTTGGTGGAAATGACAGTCCAGTCACAGGCTCTGTTGCTTGCAGTTGATAACTGGTGATTGATATCAATGGAAACTTTAAAGGAAGGAAGCAGATGATGGCTAAGAAGATATCCACAGTAAAAAACGCAAAGGGAGTGTCCTCCTCAGGAGCCTGTGTCAGTGGCTGGCACCAAAGCAATATGTTAAGTCGATGGAGGAGTGATAGTTACCCTGGGTCCAGCTGCATTGTCTTGGTGGTAGCACCAGCCTCTCTGATTCACCATGCCACCTGCTGACGGTAGCAGCTGGCTTTCCCTCCCAGGCCCCCTCCCCCTCTGTGCTGGTCAGTTTTTATTGTCGACTTGATATAACCTAGAGCTTCCGGCAAGAGGAAAACCTCTGAACTTTCCCAGTTCAGACTGGCCTGTACCCATGTCTGTGAGAGATGGTCTTGACTGATGATTGATGAGGAAGAGCCCACCCCAGCATGGTCAGTGCCAGACCCAGTTAGTAGGCATGGCTTCTTCATCAGTTTCTACTTGAGCTCCTGCCATAACTTCCCTAAGTGATGGACTGTGACTTGAAAGTGTAAAGCAAATAAACGCTTTCCTCATCTAAACTGCCTTTGGTCCAAGTGACTTGCCTGAGCAACAGACAGGAAGCTAGAACATTCTATACACCGCTATGCAAACACTGACTCCTCCCTGTCCACCACTGACCCATTTCATCAGCCATCAGGTCCTGATTTCCAGTGTCTCCAAATCCCCTTCTTGGCTGCCTCTCTGCCCTGGAGGTTGCCTTGGTTAGGAAGCATCAGGATGAGTGGGATCAGAGGCTCAACACCAGGCTGCCCGGACCACGGACGCGGATCCATTCCCTGACTCCCACTAGTCAGTCTCCGCAGACTACCATAAAAATGCTGTGGGCTGAGTCTTCCTTGCCCAAAATACTTGAGGTCAGAAGTGTTTCAGGCATCAGGGGTTTAGATTTTGTTTCTGTTGTATTTTGGGGGTGGGGTTGTTATCAGGTTTTAGAATATTTGCACACACGCTGAGATATTAGGGCTGGGACCCAAATGTTCCATACTTACCAGCATGGTCATCCGGTTGTTTTATGTTGTCTTTTTAGTGTGTTGTTATTTATTATTGATTATTTTGTTTCTTTGGGCAGGTTCTCAATTATCAAGCCCAGGCTGGCCTTTAACTTCTCACCTTCCTAAGCTCCCAGAGTATTTCAGAGACCTTTATAGGTGTGTGCCGATACAGCAGTGGGTACCCCTGCTTTGACTATGACCCATCTACATGAGGTTAGGTATAGACTTTTCCACTTGGCACCATGTCAATGCTCAAAGAATTTTAGCTTTGGGATTTTCCCACTTGAGAGTCTAGGGTTAGGCTCTGCCTGAGAGAATAATTGGGAAAACCTGTGAGGCAAGTTGACATCTCAGCTGATTTAATACAAAATCCCACTGAGCAGCCCCTGCTCCTAGGCCTAGCTCCTCTTCCTGGAGCTGGCAATGTTTCCTCTGTCACACGGGGTGCCTGGCAGGAGGAGTCTAATGATCAGAACCATGTGCCCCTACCAACCAGCCATTTGGATACTCTCCTTTCCTAGTGTTCTCATCCCATAGCACCACAGGGCTGCACTGTGTGCTGAGGATTAAACCTGATCGCACAGGTGGGAGTCCAGTACATCCTGGACAGTCATTTAAGCTAAGGTGAGAGCAAGGTAAGGTAAGATAGTGCTGGCGTCAAGTCCTGGAGAGTAGGGTTCCACTCTACAGAGAAAGGAAGAGAGCATGAGTCAGACAGCAGTGCATTCTGGGAGGCCATCAGGAGACACCCTAACATACAGGAGCACTGCCCCACTGCTCAGAAGGGGCTTCTAGCAACTCTACCAGGAGCACTGGCAATATGGCCAGATGACAGCTGCCTCTGCCCTTCACACACACTCTGACTCCCCACGCAGTGCAGCTGGTGTGGCTTGAGGGTTAGCATCTTAACAGATGCCCTAGGAGCCTACTGCATAGCAGCAAGCTTGGGATACTTTGCCTCTCTCCTGACACACAGCTAGACCCTGGTCATCTGGATAACAAAATGGAAGAGATGAAGGATTTCATTACAAATGAACAGGTAGGTTCACATTCATTGTAAGAAAGAAAGAAAAAGAGAGAGGGGAGAGGGAAGGAAAGGAAAGGAAGGAAAGTCTAAACATTTTATTTTCAGAAACCAAGGTGAGGACAGTGACCAAGAATGCTAGCTAGCCTTGTGGATCTGGCCTCCAGGCTCTGGAAGCTTGATTAGAAACCAAAGGACACAGTCAGGCCTAGAACCAGGATGACTCTAGGGTCACTTTAAACAACAAGTGACCTTTGCACTGGCTAGAATGATGTCTGTGGTCAACTGTCTGATTTCACTCTTTTACCTAGCGTCAGTTCAGTGGCATTTGGAAGTGGTTTGGTTCTAACAATGGTATTTAAAAATCATGAAAGGACTTGGGCGGGGTGATAGTCTAGAGCCCTACCACACACCACTCCTCAGGTCACATAGAGCCTCAGCAGCTGCCATAAGCAGACGCAGACGCAATAGAAGGCCTTATCCACAGAAAGGATACTATCTTAGTGTTTCGTTACTGTGAAGAGACACTATGACTAAGGCAACTTTTGTAAGGGACAATATTTAACTAGGGCTGGCTTACAGGTTCAGAGGTTCAGTCCATTATCATCAACGCAGAAGCACGACAGCATCTAGGCAGGCATGGCACTGGAGGAGCTGAGAGTTCTAGGCAAACAGGAGAAGACTGTCTCTTCTGCACTGGGTGGAGCTTCAAGGCCACCCCCACAGTGACACACTTCCTCCAACAAGGCCACACCTCCTAACAGTGCCACTCCCTGGACCAAGTATATTCAAACCACCACAGATACCAGGGCTTCCCAATATATCTGTGGCTGTTCCAGGCCATGTTCACATACACAAATACATGCGAATACATGACCATGTGTACATGTGCATGGATATGTGTATAAATGTATCTATGTACATATTTTATAGATATAAGTGTATACTCATATAGTAAAGTTTCTACATGCATATGTGTGTCTAGGATAAATATACATTTATATATCCTTATGGCTCAGCTAGAGGAGGTAACTTGCCAAAGTCACAGATTGAAACTTGAGTCTAAATGCTTATGACTCAAACCCACGTTTCTTTGCCTAAAAGCAAAAACACAAGTATAGGTGTGAGAGGTCTAGTGCTCTGATCCATGGCTTCTAAATCCTACATAGTATTAGAAGAACCCCAACCTGCATGCTAATGTTGTGCAGAGAGAGAACCCCCAACATGCAGAGAGAGACGGGGAGGGAGGAAAGCTGTAGGCAAAACAGGTGACTCAGATGTATCAGCACAGAGACCAAAAGACAGTCCTAAGGGAAGGAAGCCTCCTCCTCCCTCTCTTTCCTGCCTGTCTTGTCTTCTCTTTGATATGGGGATCATATAACCTACCTCAGACCTTTTAGTCTCCCAGGCATGGGCTCAGAAGGAAATGTCTGGGCTCGGGTGTAGGAAGCGGCTGTCTCCTTTTCCTTTCTGCTGTGACTGAATGTTACAAATTGCCTCCTTACAGACTTTAAATAATGCATGTCTCTCCAATGATTATTGAACAGAAGATTTGTTTACTACGATGTCCTGTGGTTCCTCCCAGGTCTCGGGAAATGTAATAATCTTTATTACATCTGTTCAGCACCTGCAAGCTGCTGTGCACACAGTCAGGTGGCCCCTAGGTGAAGCTGATACTCACAGCAACCTGGCTAGCAAAGTTTATGTACTGCTTTCTTGTTTCCAGGCTCCTCTGGACCGGAAGCTCCAAGGAGGTAGAATTAGCCTCAAAACAGCTCAAAGGCATGGATGGGCCCTGGGACCACACGTGGTCCTTGAGCACTCAGTGGGCAGCTCCGACTTCCTGCGTGGATGGACAGGTTAGTGCCGGGAGGCTATGTTGTAGCTATGAGAAGCAGGATGGGTGTAAAGGCAGGTCTGACTTCGAACTCTGTGTTTTTCTTGCTGCACTTCCTGCCTTTCCATTGTATTTTTGTTTCGTCTGAGCCTTTCTCTTCAACCTTACTTTTCAAAATTCCTGGGTGCCACTTCTTGGACTGGTTTTATTTACTTAGCTGGAGGGAGATTTGCATTTTCAAAGTTCATGTGTCTGCTCTCAACTGGAAGTTGTTTTAATGTGTCATGTCTCTGAACTCTCACTTTTTATGGCCCAATTCACATTTTCCCACTTCTGCAGAGGAAAGTGCCAGTGTGGGAAGGTTATGTGGTGACAGTCCAGGGTCTTGGTCACGTGAATACTGAGATATGGACAGATGGAGTAGGTCAGGGCTACCTGCCTGAGGGGTTCCAAGTCCCAAGCTGTTCACATCTTTCTTCAGCACAGACATCAGGCACAGCCCTCAGGCCTTCTCTGCCAGCATCCTACCTCTGTCCACGTGTGTGTGAGGGGGTGGGGGGATGGGGTGGTAAGTCAGCTATGTCTGTAAGGACAGGCTGCTAGGTGTTATGGTACCAAGTAAGCTCAATCTCAGGATCTCCTACAGAACAACGGTCTGTGGCATGCTCCTGATGTATGCCTAGCAGGGGGTATAAGGGTTCTGCAGGACTCCTAAGCTCCAGGCTCCAGGCCAGTGGAACAGCCATCTGGAATGCTAAGTTACCTTGACAAAGAGAAGAAGGTCTACCAGGTCCTACATAAGCAATTGGATGTTGGACCCAGAAAAGGTCATGATCATTCATGTCTCTTGGCTATGGGATTCCATTCAGACATAAGGATGTCAAGAAATACAGTCCTACCCTAGGCCCAAACCAGAAAGCTAGAAATAATTAATAACACAGAGTGTTCTACATTTGCCAGGACTGCATCCTATCTCACCAGCAAGATCAAGTCCAGGCTTCAGACAGTTCCCAAAGGCCCTTCAAGGGCAAGGTCTACCTGCTTCCCAGAGCCTTCTTTTCCACAGCTCTTGCACAAGCCCTCTAGTCTCTTCTGACCCTGATGACTGAGTTCCTTAATGAACTCCTGTGTGTGCCTTGCCACATGTCCTTCTCACTGCCTGACCTGCCATGAACCTGTCTTTGAAGACTCTGGGAAAGTGGCTTCTGCTTGGAGGCAGCCTCCGCCCATTCCACCAACTATAGAGCCACGCCCATTCCACCAACTATAGAGCCACGCCCATCTCTACTACCATCTTGCCTTGTCCACTTGTCCACTTGACACTTTGTCATTTCTGGTTACTCATGTGTTTCTCTCCTTCATAACATGGTGACCATGTTCCACGTGTCCCAGAATGCCCAAAGCCAACATTGTCCTCGGTCTGGATTAAATATTTGGCTTTATGCTACTCAAGCATCTGCTGATAGACACCATGATAGCAAATGTAAAATGTTATTAATGTGGGTTCTGTTTATCATATTTACAAATCATTCCATAATTTTCCAAAAGTCAACCATTTTGTACCCATACCCATGGCTATCAGGACACAAGACCAGATTTGACCTTAAAATTGAGGAAGGTGTGTTACAGAGCAGCAAGTCTGTTTTAGAACAGGCTTACCACAAGAGGATACAGAAAGCATCACCGTGACCCTGGTGTGACAGCAAGATACTTTCCCTGTGTTCTTCCTACTCCCCTTCAAGGATGACTGTGTAGATGGGGATACAGGAAGCATAGGCCTATAAAGAAAGGAACCTGGTAATATCATATGTTTGCTGGCTGCCTTGGTACATGGAACAGGAGTCCTGCCAAGAAGGGTATAACGCCGGAAGCTGTACATACACATGAGCATCTCTTGGAAACAAAAGGAGCAAAAGCAGCCAGCTCTTAGAAACAAAAGGAAGCAGAGACTCAAAGGATGCAGGGATTTCCTCCTGTCTACCCGTCCATTTCTGTCTATGCGGTGCCTTAACCTTCTTTCTCTGAAGAATGGCCTCCCCTGCTTGTCTTACTTGGAGTTTCTATTGCTGTGACAAACACCATGACCAAAAGCAACTTGGGGAGAAAAGGGTTTGTTTCATCTTGCATTTCCATATCATTATCTGTCAGTGAGGGATATCAGGGCAGGACCTCAAACAGGGCAGAAATCTGGAGGCAGTAGCTGATGCAAAGGCCATGGGAGAGTGCTGCTTAACTGGCTGGCTCCTCCTGGCTTTCTTTTTTTTTTTTTTTTTTTATACTTTATTTACATTTCCAATGTTTCCCCCTTTCTAGGTCTCCTCTTTGGAGACCACCTATCCCTTCCACCTCCCCCATCTCTATGAGGGAATTCCACTTCCCACCCACCCACCCACCCACTCCCCTATTCCCACCTTGACATTCCCCTTTACTGGGGCCTCTCCTCCCCCTGATGGCCAACAAGGCCCTCCTCTGCCACATACGTGGTCCAAACCATGGGTCCCTCCATGTGTATTCTTTGGTTGGTGGTCCAACCTCCAGGAAGACGGGGGGGGGGGGGGGCAGGCCAGTTGACACTGTTGCTCCCTCCATGGGGCTGCAGACTCCCTCAGCTCCTTCAGTCCCTTCTCCAACTCCTCCATCTGGGAACTCACTCTCAGTTCAGCTGTTACTGTAAAGTGAAACTTGGGTTTTCCAAACATTTTGGCTAATATCCACTTATCAGTGAGTACATACCATGTTCGTTCTCAAGAAATTAGACTCCAGAAAACCAAATAACCCCATCAAAAAATGGGGAACAGAGCTAAACAGAGAATTCTCAACTGAGGAAATTCACAGGGCTGAGAAGCACCTAAAGAAATGCTCAACATCCTTAGTCATCAGGGAAATGCAAATCAAAACAAGTCTGAGATTCCACCTCACACCAGTCACAATGGCCAAGATCAAAAACTCAGGTGACAGCAGATGCTGGCGAGGATGTGGAGAAAGTGGAACACTCCTCCATTGTTGGTGGGATTGCAAGCTGGTACAACCACTCTGGAAATCAGTTTGGCGGACTCTCAGAAAAATGGGCATAATACTACCTGAGGACCCAGCTATACCTCTCCTGGGTATATACCCAGAAGATGCCCCAACATGTAATAAAGACACATGCTCCACTATGTTCATAGCAGCCATATTTATAATAGTCAGAAGCTGGAAACAACCCAGATGTCCCTCATCAGAGGAATGGATACAGAAAATGTGGTACATTTACACAATGGAGTACTACTCAGCTATTAAAAACAATGA
>CM052710.1:36502708-36521111 GCA_028551405.1 Uromys caudimaculatus | reverse complement strand
CAGGGAGAAAGGAGAGGACTCTGGGCCTGAGGGTGCTAGTGGCCCCAGTAAAAGGGAATGTCAAGGTGGGAATATGGGAATGGGTGGGCGGGTGGGTGGGAGGAGGAATTCCCTCACAGAGGCGGGGAGGGGGAGGGGACACGGGGTTTCCAAAGAAAAGGGGAATCATTGGAAATGTAAATAAAAATAAATAAATAAAAAATAAATAAATAAAATTGAAACAGCTAAAAAAAAAAAAAAAAAAAAAAAGGCATTGGCCACTGCACTTGTTGAGCTGGGACATGCCATTAAATGTAAAAGTGGCCTAAGATGTGACAAAACTCAAAGAAACTGAAGGAATAAAAGACTCCCCATGTAAAATGCAAATCAAAACAAGTCTGAGATTCCACCTCACACCAGTCAGAATGGCTACGATCAAAAACTCAGGGGACAGCAGATGCTGGCGAGGATGTGGAGAAAGAGGAACACTCCTCCATTGTTGGTGGGATTGCAAGCTGATACAACCACTCTGGAAATCAGTTTGGCGGACCCTCAGAAAAATGGACATAATACTACCTGAGGACCCAGCTATACCACTCCTGGGCATATACCCAGAAGATGCTCCAACATGTAATAAAGACACATGCTCCACTATGTTCATAGCAGCCATATTCATAATAGCCAGAAGCTGGAAACAACCCAGATGTCCCTCATCAGAGGAATGGATACAGAAAATGTGGTACATTTACACAATGGAGTACTACTCAGCTATTAAAAACAATGATTTAATGAAATGTGTAGGCAAATGGATGGAACTTGAAAATATCGGTAACTCAGTCACAAAAGAATGAACATCGTATGTACTCACTGATAAGCGGATATTAGCCCAAAAGTTCAGAATACCCAAGTTTCACTTTACAGTAACCACTGGACTGAGAGTGAGGTCCCAGATGGAGGAGTGGGAGAAGGAACTGAAGGAGCTGAGGAAGTTTGCAGCCCCATGGAGGGAGCAACAGTATCAACTGGCCTGCCCCCCCACCCCCCATCCTCCTGGAGGCTGGGCCACCAACCAAAGAATACACATCCAGGGACCCATGGCTCGGACCACATATGTGGCAGAGGAGGGCCTTGTTGGCCAACAGGGGGAGGAGAGGCCCTTGGGCCTGAGAGTGTTAGAGGCCCCAATAAAGGGGAATGCCAAGGTGGGAGTGGGTGGCAGGTAGGTGGGAGGTGGAATTCCCTCATAGAGGCGGGGAGGGGGAGGGGATAAGTAGTTTCCAAAGAGGAGACCTAGAAAGGGGGAAACATTGGAAATGTAAATAAAGTATCAAAAAAAAAAAAAAAAAAAAAAAAAAGACTCCCCATGTTACTGCCGATGCAATAAACAGCTTAATCCAGGCCCACCAAGGCGCAAAGGTAATTACACACCCACACCTGCTCCTGAAGTCAGGCCAGGTCCAGAGCAGCCCCAGCTGAGCTGGTGGGGATACAGAGTGGAAGGAGCCTCAGTTTGGGTCCTTCTGCCTGGCACAACCTCACTCCACTGTCCCTGCCACCCTCCCGAGACACAGACCTCCTGGCTTCTATTCTCTGGCTGTTCCAATTGCTGCTCACTTTCTGCAGGGGTGTGTGTGTGTGTGTGTGTGTGTGTGTGTGTGTGTGTGTGTGTGTGTGTGTGGTTGGTGGAGGTAAGAGGGAAAGGTGGTATTGGGACCTTATGGTGGGCAACGTGGCCATCTCTCAGGACTCACTCTGCCCCTCCCCCCCAACTTCCCCCTCTAGGAGTGAGGAGCCTAGCCCCAGTGTGTGATTTCAGAGTTAATCTGTCTGCACTAATTAAATATTGATGGCTGTTAAATATTCATGGGGCGTTTTAGCTGGCAGGTTTGATGTCTCCAGGCTCTGTTGCTGCTGGCCGAAGCTCTGAGGATGGAATCTTTTTGGCTGGTCACTCTGTGTGCCCCACCTTCCCCCATTGTTGCTGGCCACAGCTTGGACCTCCCTTGTTATATGCTTTGTTTTGGTCCCCAGCCACCAGGGTCCATTCCCCTGCAGGTCTTGGGTAGTCACTATTGAAGCCTTGGGAGAAGGGCTTTGGCTGTAGGGTGGCTGGGGATGGACACAGAGGGAGTGTAAATGTGGGAGGCTCAGGGGTTGCAGAGAAATCAGACAGACAGGGACTCTCTCCAGTGTGAGTCCATTCTCCGTAAGGGACTGGTAATGTTGGGAGATGAAGCCAGACACAGCTCCATCCTCAAGGTGTAGAGCCTGGGAAACAGCCATTGAAAGGGCTGAGGTACACCCTGACAGAGATCCCAGGACACCTTCCCAGAGCACAATTTCAGGCAAGCTTCTGAGCAAAGGCCGGGTGTTAGCTGAGTCACTAGAAGGCACCTTGCATAGAAGACGTCTGTCAAGGAACTGCATGAATGAGCACCTGGACCTGAGGGCCAGGTGGCCCAGCGATCATTATCGCTATTCTGTTTCCAGCTCTGAAACAAAGTTACAGAGGCTTTGATAGAATCGGCTGTCTTCTCACTAGACTTGAAGCTCAAAGCTGGGATTCAAGCCTCACTTTTGGGTGCAGAGTTTGCCCTTTCACAAGTAACAGGGTCTGCTGTGAAAAATACTTTTTTCTAGCCCCATTTTTTTTTTCCAAATTAGGATTTTGTGATTCTGTTGTCTGCTTTGAATGGCAAAAGCCGCTTCTTGGAGGAGGATGCTTGCACGAGAAAGCCCGTTGGTCCCAGCATGCAGTTCTCCTTCATTGACTCGCCTCAAAACTTGCTGTTACTCCTTCCTCTTTCCACAACCATTTAACAAACATCATGCACCATGCTCTGGGGCTGCAGAAAAAAAGGAGACTAAACCCTCACCCATTCCCCGGAGGCTATCACTGGAGAATTAAGAAAAGTAATGAATGGGAAAGAAAAATATATCCACCCACCTTTGCATTTACTCATTCATCTCTATGTGTCTACCTACTCACCCATCTATGTAGCCACTCATCCATCTGTCTGTTCACCCATATGTCTATATACATTGAATCACCTACTCATCCGTGTATTATCCATCCATTGATCCATTTGTTTGTCGTTCCATCCACCCATCCTTCAGTCTTTCCATCCTTTCTCCCACCCACCCGTTCATCTTGAAAACTGCTATGGGGGAAAAGATGAAGCCGGGTAGGATGGAATGGGAGACAGACAGCTCATGAAGGGCCTTGCTAGATGGGTTCTTGTGCGTTTAGACTTTGAGATTCAGGAAGTGGGAGTGAGGATTGGGGAGAAGTAAAGGGGGTACAGGGTGTTGAGAAAAGAGGGAAAGGTAGTCAGGTGGGTGACATGCTCAGCCATGGAATACGTATTTGGCCTGATTGGAGTTAAAGGGGACAGAGTAGATGGGGCTGGGGTTTCTGGAGAAGACATGAGAGAGCAGTGATAGAGGTGGCTCATAGAGGCCCTGTGCTCTTACAAGATCTGTGGCTTTTGTAAAGAAAAGATGGCAGCCCTGGGTGGCCTCTGGAGTAGAGAGATGGCAAGACCTGATTTGTCGTTGTTTAACAGTATTGCCCCGGCTGTGGTGAGAATGGACAAAGGCACAGCTAGGAATCCTAGAGTCAAGCAGAACTTGGGCCCTGGCATTAACAGAGTCCTCCCAGGCATTGGCTCTGCCTGGAGCCTGCATGGTGCTTTTGGCAGGCCTTGTCTTCCCTCTAGTGGTTGTAATTAGGAATGCACCTCGTGGAGATTTTCGGATTTCTTAAGGCCGTTCTGTGGATCTATTCAGCAGATAGTTTTCTCTACTGTGTGCTGGGTAGTGACAGGCTCAGAAAATAATAAAACACCCTCTCAAAAGTCAATGCCTAATAGAAAGAAAGACCTGCCAATCCAACTTTAAGGCATTGGTCCTCTTAGTTGGGGTGGTCTGTGGAATGCCAGGAGATTTCGGCTATTAACTGTACGGTAGGAATGGGCTAGCTACCTACATGTAGTGCATAGAGTCCTGATTGCATCAGGACATCTCCTGTGGCATAAAGCATCCCTCAGCCTCAATGTACCCTCTGGTCCCAGATATCAGTGAGTGTGGAGGTTGAGGAGACTTGCTCCAAGACTCTGTATCAGATGCTATGGCAGAAGTAATGAGGAAAACACTGGGTTGCAGAGGTGGAGTTACTGAGAGTGACACGTCCTTTCCCAGGGCTGTGGGTCTCAACCAGCCATGAAGGGAGAAAAGAGATTTTCCAGGTGGAGAAAGAACAGATGTAGCCAAGGAAACCTGCTTGGCTGGCTGACCATGGACTCCCAGGACATCTGCATAGGTGTGTTTATGTAATGATTCTCTGAATCTTCTCTGTAATATACCCTGGTCAGGATAACAGTCCAGGGCTTTTCTAGACAAGTCTAGCAGCTCAGTGTGGCTGGAATGAGGGAAAGTGCACCTAGTGGTGAGGGCAGAGTGTAGCAGGGTGTCAGCTTGGGGACATCAGAGTCCACTGGCACTTGTCAGCAGGGGATGGCAGCAGTTGCTGAGTTGGGGTGTCCCTTCCTGCAGTCTTCCGAGGACTCCAGACTTGGGTCAAGGTAGAAGAGGATGAGGGCTCCAGGCAGTGGTAAAGAGAGACATGAATTCTTCTCATCCAGGCCAAGAGCCATGAGAGGTGATTTGTCTCCCTCAATCATTCATAGACCTTTCTCCAGCCAGAATGGGTAACTGCATTGTGTGTGGTGGGGGAGGGCTAGGGAAACTGAGGTTCAGCTTGAACTTGGCCATGGGCCTGCTGCCTACACTCACTCTGGCTCTGGTTTTGTTTGTATCCCAAAAGCACATGGGGCAGGTTGTCTCAAAGGGACTTTCCAGCCTTACCTCTATTCTTAATCTGCTCTGAGGAGTGAATCGTGTCTCCAGGAATCCTTGAGGAGGGACCAGCTAGTGGGGACTGTTTCTAGGCTGAGGCTTATTGATCCTCTTGTAGACGACAGTCCTTAGCCCATGAATCATTAAGACTAGAGACCCCTCCTGAGCATCGCTACTGGGATCTGTGACAGCCTCAGAAAGCTGTTATCTGAGGCCCCTGCTTGCCAGGCTGAGTTTCTGGAAAGCAGGAAGCAGTCTGTGTGTAGAGACAGAAGAAAGGGCAGAGCCCAGAGCCATCAGGGAGCGGCTGTCCTGCTATTTACAGATGGCTTAACCAAGTGGGCAGAGATGACAGCAGATGGGATGAGACAAGACACAGAGAGGGGGGGCTCTAACAAGGCAGCCTCCCAGCCGTGTGGAGCGATTCTTAGCTCCGAAAGCGGGTCTCCGCAGGCAGGGAAGAGCGCCTTCCCAACAGCGGATCTGAGGACAGAGCAGTAGACTCATTTGGCAAGGATGAACGATGTGGCAGGGTAGACCCTGTGTGCTGACACCTGTTACAGCCAGCTCCTAGGCACCTCTTCTGATATCTGTTCTTCTGATCAGCAGGTACAGATACAAAGCTACACACCACATATACACAGGAACCACCCCCCCACACACTCCACACACCTCACACCTCACACCACATACATACCCCAGACCACACACACAAACCACACCACACTGGTTCAGAGATACAAATGATTCAAACTGTCTGCTGCAGGGAACATCTGGGAGCGGATTCGATTGCTGGGTCAAGGTCTCCCGTCTTTTCATGGACAGAAGGGAGTTGTACCCTCCTATCTGCCTCTTATTTCAGAAATTTGCCTGCTGTGTCTCGTTTTCCATCTCCCGCCAGCAATGAACACTATTGTTTTACAAACCTAGTGCTCAGAGAACGTGAGCTAGTCTAGTCAGTGAAGTCCATGCCTCTGAGCATTAGGACCTGAATTAGATCCCTAGCACCTAAGTAAAGAAAAATATGCTGGCTATGGTGGCTGCACTTACAATCCCTGCACCAGGAAGGCAGAGACAGGACTGGTAGCCAGTCCATCTAGCTTAATTGGCAAACTCCAGATCAGTGAGAGACCCTGTCCCCAAATGACTCAAGATGGTTCTTGCAGAGAAGCACCCAAGGCTATCCTCTGACCTCCTCACATACATGAACACATGTGCACCTATAACTGTACACATCACACATGTGTACCCGCATGCATATGAATACATACACATGTACACACACACACACACACACCGTGCTACATACCACACACAATCCACGACACTCACCATATATATACACAAAACACACATCACATACACACCTCACACCACATACACACCTCACACCACATACACCACACACAGAAACAAACACACACACAAAATATACCACATGCACAAAACACACCACATTCCTCCCCCATACACACCCTCACACCATACTTACAGACACCCCATACCCCCACAACCCCCCCCCCACACACACACAGAGGAAAGAGGTTAGAAAACACAGCCAAGAGCAGAAAGTGAAACCACTCTGCCCCCCAGATGCTCATCTCTGGGTACATTTACTGCCTTGGTCTGTCCTGTCTCTGATTCTTTTCTTCCCTTCTCACCTGGCTGAGTTTGTTCTGACTGCGCAGTTTCATGCCCCGCTTTCACTCACGCTATCATGACTATTTTCCATGTTATTACACACACTTTGTAAACACCATGCTGAAGGCAGCTACAGAGCCAGGCTTGACGGCTGTACATTTAGTTAGATTCTCTGTAGTTTCTCATGGTTCTTTGGGGCGCCTCAGAAAGCAGATTCGCAGGAGATGCTATTATGCTTAGCTCAGTTCCTCAGGCTGGAGCATCAGGAGATTCTCGTATGTTGTACAGAGGGTCACGTGATTGGCTTGCCCATGGTGGATACAGCTGTGAGGCCCCTGGGAAAAGGGCCAAACATCCCCTATACTCTCTCTGCATCCTTCCTCAAAGACAGGGCACACTCCAGTATGTGTGTGTGTGTGTGTGTGTGTGTGTGTGTGTGTGTGTGTGTGTGTGTGTGTGTATAATATGTGTATGCGTGTGCACACATATATGTGTGTCGCGTATGTGTATGTATGTGTGCAATCGCTTGTAGAAACTGGAAGAGGATGAATGGTGTTCTGCTCTATCATTCTCTGTTTTATGTCCCTGAGACAGGGCCTCTCACTGAATCTGAAGCTATGCAGGTCCCAGGGGTCCTCTTGACTTCCCAGCAGTGCTGGGGTCACAGGCGTGTGTGTATCCTGGCCTGGCATTTTCACATGGAAGCTGGGATCTGAACTCAGACTTTCATGTTAATGCAGCAAACAGCATCTCCCCACTGATCCATCCTTCCAGCCACCCCGGTTCACTTCCTGCTTTCCCCATTCTCTCGCAGCCCATGTGCTGTTTCCTAAGGTCCTCACCACTAAATCTGTCATTCTAGCCAGGATGCTCCATTGATCAAGAGTGGGATTAACTGGTTCAACAAACAGAAAAGCCCCTGGCTTCAGGTAAAGCTGGATCTAAGTGCTTCGCCAGTGTAATCCTGGATTGCGGCAGTCTCGGAGGCCGGTGTCTGTTGATGACTTCATCCTGAGATCCACCTGCCAGCAAGATGGCTCTAGAGCCTGGTCAGCCTGCCCACCACACAGACTGTCAGACAAAAGCAAGATGAAGGCCAGAGCTCATGCTGATTGTATTAACTCAAGTTGCTCATTTATACCCCATGTAATCACTGTCCCCAGAGACAAGGTTTGCCATTAAGCTTAGGGGACAGGGGCTTATTTCACTTGATCCAGTATCCACAGGTTAGGAGAGGCAGTCCCTGGGAAGTATGCATGCATGTCTAATGTATTATAAGAAAGGGGTGTGGCTAATCTTATTGGAAGGAGGGATAACAAAATTGCAGACGCCTTTGTATCTTAGGGAAGAATTCTTTCTTCTTTTGGAGGCAAACTCTCGCTGTGTAGCCCAGGATGACTTCTCTACTCATGATCTTTTTGCTTCAGCCTCCCAAGTTCTGGGATCACAGATAGGTGCCAACCTCAACACACAGCTCTTGGGAGACAAACTCATTTTAGAAGCCTATTCCCTGCTGTCCCAAACAAGCTCCTCTGACAGCCTTCCTGAGATAAGCTACCCTTTACCTGTACCACTCTCAGGACAGGGAGCTTACCACCATCCAGGTCAGCCCACTTCATCCTGGCCAGCCCACTCCACCTTGGCCAGCTCATTCTACCCAAGGTAGCCCACTCTACCCTGGCCAGCCAACTCTACCCAGGCTAGCCCACTCCACCCTGGCCATCCCACTTCACCCTGGCCATCCCACTCTACCTAGGCTAGCCCACTGTACCTTGGCCAGCCCACTCTACCTAGACTAGTCCATTGCACTCTATGCAGCTGCAACTATGAAAATTAGTTCTCTGCAGTGCCCACATCTCTCTGTCTCTAATCACACCCAGGCTCTGTCCTCCAGGATCCTCCATGGAAGCCTCAGGTCAGAGTCCAAGCCTAGCATACTCTGTATGAGGCAGCCCCAGGCTTCGTGAGATGTAACTTGATTAACTCCCCTTCCTCTCAGTCATTCCCCCAGATCTACTCCTGTTGGCCAGGATAAATCCAAGAACTGACCAAGAGGCCGAGGGCTGACCCGAGCACACGAATTGACAGTTTTTCCAAAAAGGTTGCAGAAGGCTGGCTGAATCTCCTCTCTAAAAAGCTGCCCTGAAGTGGAGAGATGGATTTCGATTAAGGATTTCTAAATCGTTCCCTCCCCTGGGGCTCATGTGAATTGCTCTTTTAAACAATTTCAGGCCCTGGAAACAAAATAACAAGTCTAGTCATGTGTTATGTAGCAGGAAATTTGTCACACCTCCCTATCGGGAACCCTCCCCAGGAAGAGAGATCTAAGCACCAGCCACAGGGACAATAGCGCCAGCTGTGGGGTCCAGCTGTTACCACTGCTGCCTGTCATTCAAAGCTGGCCCTATACCCTTGCAGGCCCTAGCAGGTCACGGCTCAGGTAGATCATCATGGATAGCTGTGTCTATCTTGGTGTCCCTACAGCATTATGTATCACCCTGGGTTTCTTTTCTGTAGCTCTAGGCAGCCATTATTCAAGATGATAGGCATCAACTTCCCTGGATGGGTAGCCTTCAGAAGACTCTCCTGCCACCTGTATGATACCCACAAGCAAGGGACAGGTTGTTAAAATCATCCTTAGAGGACTCCATCAGAGTCAGAGGCAGGTGACTGTGGGATTAATGCTGCCAGTTTGGGCAAGTGAGGGCAGTGCTTGCTGCTATAACACACAAGGCCAATGTAGGGCTTCAGAGCTGGAGAGGTTCATCTACTGCTTCTGTGCAGGTGTAGATACTGGGTCAGGTTGCCAGGGGCCATCCTCCATATTCTCCCTGTACCCTGGGCTACTGAATGCTCTACCACCTCTAGGGGTTTTCTATGGTAATGTTGGAAAGATGGTCTATACTTCAGGTCAGCAGAGAAGAGGGGCAGAGAGGAGAGCAGAGGGGAGTGGTGTGTAGGGAAGCCCAGGCAGTTCTGTTTGCTTCTGCCCATCTTTTCATGGAACTAGGGCAGAACTTAGGGACAAGGCTGCATGTGGCTGCAGGAGGAGCTGGGGAATACAGTCCAACCATTTACTCAGAACAAAGAGGAGAACAGAGATGAGTGAGCAGAGAGCGGTGTGTGCTCCACCATCCCAACCTGGATCTCCAGTCCAGGAAGTGCGACCATTCCCAAGAGGACCAGAGGGAATGGGGTGTGCCCCTGTGGCAGGCACGGAGGAAGGAAGCCAGCCAGGGAAGGAAATCTCCATTGGGCAGTTTCTTTTGGACACATCTTCTCTGGTATCCCTGGGAGCCCAGGCACCAGGGGCTTTGTCCTGACCCCACAAACCATCCACAGGATGTCAAGGGACTTGAGAATCTCCAGGGCTCTGCACTTTTGTGTTTGCCTGTCACCAGCAAAGCCTGTGCATTGAAGCACTCTCCATAGAATCAGTTGGAGAAACCCTGGAATGTTAACCAAATTGTATGGGAGGTCTGAAGGCTGGTAGGTCAAGAGAGGCTCTAACACCTATGGAAGCAAGCACAGGATGGATTTCTGATAATGCGGTGATTCTCACAGAGCATCTCCAACTTGTTAGCAACACTTTATCCGCCACTCCATTCCACATCACACTCCACTTTAAAGGACCATCTCAGACTCAAGGACCCTCTCAGGCCCTCAGCCCATTCTGTTGGCTGCAATTAGTGCCTCGCAGCTTGCTCTCGATGAAGCGACACTTGCAGCTCTGTGTCGATCTATGTGGGAGATGGGCCCTCTTAGGGCAGCTGCCTCTCGTTCCTGACCCTGGTCCTCACAGCCCCCAAACGCCCTTGCTCTAGAGAACTGTCATTGTTTTCCAGCTTTAGATGTTCCTGGTCAACCTTTTCCTTGATTCTGTGTCTAGAATAGTCCCTCCTCCAGGGAGCCCTGGTCTCTAGAGAGGGACAGGAATTGCCTGTGTCCAGCCTTGCATTTTGCTTGCTCCTGGTAGTGACTAAGTCTTCTCAGCAGAGTGGGGTTATCTTCCCTCCCTCCTTCTCTCCCTCCCTCTCTCCCTCCCTCCCTCCCTCTCTTCTTCTCTCCATCCCTCCCTCGCTCTCTTCTTTTTTCTTCTTTCCTTCCACTCCACTTTTCTCTCAAGCATGTTACTGACAGATCTCTTTCCCCAGCACTGACAGAATCCATTCTGCTGGGTTGGCAGGCATTGCACTACACTTAGCCCCTTCCATTACTACTTTTGATAATAACATCATGACTTCTATGTCCACTCCCTTGTGAAAGCTTACAGGTTTCCCCCCATGTACCTTTTTAAACCAAACAATTTGTTGAATTATAACAACCTCCCTCCCCAAGCTTTCAAACATCAACCTTGCAGCGAGTGGCTTTTTGTCCTCAGGACTTCTCAGCCCTGACACTTGGCTCACCACATACCTGTGCACATCTGTCAGATCCAGGATCCTGTGCCCCTGAATCCTATTTGCTTTACTCCATTTATGAACAACTCATTATATCCAGCAATTTCAGGGAGGTGGAAACAGGTTCCATATCTCTTGTGCTATGGCTGGATCAGATCCAAGCATCCTTTAAGAAGGAACATTCCATGGAGAATTCCTTCCTACTTTAGCTGGCCTTTAGGATCATGATATTCACTTAGGCTACAACACAGCACAAGTGTCTTGACCAGGGCAAGATGGCAATGAATGACCTCAGTGGAAGCGCATGTTCTGGATGTGTGGGACAAGTGTGGGTGAGAATGGTGGCCATAGATTTGGTGAATGGCTTCCAGGGCCATGGCCACCGGGTCCTGGGTCCATGAAAGAAGTGTTCCAGATCCTTCAGGTCCTCTAGATCTGTTGAGATAGTGAACACACGCATGAGCGTGCGCGCGCGTACACACACACGCACACACACGCACACCAACCCTACACACACACACACACACACGCACACCAACCCTACACGACACACACACACACACACACGCACACACACACACGCACACCAACCCTACACGACACACACACACACACACACGCACACACACACACGCACACCAACCCTACACACACACACACACGCACGCACACCAACCCTACACACACACACACACACACATGCACACACACGCACACACACACACGCACACCAACCCTACACACGCCATGCGCACGCACGCGTGCACCTACTCCTCATCTATGTGACTGTTGCTTAGGCTGCTTGCCTGCCTACAGTGTTGTGATCCTAGAACAACCCTTTCCTCATGAGCGTAACTGAGGCCTGTTGTGCCGTTCACTACACTCAATCACAGTGTGTGTCTGTGTGCGTGTGTGCATATGCACACGCGTCTGCGTCTGTGTCTATCTGCCTGCCTGTCTCTCTGTCTCTTCTTTTGACTGCAAGGATCTGGCATATAGGAAGCCTTTATTCCTCATGTTAATATCTTCATAGTCTCTGGCAGGTGATCAATACTCAATGAATGTTGAATGGATGGCTAAAATTAACACACGACTTAACGTAAAATCTTAATGAATGTTAAAAATTGAAGTGAGTTATTGCTCCTCCCAAGTTCCTTCCTTATCAATATCCAGGAAGGCCTCTGCTCCGCAGCTAATGATGACCATGAATATTTCATAGCAACGCTTGCAGAGCCACCACGCCCTCCATCAGCCATGTTTAATGGCCCGTGTTATTTTACCGCCTTAATAGGTCTCACTCAGCTAGGTTGGCCCCCACTTCTCTAGCCTCTGGGCTGCTGGCAATTCCTGATTATTATAGGTATCATGCTGCTACCGACATGCTTTTCTTTCTTTGGGGATAATATCAGAGTTTTTCTTTTTACCAAAGAAGGAATTACTGGGTCAGAGGTCCAGCAGCCCTCAGGTTGCCTGATTGCTGATGGAAATTGGTGCAGCCTCTCTGCAGAGCGAAGCTGAAGAATGAGTTTTTACTTGCCGCCCATCTTCAGTTTTATTGTATTTATTTCCGGGGCTTTAATGGCCACATAACTGGACCTGAAACTTGCTTGGATCTGAATTTTATTTCCTCACTGACGAGACTGCACCTCTCTCCACGCCATGATTTACCAGCTCCATTTTCCTGTGTGATTTGGTCCCTCCCCTCTGACTGCTTATCGAAGGAATCACATCTCAGTCCATCCATTATCAGTTTGGGGCAGTAAGCAGGTCTGGGAAGGAGACCACGTCAGACATAATGGATGCCACAGTTCTCCCTTTGATATTTATTTTTATTACATTGTGGTGCAAAAATGTTCATTCTGATGTATTTGAAGCCATCCATCAGAGCCCTGATGGTATCTGTTTTTTCAATAGCTGGGAATTTATCTTCTCATCCGCAGTAGGGGTAAGAGTACTGGTTTCTTGTCTTCAGGTCTGTCACAGATTAACGTTCAGTTATAGCTGAACTTGACAGGCTTGCTGTCCGGATGTAAATGAAGACTCCCTAGCCTGTTTGCCCCTCAGCGATGTTTATTAAACACCCGTCTCCTTTCCCCTATGTGAATGTGAATCTTCGCTGGTCTAGCATTGGTTTTACTCAGTTCAAATCCATCTCGAGCCTCTCTTGTCTTCTTTTGCTGTTTTCAGATCCAGCACAGGATGGTTTCAGTGACTGGCAGTTTCCATCTTAAGCACTCAGAAGGGATCGGCAGTCATGGCCATTAAAAGACAAATCTTTCGACTGGGCTTTGCCAGAAAGAACTGGCTCACGGCTGTCAGATTCTATTAGAGGACTTAGGAGGATTTACATTAAGATTACCGTCACTCTATATGTTGACTTTGGGACACAGCATATGTACTTTGGGATTACAATTAGACCAGAGCTGGGTGGCTCCCCAAAGGACTCAGGACTTCAGACAAAGGTAACAACACTCCATTTTCTTTTAACAGGGCATGAGGCTCAAAGGGCACAGGGTCAGAGACAGGACCTTCTGAATACTGTCATTTTCTTCAGCCTTCCTCCATCCCTACCCCAGGCACACAGGTTAGAAGCCCAAAGGGGACTCTGCCACAGCATGTGTCTCAGGGCAAAGGTGGCAGTGGATGAGAGATGGTGAGTAGATTCAGTCTCCCCATCCGCTGGAGCCTCCCAGAACATGAGGGCCATCCCATCGGTGCCAACATCTACAAGGTCTCTGCTTGTGCTGTGTCTTTCAGTTGCCTTCTCCTGACAAAACCCCTCCAACCACACCGCATGCCTCAGTCACTAGGCTGGGCACTCTTAGGCAAAGGCATCGAGCCTGTGGATGCCGGTGGTGATGAGTCTCCGGGCTGAGTGTACCTGGGTTTCTGCTGTGCTTCCAGGCTCTGAAAGATCTCACCCACCCTGTCTCTCCTCCTTTCTGTACACTGGGTATCCCACCTAGGTGTGGTGGGTTCTTTCAGAGCTCATATGTTCTGGGTCTTGTGGAAGGCTTGCCAACTTTTCTTAAAGCCTCCCTTTCCCTGCACGTCAGCAGTTGATTATCTTCCACAGCCCCCATCCTCAGAAATCTCCTCCATGGAGACGTGACCACTTTCTCCTCCTACATGGCTTACCCACCCTTGCTGCCTCGTTCCTCTGGCTTCACACTCTCATCACCAGGGAAGATGGTTCTGTCCCAACACAGAGGTCGTGGCTTCCTGACGTCAAACCTCGCATTCTCCCCAGAATCCTTGACTTCTCCCCCTCCCCCATTCTCTCTTCTTGCATGCACATTTCTCTCTGATCTGGGGAGCTCACCATCCTCTCCTTCTCTCTGGTTACCTTCCCAGGCTCATTGTATCCTGTCTGTCTCCAGAGTCAGTGCTCCTGGATTTTTCTCATGGCCTTAGTCTTCCCTACTTGACACTGTTCTTTGCCTGTCACCATCCTGAGTGTGGTTTCCCTGGCTGTGTGGTCATGGGATAATTTGCTACCATCTCTTTCGGCTCAGGAGTGCTCTCTCCTGGTGTGGAGATTCCTGTTCCCCTAATGTGCACTCTGGAATTCAGAAGTCTGTGTCAGATAGTGCCTTGTCACATGGTGGCTTTGTGACCTTGAATGAGCCTTGGCTTTCTTCCCCTAGAGGTTATTATGGAGGCGTCCATGATAATATAATAATAGTGATGATGATGGTGGTGACGGGGATGACGGGGATGATGGTGATGACGGGGATGATGGTGATGATGAGTCTCCCTCCTCCACACACCTGTCTCCCCTTTGTCCCATCCTTGTTCCCACCTCCCACCCCCACCCCCCCCAGCATGGAGTAATTCTCCATGCTGCCGACTGAGCCCCGTAGCGGTTCCTGCCACAGCCAGTCTTGTGCCTGGTGGTACGGCTCACAAGCTCCTGCATGGTCTCCTTTACCCACACCATCTTCTGTGTGACCCTGTGCAAAGTGTAGCCTTTCCCGTACTCAGTGATTTCTGCCATCTCACCCAATGCTCCCTGCCCAGAACAGTCTTTTCCTGTCCCTCCTTGTCATGTTGCCAACTCCTTTTTTTAAAGCCTCATGTGAAAAGCAGCTGCTCACAGTAGTTTCTCTGCACAGCCAATAGGGGACTCTGACTTCGGTGTTCCCTGGCAATCTATCCCCACCATTTTTAGGTCTCACATATGTTCCTTACAGTGGATGATCATGTGTCTAGAAGTTTCTACTCCTTGTAGAAGGAGCATGACTTTCTTGCCCATTCCCTACAACACATAGTAGGTGCTTCATAATGGCTACTGAATATCTTATTCAAAATCTTTGTGATGGTGAGCATGGTCTCCTTAACTCCTAGAGCCAGACATTCAATGACCCCTTTTTCTTGCTCACACTCTTCCTCCTTGACATTGGGAAGTTCAACAAATGTTATAGGGGTAACCAGCTCTTTAGTCTGCTTCACAAGATGAACACATGTCTGGCAAATCTGACTAAGAACCCCAGGCTGAGGAGCTCAGAGGCCCAGGGGGTGAAACCATTACTATTATTTCACTAATTGGAGAGAGCATCAAACTACCCTCAAAAATCATCTCCCCCCCCCCACCCCCCCGAGATTAGTCCTGCTCTCAAACTCCGTCAGAGAAGTTCCCTTGTGTCGTGGATACGAGCCAGTGCAGAAGCTCACAACGGGTAAAAGAGAATTAGTGTCCCTGGGATGCTCAGCTACAATGGCACATCTCTATGGCACCCTCTCCCAGAGTTCAGATACCATGGAGGGAGAGGGATAGAAAGACTCTAAGAGCCAGAGGTTGTGGGGGCCTGGATTGAAACAGCGTGCTCTGGACAAGGCAGGAGTCATGGGGGACTGGATTGAAGCAGTGTGCTCTGGACAAGGCAGGACCGTTGTATTAGTGAACTCATAGCAGCTGCTGTCACCTGTAAAAGATCAAGCCAGTCAACATTCTAGCATGACATAAGAAGCGATTCATGACCCTATACCTACTTAAGGAGCTATGGACACTTGATGGTTCCTGAGGGAGGGAGTCAATTTTATTTAGGGGTGTGGCTTCCCATAGGTCCATCATGCTCCAGTCGATGGCCCCATAACCAGGAGTATGTGATATGGATAGCAACATTTAGAGTTGATAAAATGAGAAAAGGAAAAGAAGACACAAAATTCAGAGGGATAGGATGGTGGAGTGGACCTAGGAGGAGTCGGGGGGAGGAACTGGGGTGGATATGATGAAAATTTGTTGTATGAAATTCTTTTAAAAAGAAGCTCAGCGTATAGCAGGCATGGCACTAGAAGCAGCAAAGGTGATCTGTGTGCTCAGGAAGCTGTGGTGTGGAATGAGACAGACTTGGAGATGAGAAGATACGTACGGAAGGAATTGACTCTGAGCTGAGGATGAGCTGGACACAGGGAAGAAAAAGACAATGTTTATGTAGAAATGCTCATGTTCTTTTGCTTGCCAAATAGTGGCTAAGCAGACCCAGCCCTCATGCCTGTTCAACTGAGGGCTTCTACCTAAATTTGATCGGTTTCCCAGAAAGGCTGTGCAGCACACCCAGGATGTCAGACATCTCACAGCCTCTTCTATATCTTCACTTATCGGAAGAGAAGAGCCAGTGGGCCCTCCAAGCAAGTTCTGCAGGAAGGATGCTGTGGGACTCAAGTGTCAGGCATCTTGTTGTTTCCTAGGCAAGACGCTGGACTCCAAAGAGCTGAGTCATGTGCTCAGGGTCTCACAGAGCCAGCTAGAGGCCCAGCCATATTCACCTCCTCTCCTCATCCCAAGCTGGCGCCTTCTACACATGAAGGGTGGTTTTCCCAATGGGAGTGTCCTACAGAGTAATAACATCTGAACCTTGAACTTGACCATTTGACCTTCCTGAATAGATTTCTCATCAAAAACATCACCACTGGGGGGTACAGAGACACTTAGTCAATAGGAAAAAGACAAGAATAGGCTGCTTTCCACATTCCAACACTGCAGTTCAATGAAGTAAGAGAAACAACCAGGGGCCGTTCAGTCACACAGAAGTTCGAAGTGTTCCCAAAGAAAGCCTGGGTGAGGGAGGGAATCGGAAGGAAGTATTTAAAGAGTGAAGATGTAAACACAGCATATCATATAAATTTATGGGATGCTGCCATGCTGGTACTTAAAGGAAAAAGTATTGCTGGCGATGGCCTCTATTAGTGAGAAAGAAAGGAAATGGGGAATTAAGTCTCTGCTTAAATAACCTCGAAGGCGCACAAATTATAAAATGAAAGGGAGGTAGGGAGAGTAATAAAACCCAAAGCAGAAATGAATAAACAAGAGCATAAAACTGAATTTGAAGGGATGGACCAATATGTCTCATGCTCAGCAGTGAATCAGGATTACCTCGGATCCTCATTTGACCCATCTGAGCCAGACCTGCAGAGACCTGGACCCTGGAATCTGTATTTCTGGCAACTGCATGACTGCTATGCAACTAGCACCATCCATGGTCTGTTGGGAGCCATTGTTTACACTGCTTCTCCCTAAGGAGACAAAAGAGGTCCTTGGCCAGCATTGCTTTTAGCAACCCATCTCCTGTCTTCCCTCCATGGGAGAAGGCAGTGGGACTCTGATCTCTGATGCAGGACACTGTCCTGAGAGTGGACACTTAGCCCTGGCTGCACCTATATACCCCTGTAGATATGGAACTTGGAGAGATGTGCAGCCTTCCTCTAGAAGTCTGATTGTTACCAGTGCAGCAGTGGGCTTCCTCATGCTATACTTCCCAGACTATAGAATGAAGGAAAAGATGTGCTGATTTCTATTAATTAATTAATTAATTAATTAATTAATTAATTAATTTTCAACTTGATAAAAGCTAGGGTCATTGGGAAGAAAGAACCTTAACAGAAAATGTTTCCATGGGATTGGCTTGTAATGATCTCTCTCTCTCTCTCTCTCTCCTCTTCCTCCTCCTCCTCCTCTTCCTGCTCCTCTTCTTCCTCCTCTTCCTCCTCCTCCTCCTATCTCCTCTCCTCTCCTCTCTCCATCCTTTACTCCCCCAACCCCCAGACAGGTTTTCTCTGTGTAGCCCTGGCTGTCCTAGAACTCCCTCTGTAGACCAGGCTGGCCTTGAAATCACAAAGATCCACCTGCCCCTGCCTCCTGAGTGCTGAGATTAAAGGTGTGTGCCACTGCCACCTGGCTGTAGTGTATTTTCTTGATTGATAATTGATGTGGGAGGTCCTAGCACATTGTGGGTGGTGCCATCCCTGGGAAGGGCATCTGGATGGTATAACTGCAGACTGAGAAAGCCAGGAGGATGATATTTTCAAGTTCCATCCATTTACCTGTAAATTTCATTAAATCATTGTTTTTAATAGCTGAGTAGTACTCCATTGTGTAAATGTACCACATTTTCTGTATCCATTCCTCTGATGAGGGACATCTGGGTTGTTTCCAGCTTCTGACTATTATAAATATGGCTGCTATGAACATAGTGGAGCATGTGTCTTTATTACATGTTGGGGCATCTTCTGGGTATATACCCAGG
>CM052710.1:36399829-36502208 GCA_028551405.1 Uromys caudimaculatus | reverse complement strand
ATCCCCATCAAAATTCCAACTCAATTCTTCATAGACTTAGAAAGAGCAATTCTCAAATTCATTTGGAACAACAAAAAACCCAGGATAGCAAAAGCTATCCTTAACAACAAAAGAACCTCTGGGGGAATCAGCATCCCTGATTTCAGGCCAATGCCTTTTAAACAAACAAACAAACAAACAAACAAACAAACAAACAAACATTTGGTTAGGGGCTTTCAAAAGTTGAGTTTAGACCTGGGCTTTGCCTCTGTACACATCGCCCTTAATGCGCCCAGCTCCATCCAGGCTTACTTCCTGTCTTGGCTGTTGCTACCTCCTCCAAGGCCTGGCTCAGGGCACTTTTCCTCCAGGACACATTCAGCAACTTCCTTGCTTGCAATCATGCTTGCTTCCCTGTCTCCTCCAGGCAAAGCTCCTTGAAGACAGAAATCCAAACTTCTGTACATATCCTGCCTGACCTGGAAAGGGATGCTCACTTGTTTCCAATGTAATAAACTTGAAGTAAAAAGAGGTTTTACACAGTACCCGGGGAGCTCGGAGCTTGGAGGGCACACTATGTGCATGACTGTGGGAGTTGTGAGGGCACACTATGTGCATGACTGTGTATCAGCTGGCTACTTCTAGTAACAAACAACCACAAATCCCCAGTGGTATGTATCAATGAGTATTTGGTATGTAGGGTATTCAACCAAGCTGACTTTGAACTGATCTAAAGTCAGCTGCGCAATTATCCACTGAACCACAGTAGCTAAGGAGTTCTGTTTCCCCACTAAAGCAGTGGCTCTCAACCTGTGGGTCGTAGCCCCTTGGAAAGGATCAAATAACTCTCTCATGGGGGTTGCTTAAGACCACCAGAAAACAGATATTTACATTAGGATTCATAGCAGAAGCAAAATTACAGTTATGAAGTAGCAACAAAATAATTTTATGGTTGGGGGTCAGCACGACATGAGGAACTTGATTAGAGTCGAAGCATTGGGAGAATTGAGAGCCACTGCATTAGAGGTGGGGCTGGTGGGATAGCCTTCCCTGAAGCTCCTATCCTCCACCCCAGACAGTGGGCTGGCTAGGACATGGGCATCGCACAGCAGTCAAAAGGAACAAGAGGGATGCCTGGCCACATAAACCCACGTCATGCCCGTATGTGTGGCATTGCTAATGTATTGTTGACCAAAGCAAGTCTGAGAAGCCCAGAAGCCAGGACCTCACCCAGCAGGGCCATGGAAGGGAGCAGGTGGGATGCTCAGAGGCAGGACCAGGATTTTGACTGACCACAGGTGGGTTCCCATCACACTGGGCACAGGATCCCAGAGTGATGAGGCCCTGGGTCGGGTGGGATCAGAAGTGGAGTATTCAGTTCTACACCCTTATCCCACTTTACCCTCACCCAGTAACAGGAACACCTGCATTGACTGTACAGCAGCAGGGACAGGAAATGACACGAGTCCTCGAGTGATAGCCCAGAAGGCAAGCTAGGGGTCAGAGCTAAGGCTGAGGATCAGAGTTAAGATCAGACTTTGGACACCTGCACACTCAAGGTGACGCTGGGGACAGATCAATGCCTCTTCCTGCTGGTGGCTCTTTCCTGTCCACACTCACCTGAGAATGGGTGTCATCACTGGTCAGCCTGCACCCACTTCTTTCTCCTCAGTGTGTAAACTCTGAAACCTTCCCTCCAAACCCCAAATCAGTGTCATTAAAAACATTAACGCTTTGGGACAGAGGCATGATTAGGAGATGGCTTGCAGGTAGGAGTCTCTCTCTATCTCTCTGAAGCGTGGAACCAGATACTGTGAGTTAGCCAATGTGGCTGGTTAATACAAAAGAACCTCTGTTGGAATCAGAAATGCATGGGTTCCAATTCTGCCCCCCCCCAAACTGGGTAACTAAGGCAGACACATGAACTCCCTGATCCTCCAAGTTCTTGTATGTAAAATGCGCTATCATAACCTTGGTCAGTGCTGTGTGGGGGTCCTCCCAAAAGCTAGAAGAACATACATGTAAGACAACCAGCATGGTGCAAGGCCCAGCACAGGACCTCGACATAGACAACATATTGGCTACTTTCATTTACCATGTCTTTGAGGTTCAACTGTGGAATGTGTGTGTGTGTGTGTGTCTGTCTGTCTGTCTGTCTTAGAAATCTTCAAGGCCTCGCTACTTCCAAACCTGCCCCCAAAATGCATATAGTTAAAATACCTGCCAAGGATTTAATAACTTCATCAGCTAATTCTCTCCAGCTCCAAGGTCTATATCTGGCCAGGGTGGTTTGAAGCCCACAGACATGACCCAATTGTTCTAAGAATCACCCCTACTCTTCATCAGCTCTACAGACACGGCTCCTGTCCATTTCCAATTACCCATCCCTTGGAATTTTTTTTTTCTTCGTTTCCTTGTTAAAGACCAATTTTACAAAGCACTTCAGCGGCTCAGCCATTTTTATCATCATCATTAATTTTATTTCCCTTCTCATTTATTAATGGGCCAGGCAGCTTTCAAGTATCTCTCTTCCCCTGATGTATTTATAAAATGCCCTTCTCATTCCCTCCGGTGGTCCTGAGGCTCTCCACAGCCTGCATTTCTTCTCTTGGCTGCCCTTCTGCCTCCCCGAAGCCCTTGCTGACTCCAGATCTTTCTTGCTGGGCACCCGCCTATCTGCTGCCACCCACTTTATCACCCCTTCTTTCCTCTCTATGCTCAGTGCAGGTCTGACCCTGGAGGTCTCCCTACTGGGGCTCACAGGGCTCCATCCACAGCCAGGGGTGTCAGTTAAGCTACACCCACTCTGGGAGCAGAGGGCCCCCTTTGTCCATCCTGGCAGTCAGAAAGAAGGAAGCAGAGGCCCATAGATTCTCTCTGCCCTTTCCAGGACCTCTAAAAAAAAAATCCATGAGGAGCCCCATTCAGGAACTTCTTAAATGGCAGGCACAATGAGAGACAGAGGCAAAGATACCTGGGGCTCACTGAGCAGCCAGCCCAACCTAATGGAGAACCCCACATCCTGTCTGAAAATACAAGAGAGAGAGAGAACTAGGGATATGTCTCAGGCAGCAGAATGCTTGCTTTATGAGCATATAGATTTGAGTTCAGATCCACAGAACTCATGGAAAAACCTAGACATGTGCTGGGAAAGTAGAGGCTGGCAGATTTCTAGAGCTCATTGGCCACCCAACCTAGCTAAATTAATGAGCTCCGGGCTCAATGAGATGCTCTATCTTAAAAAAATAATGTAGAGAGCAATTGAAGAAGACAACCAATATCAAACCTTGGCCTCCACATGCACATAAACACACATGAACACACATGAACACAGATGTACTCCCACACACATGTGCACACACAAATACAAGCATATAAACGTCATGCACACATGCACAAATAAGGTAAGAGCCACCTTGAGGAATAACACCCACAATTGACCTCTGACCCACATACCTACACACCTACACACCTACACACACACACACACACACACACACACACTCACACACCCTGCATACACAGCTACAAGCATCTACAAACATACTAAAAGAAGAAGCCATAGGACTAGCTAGCGCTTCCTACCATGAAAATTCATGCAAAGACTGCTGTCTACAAGCAAGGAGAAATGTGACCCACCAGCACCCTGCTTTCAGACTTCCAACCTCCAGACATGTTAGCTTCAGCAACTGAGAAAAGGTTAAGGTGATTTGCCATAGTATCCTGAACAGTCCAAGATATATCCATGTCTTTCCCTGCCTCATTCTAGGCCAGGGGATCATATATGGAGTCTTTCCATGAGATCTTTATAGGCTCGAGCATATTTCATTCCTAGTCCCACAGATGCAGAAAGGCAGAAAGACATGGCCATGTGACAGAGATGGCTCCCTCCCCCAAATTACCAGGTACGTGGAATATAATGCCGTCACCATGCAGACATAAAGAAAGGTTATTAAATTTAAGCACAAGGTTGAGGTATTTGAATTTCAAAGGTTGTCTGTGCTAGCCAGAAAAAAATATTGTCCTAAGATTGAGCAGGGATTGAGAAAATGCTGAGTGACAGCATACAACTCCACCTTCCTCAGACTTGGGGATTTTGTGGTTCAGCAAGAAAAAATTTAAGGGAAAATTGGAGGATTCACAAAGTCGCCAGCTTTACAGGCTGCCAAGAACTCAGCTGGTTTACAGTCAGCCTCTCTTTAGAGGGGAGAGAATACTTTCATACCTAGAAAGGAGAGAAGCTACAGACCCAGGGACTGGAGAAAAGGACAATCCTATTGAACGTGTTATTCATGTTCAATTCAGCTTATGGAAAACTTTGCTCATGTTTCTCTCATTTCTCCACAAGCTGATGAAAACGTTGGCATGCATTGCTGGAGTGCCAACGAAACGCATCTTAATTCCTACAGAATCTACTCAGTGCTGCTGCTGGGTAGCCACTCCTACCACCTCCAACTCCTCTGCTGGGCTGCCTTCTAGAACCTGTTGGAAACTGGGAAAGTCTTCTGAGATGGAGGAACAGAGCTCTGGACCACCCTGGGGTTCTCTTTTCTTTCAAAAGCACTTACTTCCCTCTGTCACTTCCCAGGGGTCATGGCATTCCTGACCTCCCCAAGTGCTCAGGCAACCCTCTGCCCTGTGATTTTCTTCCATGACGTTCTGGCAGGATCCTACCTCACAACCCAAGTCACCGGTTGCTAGGTTTCCAAGAACAGCTACTTCTTGGTAAACATTACGTTTTAGATCAAGGTTATGGCTGTTTCTGTCAGCCATCTCTTGGTCACGCACACCGACAGGTGAAGCTGTAGGTCTGCGCCCTCTCCGTGGTCCCTGTCTGCCTCCACTTTACACCGCGTTCTAAGTGGCTATTAATAATTGCGCTCGCTGTCCCTTTCAGGAGACACCTTGAGCAAACAGCTCAAGGAAGGACACTTTAGTCTGCAAGTCCAGATGTCACAGAAGATCGTGATTTCTGAGTCAGGAGAACTGTTGTGCTCTGTGTGTACTACTGTAACTGAGAAGAAGCCTTTGAGCTGGCACAAGGAACAGACTGTCTTAGAAGAGGCCAGGCAGCTGTGAGTTCCTCCCCAGACCCACCTGCCCACTCACATTCGGCAAGTCTCCTAACTTCAGTAACCCTTGGTGCTACCTCTAAAACATAGCTGTACCAGCCTTAAGGGTCATGTGAGGGCTAAACAGATAATATGATATTATACACAGGACCCCAAACATGGACTGGCCCAAGCAGAGTTCCTTACATCTCTGCTCCATGTTTTGCTTTAACTGCAGCAGAGGGTATGCAGGCAGAGTCGACTTAAGACAGAAGAGGCTTGTTAAAGACATATGGAAAGGCTGCAGACAACATTTAAAAGATTTGATCTAATCACATACTCATTCCTGATCTAGGTGGCTCCTGGAGCTTTGCAGATTGTACTCCCTGCATGCACACGCCTGCCACACCAAGGACTCTTAGCAATGTAATGGGGCTCCAGCATCAAAGACCTGGACTTGGCTCAGACAGACAGTCATGGGCTGTTGTAGTGCACATAGCTCCTAGCTTCCCTTTTGCTTAGTGACCTTATAAGCAGGGACTCAGGAGGGAAGGCAGCCATACCACACTGCATGCCCAGAGGTAAAGAGAAATCTGTGATTTACCTACAGTCACCTCTTCTATGGATACCCAAGAGAGTACACACTCACATCCAGGTTGGGCCTTCTCCCCTCCTCTACCCCATGTTGCCACCACTGAAGAAAGGAGAAGCCACAGGCAGAAGTGACTGGGTGGAACAGCTCTTTAATGCCCCCTTGGACTTAGGAGACACTGTTCTGATCCCTGCAATGTACTCCCCAAGTCAATCATAGAGACTAGGTGGGGGGTTACTTGAGGAAGACTTTAGGTGCCCAATCTAATGTAGGACCAGAGGAGATGCTATGGAAGGAAGAGAGGTGGAAGAAGGGGTTTAGAATCTGAACTTTGCCTTTCTCCAGCCTCTTGTCCTTCTTGCCCTTTCCCACTTTGCTGCTTCTCTTCTCTCCTCCTCACAGAGGGACCAAACAGTCCAGGTCCACCCCAGCCAACTGTTGCTGCCAACGCTGCTGCTGCTTCCTCTTCCTCCTCTTCCTCCTCTTCCTTCTCTTCTCCCTCCTCCTTTTCCTCCTCCTCCTTTTCCTCCTCCCCATTTGCCCCAAAGAGTGTTCTGTACCTCCATTCCCCCCATCTTATCTCTAATAATTATATATTTCCCTGAGACAAATTTGAAGATCAAATGTTTTCTCAGGCACCTGAGCAAGTTTCTCCAAATGATGCCTTCCTAACAAACCTACAGGCCTTGTTTGCCCCATGATTTTATATGGGAGTGATCCCACAGGTCTTTAGCCAAAGCAGCATCAATGTATCAGGCATATGGAATATACAGTCATGCTGGATATTGAGCATGGCACACTCCCTCTGTCCTGGATTAACCCTGGGAGTCTCCCCTCATTATATTGAAGAAACCGAGGCTCAGCCTGGGGATGTAGCTCACTTGGTAGAGAGCCTTGCTGAGCACACACAGTGACCTGGACTCAGCTGCCTAACATTGCACACACTGGGCATGGTAGAGTACATCTGCAATCCCAACACTTACTTCGGAAGTAGAGGCAGAAGGACAAGAAGTTCAAGATCACCCTTGGCTAAATGAGGAGTTCAAGGCCATCCTGGGATACATGAGACCACAAAAAGAGGAAGAGGAAGAGGAGGGGAGGGGAGAGGAGTAGAGGGGAGGGAATTTGGTTAAGTCATTACCCAAGCAACCATGGAGAGCAATAAGAATGCTGGTTACAATGTGTCCTGCATGCTATCATTGAACTGACCTACAAGGCATAAACAGGACTCAGCTGGATTATCCACTGTAAACACCTGAAGTAAACCTAGCTCCTCAGAGTAAAAAGAGCTTTCTTGGTGGTAGATATGGGTAGGAGAGCATGAAGGAAGACTAGGTTAGGTTTAGATGCGGTGTGAAGCAGGCCACTTGGTAGCCAAGCATGAGATGAAGGAAATGAGGACCCATTTGCGAGGGACTTCATCTTGTGAGTACCCAAGCTTCTTCTGTAGCTCCAGAGGGAGTCTGTTTTCTCAGTGTTGTGTGATACTACTCCTGAGGAGACATGAACAAATCACTACTCACCCCAGATACAGAACTGATGGCAGTCCAAAGCACAGGTACTACCAAAGTCTTTCTTGGTGAACCAGTGAGGGGTGGTGATGGTGGTGGTTGTTGTTTTGTGTTTTACTTGCAGGAATATGAATGAGGGGTTATTTATAGGAGCAGAAATAACCCCAAGACAATTGCATCACCAAAGTCAGCCTCAACATGGGGAACAGCTCACAAAAGCTGGGAACCTGGAGCATACCACAAAGCCTGTAGCAGCTTAACAGGTTGGAGGGTGTACTTTCAGATGGCTCAGCTGGTCTGAGCCTCTTCCAGCTAGCTCCTGGGGTCTCTCCAGGGCTTGTCTCCCAGGGCTTGTCTAAGAGACCCTCTCCAGAGTATGGTTTGTATACTCTTCTGGGAAAGGGACTAGTTTCAGGGCTTGTTAGTTTCAGGGACTTCCTGAAGCTGTTTTGTTTCTTGGGTTTTTGTTTGTTTGTTTGTTTGTTTGTTTGATTGATTGATTGATTTTTTTGTTTTTTGAGTTGTTTACTTCCTTTCTTAAGAACCTTCCCCAGCAGGATGGAGTGTTTTGTTTCTCCTCCCTTAAAACATCCTGTTGTTTCACCTCCTCACAAATATTCTGCCCTAAAATCCCTTGTTGTATGGCCTTCCTTTTGCATCCTTGAAGCCTCTCTCTGAGATGGAAGATTTTAACCTTGGAGGAAACTGCTCTACAACATTCACAGATGTTTTCCTGTGATAGGATCACAGGCCCCAGGTTCTTCCCAGCCCTTGGAAAACTTCCACCTGGAGAGTGATACAGGGAGAGAGAGATAAGCCAGGCTGCAGGCACAGGCCACAGCAGGCTCTGAAGCACAGGAGGTGCTTAAGCTGAGGCTAGACTGGAGAACCCTGTATCCCACCAGGCATTCCTTAGGATTGTGTACACAAAAAAAAGAAGGGAGCCTGTGCCTGACTTCAAGGCATTCGGTCTTCCTGAGGTAGGGACTGTCTGCACCCCACTGCAGAAGTGAGAGAACTCAGTCTCAGAAAGCACAGATTCCTCACCTAAGACCCCAGTGCTATAGTGATCAAGTCAGAATTCAGCACAGGCCCCAAGTGTTTAAGGCAGTGGTTCTCCATCTTCCTAATGTTGTGACCCTTCAATACAATATGGTTGTAGTGACCCCCAACCAAAAAGTTATCTGCATTGTTACTTCATAACTATAATTTTGCTACTGTTGGGAATCGTAAATATCTGATATGCAGGATGTATTAGGTGACCTCCGATAAAGTGTCCTTTGACCCTCCCAAAAGGGTGGCGACCCACAGGTTGAGAATCACTGTCTTACCAATTCTGTTGGCAAATATTACTTCACTATTACAATATCACCCATGTAAAAGTGCTCAGAGCCGTTATCACAGCTTACATATCACAATTCACAGATCAAATAAATTGGGTGTAACTGTGCACAGCACATTCCTCACCCAGACAAAGGGGACCAGAGATGCCAAGCAATCCACCTCCAAACACACAGTTAATGAATGGGAAAACTGGGCCTTCAGCTTCCTGGCTCCTTCCTTGCAGTCCCAAAGCCCTGGGCAGGTTCGGAGTAGCCAGCCAGGGAGAGAATGAGAAAGAGCATTCATTTTCAGACCATTCAATTCCTAGCCATGCTTTCTGATCCCTCCTGCCCTAGCCCCATCATCGAGGGTGCCCTGCCATCTTGGATCTGGGCATGACTAAACACAAATGAGGAGTTGTTGCCTAACAAATTAGCAACAGGTAGAGGTGATGAAGCCATCTGCTACCTCCTACCCACTGCTGCAGCCTAATCCCCTCTCTCAGCAGTGTCCCGGCTCCATGTTCAAACACAAATTAATATACTGGTCTTTGCATATGTATTTGTGGCTTCAGGTGGGGAGAGAGCCACATGAGCAGGTGGTGAGAAGGCAGTGACTAGAGATGCTCTGCTCATGCAAATGTCCTTAGTCGGGCAAGGGAGGCTGCTGAAGGGCAAATGGGACTGGATGGGGCAGACAGCCAGAGAGGATGGACTCTGAATGGGCAATTAAGGGAGGCCTGCAGGGATAGTCCCCTGTTCCACGTGGGAAGACTCCTGTCCCTCCAAGGTCATGCGTTACTAGCTCTTCAGCCATACTAGGCAAAGAGAAGCCCTGTGACTATCCCAGGGACAGACGGCATGGGCAGGACTATAACAAATCCCGTCACAGGCAGCCAGCTGGCCTGACATCCAGGCTTGGTCTACCTCTCTGAGTCTGCTTCCTCACTGTAACTTTCTACGAGACATGAGTGTACTAGCCATGCCTTACTGTGTGAGTAGGTTTAACGGTGGCTGACATTCAGTGGGTGCTGCTGACTGCATGCTCCACCCTCCCCTTCATTTCTGTCTCTATCTTAGCATCCACATAGATAGATGTCACTGTTCCAGTTTTACAAATGAACAACTTGAGGTTCCAACTAGATTAAAGTTAAGTATTGTTACTAGGATCTTAAAGTCTTGGGCTGCACCTAATCTCCAGGTGGATATGTGGTCTGGAAAAATGTAAGTCTTTCACCAAGGCACAGAGTCAGCAGTGAATAGTGGGGGTGGGGGAGGTGTCTTTAATCCTTAGGGATGAAAGAAGCCATCCATGTTAGAAGTAGGGAAAAGGGCTCCTGGGAGAAGGAACAGTATGTGTAAAGGTCCTGTGGAGGGCAAAGGTCTGATGTGTGGAGCACCTGGAGCAAGCAGACAGGAAAACTGAGTGACACAGCTGAGTGGAGGCAGGAACAGACAGGGCCAGCTGCAAAAGAGCTTCCAGATTTTCTCCTAAGTGCATTGGGAGGTTGGAGCCGAAAGGCACCCAAAGACAGGTCCTTCCCACCATCTTGTGCCATCCCATCTGACTTCAGGCTCCCTGTGCAGACAGGTTACTAAGCTGGGAGCCACCTCCTAGGGAAGTCTTCTCATAGTCTGGGTGGACCAGCATGGGATCCTCTTGGGTTCCCAGCCTCAGGTCTCTTCTCCCAGTCACACAAACATAAGCTGGGCCTGTATTCTGCTATAAAGTTCCCTGCTACCTAAGATAGGGACAGTAAAAAAGGACTGGAGCCCCTCAGTGTGTGTGAAGAACATGTGTGGGCATCCAGGTCTGAGAGCAGAAAAAGCAGGACTCCAGGGTTTATCATCTCTTGCAAGTCCTGGGCAGAGAAAAGGACACATGTCAGAAAGTATAGACTTCCGGTCCAAGACCCCAACACCATAGTGACCAAGTATAGGCCACACAGACTCCTGCGTGTAACTTAAGCAAATCAACACTTCCACACACGCCATTGTCTCTCTGTGTAATGGGGCCCACCTTAACAACTGCCTAGCAGCTGTGCCCAAAGCACACTACAGTGTCAGGTAAATAGTCCCTTCCTTTTGCTTCCTGTGAGCACATAGTAGGTGTTCTGTGAGTATGCCCAGACACCCTCCTCCCTCTGAGGACAGAGGGATGGGGTGGTCCAGCAGTGTATCAAACCTGCTAGAGCTGTTCTTACAGACTGTTCCTTAGGAGCTCACCCATGTGCCTGTGTGCTTGCTGCTCTCTCTCCCTCTCCCCCTCCCCCTCTCTCCAGTCTGTCCCCCACACCTCCTCCTTTCCCTTTCTCCTAACTCACTCCCACCAGCCTCTCCGGGCCCCAGAGCAAGGCTGTAGATTCATCTCCTGCCTCCTCTAGAGCAAGCTTAGTTAGATAAAGCCAACGGTCACACTTGGCAAGCCAACACTAGCTGTACTCTTGGAGCCCCTGACATTGGAGAAAGACCATCTGTGACCATCTGGCTCCTGACCTAAAAAGCTGGTGCTCCAGTAACAATGACTTAGCATTCCTTGTCCCACCCTCAGATCTCAGCCACTGACATTCCCAAGGTCCCCCCAACCCACCTTGTCTCTTTATTTAAGCTTAAACAAGACCCATCACCCTTCTCTGTGCAGCTAGCATGCTCTCTACCAGAGCCCCTAGAATGTCCTCTCCCCCATATGCTGATGACAGTTCTTGGATTGTCCTTTGAGGTCAGAGATTGATCAGAAGAGTTACTGACACCACAGATAGACAGATGGACAACAGAATGGCAGGGGCTTTGAGGAGAGACCTCCAGCCTCTGAGGCAGAGTTGACTGGGTGAACCTTTTCTTATGGGTCCCAGAGGAAGAAGGAGTTTTCATGCTGTGTGAATAGCTCACAGCCATGCCTGTAATCTGAGGGAAGGAACGTAAACTCCAAAGAGGTGGGGTAAGCGGGGAAGTGCACACATCTAGCTGAATGGTGCCCTTTATACAGTAACCCTTTCATGGCCCAGATTCTGATATCCTTGGAGAAGTGAGACCATTACCTGCCATTCTCCTGGGATCTGTGCACCTGGGGAGTATGTTGAAGGGTCACATATTCACAGAGAGGCTCTCATCAAGGGCTTGTCATTTTCTTCACAGCAGCTGTGAGGAGGCTGTTGCCGGTAGGTGTGGCCCGATCAGCCCCTAGCTTGCATCTAACAGGTGCAGCTTCCAGACTCTTTATGCCAGCACTCATCAAAGTCTACTTAGCTGAAGGTATCTGCATGGATGGGCGTTTGTCTAAGTCAGCATCCAGGTTTGTGTATTAGCTATGACGGAGGCGTCAATAGTGTCTCAACCAGGAACAGAGTGGGGATGCTGTGGGGGTTCTTCGGGATGCTCAGGGGATTCGGGTGTGAAGCATCAATGATGTAGTGATGCTGAGATGCAGGACACAAGGTGAGAGGTACACCTCAGCCTGCATGTGCACAGTGGGGCCTCTAGTGCACAGGGCTTCCTGTACAAAGTCCAAGGTGCACACATTCTACACATCACCATTCCTGAGCCTCCCAGTGATTGAACAAACTGATTCAACAGCATTGGAAAGGCCCTAAGCTCTGCTCCAGCCCCATGGGTGCATCAAACCCCTCTTGAAAAACAGTAATAAAAAAAAAAAAAAAAAAAGCTGAGTCATGGGAGTGTGTTCTTCCCCTTGCAGAGATCGTGCACCACCGCCATTTTACTGTCTCCTGGAAACCTTGTCCTGTCCTTCAGGGAGGGGGCTTGGGAGTACAGCCTGTTTGAGGCTGACTGTGAGTCAGGCCCCATCTTAAGATCCTAACTCCTAACCCTCAAGGTAGGGTATGGAAGGCCTTGACCATTGGGTCCTGGGCTCATGGGATCAGCTGGAATAAGAACCCCATCAAACCTGAGGCTCTCCCTCTTCCAGTGCCTCCTCTGTCAGACAGGAGCCAGAATGATCCCACCAACTCAGTACTGAGGATGGGAACAGATAGCTTTCCTCCAGATGAGCTCAAACACGGCTTCCTTCAGGGGTTTCTCTCTGAAGGTCCACTCCTACCTCACGTCCAGGCTCTGGAATGTCCCCAAGCCACACAATGCCTGTTTGCAGGTCTGTCTTCTGTCTCCACAGCAGCCTTTGAGCCTTTTTACAACAAGGACAGGGTCTCATTCATCTCGGGGCTGCTGCTTGGCACAGTGCCCAGCACATCTTAGCAATTTCAGAAGCTCTCCTGGATGTCTGAATGAATGAATGCATGAATGACTAGCCTAGGACAGGAACCAAGTCTGCACACAGTTATTTTGATACTGGTAATGTATGGGAGAAAGACTTGGGGGATGCTGGAATAGGGGTGGGGAACTGGCCTCAGGCCTCATCCCTTCTACCTGGCTAGTGCCTGAGTTAATCTCCAACAGGTGCAGACCAGGAAAGAAGAGCCTTGGCCTGTGATGGGTCCTATAGCAATTAGCCTAGCCCTGGCCCTCATTCCTATCTGTGCCCAGAGAGGAGGCCACCTTGTCTGTGAGAGACAGTATGTTTTGCTACTGTCCCTGCTAGGAGAAAAGAGTTCCTGACAACTTGCCTGCCTGCATACTGCTCCTTTGCTGAAGCCCCCGTAGCTCCTCCTTCAGTACTTTGGAAATGACTCCACAGAGAGTTGCCATCCCTGGCCACGCTGCAAACTGCAAAACCTTAGGCTGGTCCTTGCTCCCCACACTCCCTTGTTCATCTGCTCTGTGGCCAGTAGCCAAGTATTCACACTAATATTAACAGTCCTAATGGGCTTTTGCTTGGTCGTCTCGCTTACAAAGCACTTTCAGGCCCATCATAAGAGCTGATCTTAAACCAGTGTGGAGGGCATAGCAGGGTTGTGCCTAGCACATCATCTTAATACGGGGAGAAACTAAGGAAAAGGTCAGCTCCAGGTAGCATAGATGTGAGCCTGAAGAGAGCACGGGCCAGAGGTCAGGTGCCCTGACACAACATCCAGTGCTCTCACATCCTGCCTTGATCCCACCCTCTCCTCTGTCCTTGGTGTTTTGGTCAGCATCATCACCTCTCAGGTGAACTATTCTCTGTCAGTAGAAGAGAGTATAACAAGGAGAGGCAGGCTTCAGCTATCTACTACAAGAGCTGAAAGGACCTGCCAAGAAATTTTCTGGATGACTTTGGGCTAGACATCCTTCTCTGTGAGCCTCAAAGTCCACAATAGCAGTTGAGAGCCAGCTCTCTGTGCAGCAGGCTGCTAAAAGCTAAGGTATTGCCCTGGGGAGCTGACTGAGACTGGAGGCAGCTTGTCTCTGGGGTGACTCAGAGACACCACCTCAGGGATGGAGAGTGGGAGGGACAGCCCAGAAGGGCAGGGGTGGGACTCCCAGAGGACTCCCAAGGCCTCTTAGGGATGGGACAGAATGGCTATACTGTGGCTTCCCCTTACGAACGACTTAAACACTTTATCAGTGTGTGCCAAAATGGTCCAGCCAGATGGTGACTATTTTCATTTCAAAGGAGAGAAACTTGGAGCTCAGTGAGGTGACCTGACTTGTTCAGTCGCACAGCAAACAACAGAGGCATCTTTCAGATTCCAGGTCTGGGCCATCTCTCAGTCACTAGCAATTAATGATCTAGGTGGAGTGGGCGGGATGCACGTGGGGACCCTAAAACCCTCCCTTCCTCAGGCTCTGTTGCCCCCGCTCTTCTCACCTCCTCCCCCCAGAGTCTCAGCCCCAGGCTTGGTCCCCTTTACTGTACCAGCTCACCCTGTCATCTCAGCCCAGGCAGAGATTTATGGATCTCACTTCAAGGATTTTCCTTTAATAATAACATTTATAATCATTTTAGAAATTAAGAGCTGAGGATGCAAAGCATTTTAATTAAAATAATCCGTGGCTGATAATTATAGGACTCTCTTAGCTGGAACCATCTTCTCTCAATCTGTCACAGTCCCCGAGGAAGCCAGGAGTTAACTGTGAGCAAATGAGCAAGCCTTGGCCCCGTGGGTGGCACGGGCTGTGGGGAAGGTGGTTCTGGGTTCACCCCAGAGGCTGTTTCAGGGTGAGCACAGCCTCAGGGCTGGATTCCTGGGAGCCTTGCAGGGTAAAGTGTCTTCTTCGAAAAAGAAGCACTAACCTCCTCCTCCTCACCTGTTCCCATTTCACCTCTCTCCCCATGGCCACACAGGGTCCTTATCACACTGGCCCAGCTATGAAGACCAAGACACAGAGGAACTCATCTCTGCCAACAGCCCCACCCCCAGGAACTGTCCAACAGTTCCTCCCAGGAACTGTCCTGCCCTCTGTAGTCAGGAGAGGGCAATGAAGGCCACCAAATATGGACACAGCTCCTGAAGCACAGACTCCATAATGGAACTTAGAGACAGCAGAAGAGTCCAGTGTATACCTCCTTCTGCCAGCAGTTCAGCATGGGCCTCACCATGGGCAGCTCCCATGTTGATTCCCCTAGAATCTCACATATCAGCAGAGACAAACCATGCAAACCAACCATAGCAGGAAGCAATTACACCCAAGATGTAGCTGCAACAGTCCGAGTCCCCAGAGAATGATCAGGGAAGGAGGTTTTACAGGGAGGTGATGCCTGCCAGGGTTGTGATGGATGAATAGGAGCCCAGTGGCTCAGTGACAATATAACTGCTCAATTTGTTAACTGTTTACCAGGTGCCAGGTGCTGAACAGCTCTTGTCTGTGGTCTAGAGTATCACAATTAGCCTGAGACCAACTTTATCATCAGCAGCCTTTTCTAGATAGATTTGGCGAGGTTGCATCGTGTGCTTGAATGACATAATTAAGAAGCAGAACAAGTCCATGAGCTGAGAGACCCATCAATGCAAAACCTAGCACTTCACCAGAGGGTTTGTGTATCCTAGGAAGACTTCTGGAAAGAGCTGCTCTCTGCAGAGTAGAGAGATACAAACTGGACAGCAGACGTGGGTTAAAAAAAAGGAGACAGGGTACCAGAAGACAGCACCCCACCTGACCAGTTTAGGAAACCCTGAATTCAGAGTGGCTGAATTCTCCGACCTCAATCCCCTATCAGTAACTGTAGGGCGGGGCTCCCTCTGGATACCCTTGCAGCTTAGAGGGTCTTCAGGACCCTGGGCCTCCTGAAGTGTCTCTAGCATGGTATCCCCTCCCTATGCTCAGCAATAGGAGTAGCCCAGGGAAGATAATCATACCAGGGCTCCAGCATAAGCCCACATACAGAACAGTGATGAGGAGGGTGTTCTGGCAGCAGTCAGGAAGTGACCTTGAGCTTTCTGAAGCCTCCACTTCATCCTGAAGAGAATAAGGGACAGGGTGGGTCACCAGAGGAAGTGTGGGATGTCTCCACAGGAGGCTTCCTGTGGGGACCTGGTTCTAAAAGGCTTGCCTACTTCAGCCTAGGTGCATCCCTCCCCACTCCCACTGGAGGCCTGCAGAGGATTACCCAGACTCACTCATGGGTAAAATTGGTTCTTGGCCAGAGGAGATGCTGGGGGGTTGGGGGGAAGTGGACTTTGTAATGAGCATCGTGGGGGACCAGGAATGGCACGGTGGCAGTAGAGTAGGGGCTGGTCACATACCAGGCCCACTCTCCCATACCAGTAATAATATCTTAGATGGCATACCCAGCCCCCTGCCCATACTAGCAGCTCTGCCCACACCTACTCTGTTCCCTATAGAGGCATAGTCTACAACACATATAAGGAGCTTGGCCACCCAGACCCAGAGCTTCTGAAGAGTAGCTGGGCCAGAGCCCCAGTGCTATGGTCTCTGGAAAGCCTGCTGGTTTTACAAGGCTTGGGCAACTGAGAAGGATGGATTAGTGAAGGGTGAATAGAGGGGGATTACTCAACCAACCCATGAATCCTTGGATCGTACACTACAGCCTTTTTCTGCCCCTCTCCTCTCCCCCAACCACATTGGAGAAGCTGGAGGCCAAAGTGCTGTTAGTAATAGAGTTTCCTGAAGCTAAAATTAATGGAATGACTACCTCTCATTTGCAGTATTCCTAAGGAAGTGGCCTCCAAAAACGTCGAAGCTGGGAAATATTAGGTAAAATAAAATGAGGACAAACTATGTGTATAAAAGAAAGCCAGAAAATGACAGCTGTGGGAATCTGGGTGATAATTATCTCGGGTAAGGAAGGCAGAGAGATGCAATGAGCAGAAGGAAGCCATGGTTGGAAGTAGCCTTCATTACCATGGGCTCCGCCGTTGTGGTACCAGGGAGGTTTGAAGGTACCAATTAAACCATGAACACATGTGAATGAAGGAGAGAAAAACAGGACCAAACGTGGACCAATGGGAAGAGTCATGAAGACTACAGTGATCCAAATGTACGTTTGAGTTTCCCATAATTGGGAGAAGATGTCAAAAGAAACAAGCATTCTGAGACTGGACTACGCCATGCCAACTCCCCAGCCTCTTGGATACCCTGAGACTTCCTGGGTTTCAAGCATGGTTTTGAAGGCCAGCTCACACAGAAAATTTCCTCTGAGAAAGTAAACCCTAGCCTGCCATCTTCATGGCCATCACAAGGGATGAAGTGTGCCAATGAGGTGGTCTGGCCTTAGATGGGCTCTCCTGGCTAGACAACCATGGAAAATGCTGGGACAAGTGGTTGGTTCTATAAAGACACAGAAGACAGTGAAATAGCTGTGACTAAAGCCCAGCATACATGTCTGGGAAGAGCTTCCTCTCCCTGCCTGCCACACCTGTGCACAGCTTGGCCAGGATGCCATCTCCAGCAGTGATTGCAGATGCTATGTTCTGGGTGAGCCTCAGGAGTCGGGGTCCCTGGTTTGCAGGTGTGTTTCCAGGAAGACAGGTGGCAGGCAAACTACTCTGTCACTTGTGGCTTCAGAGCTCCAGCTGATCTTTTATCACTTCCTCTCCTGCCAGGCAAGCAAACTAGCCTACAGGTCCTTTCCGCTAATCTTGCACTAAAGAACACTCTTGGCCACAGAGGCACCTCCTTGCTTTGTCAGATGGGAGAAGATTCTGGTGGTCTCTGCCTGGTGGCAGGACTGTCCAATGAGGGAACAAAGAAAAGGAACCAGACTATGTTGGCAGGACTGGTGGCCACAGAAGGACTTGTGTGGCCTGAAGAAGTCACTGGTAGTCACAATAAAAAAAAAATCAGTTGCAGAGAGGCCACAAGGTGAGACAGCGGTCCTGTCCACCCTTGCTGAGAGACCATGCTGGGCTAATTACCTTCTCTGAGCTCAAGATGCCCTTTTACAATAGGGTTTCTTCCTGTTCCTCCTGCCTCCATGAGAATGAAGTATGTTGTATGGTACTGAGGAGTGAGCCTCAGCGGGTGAGTTCAACAGCGGCAGGCTAGGAGCGCATCCTGGTTCCTTCTACTGCGCAGCAGATAGATGGATGTCTGTTACAGAAGAGATGCCCCAGGAACTGAGTAGGTTCATCCCAGGTTTCCTGTCCTTTGCTTATTTACTGAGGGCACAGTATGTGCTAGACCCTAGGGCATCAGTAATCAATTGATGTCCCCATCTTCTTAGTTTAGTGGTTCTCCATCCAAGGGATGCCTCGGGATCCCCAGAAGGGAGGTAGTAATTGTGAGCATGCCCACACCCAATTCTGAGCCAACCAAATCTGTATCTGTCCTTTTTAAAGTCTCCCAGGCAGTTCAAACATACAATCAAGGGAGACAAGAAAACAAGCAATTACAGTGTATTCTTGCCATTTGCTCTGCCTGAGAAAGTACATGGAGAACCTTGGAAGGCTGCCTAAGTCAGATTGTGGTAGCAGTGGTGGGAGAGAGGGTCAGTGAGAATGTTCTGGAAGAAATGACAGGTGACGCAGGATGGCATGCATGCTGGTGAGGTGAAGAATGGAGGCTGTTCTGTTGGGTTGGTCAAGAGGAGGGGTGAGGGGAGGGGAGGCTGGAGAGGGAGGAAGGAGGAGGGAGGAGGGCTTCAGGTCATAGAGGGCTTGTTTGCCTTATTAGGGAATTGCTCAGACCCTAAAGCAACAGTCTTCTTACAGTATCAAAGCCCGGGAGTGGCAGGTCAGATTTCTTCAGATTACTAGGGGAATTCAGGCTGCTCATCTAGATAGCAAAGGCCTCCTGACAAGAGAGGGTCAGGACCTCCCTGGTGTTCCTTCAGAACAGGCAGGATGGACCCTCTGCCCTGGGCTGCTAGGGGCTTCCAGTTTAATCTGATCTCTGCGGAGCATTAGCAAGGGGCTCCCTGGGCCAGCCTCGTTCCTGCTACTAATCGGCAGCTGAGGTGGGATCGATGGTAGCTTCATTGATCTTGCCTCTTTTCAGCTCCTTAAAGAGCTTATTGACCAAGGAGCCGCAGGGGGCCGGGACATGCACTCTGCAGAAACGTGAATCTCCACCAACCCAATGAGGAAGGAAGGCAAGGAAGGAATTTGAGGGCAGGTGTCCTGTGCAGGTCCTGCCACCAAGCACTACAGGATGGTGATGGTGGCTCCAGAGCCCCAGACCATGTCTATCCCTTCCTCCTCTGTCCAGCCAGGAGAAAAAAGCATCCATCCTCACCCCCCTTGGTATGTTGCAATACCGGGAAGAAACCCAGGGTCTCACACATGTGAAAACATGGTATAACATAAGGGTCCATGTCTGCCCTGCCCTCTGTGGTACAAAGGAGAAGGCAAGAATCAGGCTGGGAAGTATGTATGTCTGGCTTTGTGTGTTTCAGATCTTTTAGTTGAAATATAGCATTTTTTTTAAATGCACTTATCTTAAATGTAAAGCTTAGACACATGTCCAAACCCCAGCCATCTGTGTAACCAACATCCAGGTCAAGAAACAGAGCCCTGCATCCCCCCACCCCCCGAACTGCCCCCAGGCTCTGTTCCAGTCACCGCAGACCAAATCTACTGTGTGACTTCAAACCCCACAGATTAGCTGTGCCTTTGCTTTCAGTAAGTGTAAATGGGGTTTTACAACAGACCCTCTTTTGTGTCTGCCTTCTTTTGTAAGGCATCATGCTTCAGCGATCCATCCACAGTGTTTCATGTCACCGTGGAGTGGCCATTCTCATTGTTAGGTAGTACTACATTGTGCGGGCATGCTATCATTTATTTATCCGCTCCACTGTTGATGGGCATTTGGGTGGCTTCCAGTTTGGGGCCATTATAGATAGTATTTAAAATGCCTGTATTTTGAAAAATGAAAGAAAGAAACTAATAAACAACAATTTTACTTTTTTTTTTTTTAAATGCCCAGGAAGAAAATCATTACGCGTTCGTTTGTTCATTCCAAGATTTCATGTGTACCAAGCACCCAGAGGGTACTGAAGTGGTTCTCTTCTACACTTAGCTTTCCCCAGCTGGTTACATCCTACATCAGCCTGAAAGGATTTTGCAATCACTCTCTGCCTTCATTGATATTTCTCACCTTTAAAATCCCAAGGGGGGTGGGATGGTGTCTTACCAGGAACACAGAGTAGACATTGGACCACCCTACTTGCCTAGCTCCTGACCCTTTTCAGGTAGGTGATCTGGAACTGGGGTGGTAGCTCTCCCAACTCCCTCCCATTTGTGGTAGCATATAGGCATCAAAACAAACAGACAAACAAAAAACTTCATAAAGGAAATTCAGCTTCGACTGGCTTTCAGGTAGGAAGATAGCACCAATTCAGAAAAGTACTTGCTGTCCACCCCCACCTGGCCCCCAAGGATGGCAGAGCATACTAATGCTGAATTGGGCATGCCCAGGACAGCAGTGGCTGCGCAAACATGTTGCCTAAGTTCCAGCAGCCCAAGCAGCAAGACTGCTGAATTGTGTCCCCACCCCTCTCTCCTCTGTAGTGCAAATAATCAGAGATGGTCCGGTAAACAATGAACTTTCCAATTGTGTAAATTTCAGCGCTATGGTAGATAATCTGGTTAGTCATCTTCAAGAAGCTAGGGCAAAATTCACAGCAATATCTGAGTGTGAAACAAACTCGGGAGGGGGGGTCTCAGATGCCCCAGGCACAGTCACATTCCACCCCAATTTCTTCTCAAATTCCTACTAATCTTAGTGCAGGGGGAACATTTTCTTTCACATTTCATTTACTTGTGTGTACATATGTGTGGATCTGGGTGCTGTAGAGCGCTTGTGAAGGTCCGAGAACAATCTGCACACCTCTCTTGCCAGCATGTGGCTCCTGAAGCTAGAACTCAGGTCTTCAGGATCGGTATCAGGAGCCTGCTGAGGCATCTTGCCGGCACCCCTACAAACATAATTTTTAAAGCCAGATGAATCTAGGGTTTAAATTCTATTTAATTATTAGTGTGCCCTTAAGAAAATTACCCAGTCCCACTGAATTTAATTTTCAATGATGACTGTCTTTATTTATTTCCATTATTAAGGTTTTGGGTTTTTTTGTTTGTTTGGGTTTGTTTTGTTTTTTTGTTTGTTTGTTTGGTTTGTTTTGTTTGGGGTTTTTTGCTATACATTTTACATTTTGTTCCTTTATGGCCATTTTTAGTTTACTTTTGCTGAGGTAATTCCTGTTTTCCCATCCAGTGTGAGCACAGCTTTTATTAGATCCTTAGGCACAGTCATAAGAGCAGCATTAAAATACTGGCCTGCTAATTCCTCAATGTGCGCCAGATTAGAGTCAGCCACAATTCTTTCCTATGGGTCAAGTTTTCTTAGTGCCTGCTTGTGTCTAATCTATTGGGGTTGCATGCTGGATACTGAAAATTAGTACGATGGAGTCTTTAGATTCACTAAGTTACAATACGGAACATTTTGTTTGTGTAGTTAACTCTACTAGACTTGAGACTCAATACCTTTAGTCTTAGGTGGACAACTTAGTGACTGTCCTATGCATGTGTTGGTTCAGAGGGGAAGCCAGACACTTGGCAGAGTCCACACAGAGAGCTAAGTTCCTTTCTCTGGTTCACCTGGTTCTAGAGTTCCTCTGTCACTTACTTAAAAAAAATTTTTTTGTCATTTTTATTTGATGTATATAAGGGTTTTGCTTGCATGTATGTCTCTGTGACACATGCATGCCTAGTGCCTAGGGAGGCCCAAAGAAGGCATTGGATCCCCTAGAATTGGAGTTACAGGTGATTATGAGCCACCATGTTGGTTCTGGAACCTAAATTCACTCTTCTGCAAGAGAATCCAGTGCTCTTAACCACTGAGCCATCCATCCATCCTCCATCCTTGTTTTCTAAGTGCCTCATTCCCTGGTTGTTAAGAGCTACTCAGCTGGAACCAGGAGCAGAAACCCCTAGAATCCATCTCAGAAGAGTTGTGCAGATTATAGGCGTTCATTCTGAAGAGCTCTTAGTAGCTGTGCATAAAAGTCGCCTGTGCCTGCTGCCTGAGCTGATATTTGTGGCGATCCTTTTCTCTGCCTGAACTCAGCCTTTCTAGAACAGGCAGGTCCTCTTATTCAGCCTCAAACTAAGCCACCCACCCCTAGGACTATGCATATCAAAGTTGTTTCTCCCCCTTATAGGTAAGACCTTAGAAGATAGGGCTTGCCCAAGGCCACATGGTCAATCAGCATCAAATGATCAGGAGACCCTGTGCTTCCTGATGTCTTTGTACAAGTATCTGTGGGCACTGAGGATGAGCAAGCTTCAACAGACCCTGGCAGGCTGGAGGAAGGGCTGTACCCCATCCGTAGTCCTGTTCTTGGGTCCTCATCTGTAGAAGGATTCTGGGAGTATTCACAGAATATCATCTCCTGGGACTTACCCTCACCCTGATGTGAAAGTTCTCAGCACCAAAGGCTCCAAACACACTGTCAAATTGTGCCAAGAACCTCTGAGAATTCCTGTACTGACCATGAGTTCAGCCAGGAAGGGGTGTATTGTGTGGGCATTAGCACTGCCATCCAGGCTCCCAGCAAGTTCTGTGCCTGAGACCCAGCTTCCTAACTCACTAGGTGGAAAAATTCCTTCCTGGACAGCTCTACAAGATGAGAGAGAACACAGAGACTATTTTGAGAAATGGCTCTTGCCTGTGGGAGAGTGCGACTATCACCTTCACATCTTGGTCACTTAGAGCAATACAAGACTCCTTAAAGGCCACAACATAGTGTCCCTGCATTTGGGGAAACCCACCACAAAACATATTCAACAGCACAGGGTTGACAGTTTGACCATACTGTCCCCAAATCTTTGACATTCTACTTTCTAGTGGGGCTTCTTGGGGCAAAGGATGTCACTTTGCTTAACCTTGGTTTCCTTATCTGAAAACAGGGAATAATGGTGACAGTAAGACTAATAGTAAATGAATTATAAGGTTATTATGAATATTAAATATGATTATGTATGTTAAGTGCTTTGCCTAGTGTTTGGCATATGGTAAATGTTCAATAAGTAATAGCTTATATTAAAATTGGCAAATGTTACCTATGAGTACAACTCCACAGACAGGCTCTGAGCTGAATGCTGCTCCCCATGGGAAGATTGGATTCTTGTGCTCAGTGTCACCTAGGACATGCCATGTGACCTGTGATCCCGGAAACACTCCAACTCTCATATCTAAAACATGTGGGTTAAACTGGAGCCTTTTGTCCCCATGACACCCAGCTGCCCCTGAGCTGATCCCAAGCATCTTGGACAGGGCAGGAGGTGTGAAAAGGAAAGAGTCTTTCATATCAGCCCTAGGCAGGGATCTGCATGGTCAGGAAGGCGGCCAGCCTGTGCTGAGTCCAGAGAATGCAGTTATGCTCTTGTGGGCTATGGGAAGGCCCAGGGGAGGAATAGATTTCCATCTGGAAAGGTGAGAGAACACAGCCAGGGAAATACAGAGTTAACCACAGCAGGCTGGGGAACCAGAAGTCTTGAGTGGAAGCTGGGATTTCAGTCATCAAACTGGCTTAGTTGCCCCAAACATACTGCTCCCCCCCTCTTCTTCTCCTCTGCATCCTGTTCTGATGGGTACTGGTTTCACTTGCATCCTGGAGTGATCTCATTCCTGGGCCTGGACCAGGAGAACATCTCCCTTTCCCACTCTGGCTCTTCTCCAGCTCTACGCAGTCAGAGGGACAGTTGGCCCCGACCTTGCCCTCACTGCTCTATGACCCTGGACACACTATGACTCTGAACCTCACTGTCCACATTTATAAAGATACAAAATGGTCTTACTCTCACAAGGTTCAATAAAATTGCATACAGGCAAATGCTTGAACCAGGCCACTCACTGAGTCCCTAGCATACTTGCTGATAGGAGCCTAAGAACGTCACATCACTGCAGACCTTTGAGGCAAGCCCTGGCTCGATTGGAAGACTGTGGTAGTTGAATGTGCACACAAGTCACCTGGGATCTTGTTAGAATGCAGACATAGATTTGACAGGTTTGGGGTCAGGCGGAGAGCTGGCATTTCTAACAAGGCTTCAAGTGATATTGAAGCTGGCAGACCATGGATCACACTCACTGAATAGCAAGAAGGTACACGATAAGATTACCATTATTAGTGATGCCTTTTAGAGTTCAGGGTCTAGTAGATGACAGAGAAAGAAGGAACTATGTGCCCCATGGATGCTGGTGCTATGTCTGCAGGACAGTAGACTGGGGTGTTATAAGATACAACTAACCTGGCTTTGGGGAGTCCTGAAGGACTTCCTGGGAAAGGTGATGTATGCAGGAAATCCACAGGCTAAGAGTAAACAGAGAAGAAAAGATGAAGGATGAAGAAATGGTGGGTAGTGCTCCAGAGAGCAGCCTTCAGGAGACCCTCAGTCAGTGCTGCCTGGGACTGAAGAGTTTGGGTGGACAGAACTATGGAATATCCAGGGACAGGAGGCTGAAGAGTCAGGAAAGAGGCAAATCCTGACAGACTTAAGAAGGAGCTGTGCATCTGAGCTCAGTTGCGTTAGGAGTACAACCATAGCATTGTCAGAATGAGGGTTTGAACAGCTCCCTCTGGGATCTGTGAAGACAGTTGCCTCCAGGGCCTCCCAGGCTGGACCACTGCAAGCCGAGACAAGAGGGACATCCTGAACTTCGTCTTTCTCTAGTCCCTGCTGGATCTACCCTACTATCATGCCACCATAACATGTACACACCTCAGAAGACATTACCAGGGTGGCCAAACTTGATATAAAAGCTGGAAGTGCCACTCCACCCTGACTCAACAGACAAGGTGTCAGAACCTGAGCGGACGTCTTAGAAAGGCATGGAAGATACTCATTTTTACTAAACCAGACACCTGTTAGGGTCTTCTAAGTTGAAGAAAGGACCAAAAAAAGTTCCTTACTTAGATCCCTACAAGGCCCCCACAGGCATAGAACTAACTGAACAGGGGCATTGGAGATGGACTCTGGGTTATGAGAACAGAGAGCAGGCCAAGAAAGCTGCAGAAAAACCTCCAGCAATGTAGAGTAGACTTCAGAACATCCGCCCGTGGGCTAGAGGGGTCCTCATAGGAGGAGCTAGGAACAGGACTTCCACCTTAACTCCTCCTGTTTGTCAGTAGACATGGTTAGCTGTCCCCACATCTCAGTGCAGATCCTAAGGACATATGGCTATCAAGTTATGCAGAGAAGTTCTGACAGAAGCAGACACATTGGACTGCATGTCCACCTTGGACACATTGCTAAATGGGCTTTGATCAAGCAGAGTCTCTCTCTGATCCTTGTTTTCCTCGTGGGCCTATTGGCCAAGGAGTGTGTCTGTCTGCCTTGGAGTTCTGCCTGGAACATCAGGTAAGGAGCTGAAGTTCACACTATGCCTTTGGCATCTCTGTGACAGGAGAGACGATGCGGGTGGTGGTCATTCTGAATGTAACTGTGAGGCATGCTCCTCTCTTGATAGGCAAAGGAAGGTGAGCCTCAGGTATTGGGCACAGGTAGAAATGGAAAGGACCACCCAGGCTAGGACAGGTAAAACTACAGGCTAGGGCGGAGCACAGTCTCCTGCAAACAAATGCTGCAGACTGCACCTAGGCCTGGAACTATGGCCGGAAGGAAACCTACGGTGACCTTCAAAATCTCCTCCCTGGAATGCCCCAGCTCTGCAACCTCACACCTGTCAGTTCCTAGGTGACTGTCTCCATCCCACCTTTCAGAATCTGTCTCCCCTTTCCAGATGCCAGGCTCCACATCTGGTCCCTGGGACTTCATGGGAGCCACAGCAAAGGTTTTTAGGCTGGAAGTACAGGATGTGCCTGACCTACAGCCTCTGCTTCCCCTTCCCTCAGCACCCTACCCACACCTGTCAAGGGATGCTCAGTAATGTTTCCTCCTCTCGGCTGCTAGACAATTAAGCGTCCTTGTCCTCAGTCCCCTTCCTAATCTATTCATTGTCAGTCATTAGTGGATAATTGGACAGAGCTAAAGAACCTTGACAGCTCCTAGCTGGACTATGAGGCCCCACCCCATGGGCTTAGCAGGCTCCTGCCCAGTTGCGCTCGTTCTCTCTCTCTCTCTCTCTCTCTCTCTCTCTCTCTCTCTCTCTCTCTCTCTCTCTCTCTCCTATCTTTTGTAGACACTGTAGACAGCCGTATTTCTCCCCCATTCATCCACTTGCACAAAGAGAAAGAAAGATCCTTATGTATCTAGCTGTGTGCCCTGTTCCTATCCCTTTCCTTGGTAGATAATAGATGGTCAATAAATGTTTTCTCAGTGAATGAGTGGATAATGGCATTTCACAGATAAATACATCTTATTTCACCGAAAATTGATGTCTCCCTATTTTTTGTTTTGTTTTGGTTTTGGTTTATTTGTTTTACTTTGATTTTTTGACAGAGACTCTCTGAATAGCCCTAGCCAGTGTGGAATTTTACTATGTAGACCAGGCTGCTTTCAAACTCACAGAGACCTGTTTACCTCTGCATCCTAGGCACCGTAATTAAAGCCATGCGCCACCATGCTTAGCTTTCTTTCTTGATTTTTGAGACAAGGGTTCACTCTGTAACCCAGGCTGATCTGGAACTGCCTATACAGCCTGGGTTGACCTCAATCCTAGGGTTCCCCTTCTTCCTTAGTCTACCAAGTATTATGATTACCAGAAACAATTTTTGTAAATGTCTTCCTTCTCTTCCTCCTCTTTCCCTCTATCTCCTTCTACCCTCCACAGGGCTTTATACATGCAAAGGCTCTACCACTGAGCTACAGCTCCAGGTCTTTCACCAATTTTCAACAAAGTTGCTTTCTAGCATCTATGATGAAGGAGTAGTGGAAATATTCAGCAGCCAGCATTGGAGAATGGCCCCAGGGTTCTGCACAAGGAGGGGTCCTTGTTAAGCTGGCAGAGACCCAGGGAGCTGCTCAGTGGCTGAGGAGGATGATTTGATTTCATATACAGACAGGGTTCTGGCACATAGGGCTCAGTGTCTGACAGGAATGTATAAATGAAGGCGCGCATCACCATGTCTGAAGGTCCCTCTGGGTCTCACCTCAGCCTCTCTGCCTTTTCCACCTTTCTCTGTCAGAGCAACCTTGGTGTCAATAGAAAGAAGCTACAGGCAGGGCTCAGTCAGACATACCAGGAATAGATAGGACATTCCCAGCAACAGCTACAGGTTTTCCCAGAGAGAGTCCACGCAACGCTGCCATTCAATATTCCAGAGTTGAACATTCAAATGGCGGGGCCTGGAGCCTGGGAAGCATGTATAACCTCCCCATACTCTAACCTGGGAGTCAGGACACTGAATGCTGGTCCCACCTTGTATAACATTGAACGTAAAGTTGTTTGCACTCTGGGCATTGGTCTTTCCAAAAGCAAAATGGATTCTCTAATCTATCTCTGAAAAAATTAGTTAGTACCAATAAACCAAAAGCCAAGAAGACTGACCTTCCAAATTAGTCACCTAGTGTCCTCTCCAGGGGGCACAACTGGGTGCTCAGTCCATTCAGGACCCATTACTCATGCCTCAACCAGAAGTGCATGTGTTGCTGACTTTCTGGTGGCAGAAGTGACTCTTCATATGCTTTTCAGTTTTGAGCTTCCAGCTGAGACAGGAGATGAATCAATTGGTGGAGCTCTGTGGCTGGTGGCCTGAAACAGTAGGCAGTAAGCTAGCCACAGAAGTGGATAGGCATGCACATAGTGAGTCCTTCTGGGTCTCTCTTTGGCTTTATGGGCCTGAATTTGTGTATATGTAATGCCAAGTGATGAATGCTTGGAGAGATTTGGGAAGGCAAGAGGAGCTGGGCCCACCACTGACAAAACTGCTCACCCAGAGCAGCTGGCCAGAGCCATCTTTGGCCAAGCTACTGGCAAGAGCCATGATCTGAGTGAGGTTAAACTTCCCTTGCAAGGGTAAGTTTCTTTTGAGTGGCCCTGACATGAAGAAAGATTGTTCCAGAGTTTGAGGCCAGGTAGATGAGTTAGGGACACTGTGGGTGTCACCATGAGGAATGGAGATGGCTAGGTCCCACATTAGAAGGAATAAGCATGCTCTTACCTGGGGTCAGTCATCAGGGATGTGATAAGGAATGTCCTCCAGTAAAGACTGTCACCTGATGGATTCATTTCAACTCAGAAATTGTTTGAAAGTCTATGTGTTCCTTCCAAAGACCCTTCCTCTATGAGGCTCCCTCTTAGGGGAACCTTAAACCCTAATCACAAGTAGGTTTCCTGAACTACACAGCTGTGGGTGACACAGAATAGGGACAGTGGGCAGAGCAAGGGCTGCCCAATACTCAAGGAGGAAGCCAGAAGGAACAGGGCTGCCAGGTCCATTTGCTTCCCTCCACATGTCTTTGACATGGGAATTAGTTATGTCAAAAAAAAAACTAGCCAAGCCTGTGATCCCAACATTCAGGAGACAGAGACAGGGGCATAGAGAGTTCCAGGCCAGCTTAGGCTACATAGCAAGATCTGTATCAACAACTAAAAGAAAAAAAAGTCAAGAAAAGTGAAGTTCAAAAAGGTGAGCAGGCTTCCCAAGAGCGAATTGGTGAATACAATGCCGATCTTTTCTCCCTTGAGCTAGCACCTCTGAGAGTCCTAGATCCCGTGACAGGCACATGGGTAGATGTACCCAAGCCTTGGAGCGTTTTTATTTTCCCCTTAAATCTTCTCCAGTCTTGCCCACATCTAACTCCACAGTAACTTTTGAGCAGCCTTCCCAAAGCATAAATTAATTGCCATAGAAACATAACTTTTCTCTATTCCTATTTAATTGGCATATGTTATATTTGATTAAATCTCCTACTTACAGCAGACACAAGCAGGTTTGAGAGTGTGTACCATGAGCATGTGACACATTTGGGCTAAGGAGAAAGAAACAACTGATGGCGGCCCAGCATTCCAAGGACAAGGTGGTGCTGGGTCTCAGAGAACAGAGAGATCAGTTAAGTGAAGTTAGCCAAGAGAGTCTCTTTCTCGGCTGACTCAAATCCTAGTCTATCTGACACCAAAGTTCTGTCTTTTCCCTCATACTGGCAAACTCCACATCAGCAGCAGCGTTAACTTTATACTTTGGGGCAGGGCCAGCATCATGAGGAGCTAAACTCTTTTTTTTTTTTTTTTTTTTTGGTTTTTCGAGACAGGGTTTCTCTGTGTAGCCCTGGCTGTCCTGGAACTCACTCTGTAGACCAGGCTGGCCTCGAACTCAGAAATCCGCCTGCCTCTGCCTCCCAAGTGCTGGGATTAAAGGCGTGCGCCACCACTGCCTGGCTGAGGAGCTAAACTCTTAAATCAACTTTTTAAGTTACTAGTAAGCAGTTTTTCCTAGCCTTTAGCTTCCTCTATCTCCACTCCATAGTCTTTCTATGGCCTCTCCCACAAAAATGGTGACCCTGAGTAGGGAGATTGGAGAGGCTGAACCTGTTACTTCTGGAAGACTTTGAAACAGGATAGAGCCTTCTGCCTATCCAGGCTGTACCTCCCCTTTTAACCAGCCCATAGCTCAGTGTCCCCTCAGGTGGGTGATGAATACCTACCACACATCAGAGCCGTGAGGACAAAGATGGCAGGGTGGGATATAAGAGACACTTTCTTCCTCCTCTTCCTCCTCCTCCTCCTCCCCCTCTTCTTCCTCCTCTTCCTCCTCCTCCTCTTCTTCTTCCTCCTCCTCTTCCTCCTCTTCTTCCTCCTCCTCCTCCTGGTCCTCCTCCTAATACTAATGCTAATGCCAATGCTAATACTACTAATACTACTCAAACCAGTCCCAGGACTGGACAGAATCACGGGAAAGGTTGGGTACACTAGTTCCCAACTGATGTAGCAGGGATCCTTCCTACTTTGGAGTACATTTAAGTGGCTTGGGAAATACTGGTCAGTCATAGTTCAACAGGTGTGTATTGGGGGTGGAATTCAGAGCCCACAGTATGTTGAGGGAGGAATGGGCTTCTTGCAAACTTCTTTCCCCTAAACATCTTGCAAGAACTGTCTTCTAAGAACCTCTCTTTGCAAGCCCTGATTTAGCTTATTGTTCTCATCTTACTGAGAAGAATTCTGCAAATGAAGAACCCAACACCAGAGGGCTCCCAGCAACAGAACAGGAAGGATGTCCTAGGGGCCCTTACTTCACCATAGCCCCCTGCCCCTGCCTGTCTTCTCTAGCTGGAAGCCTCACCTGACTCCAAAGCTGGGCAGAGAGCAGGACCTTGAACAGCAGGTAGGATGGGGTCCTTGATCCCAGGAGCCTCTGCAAAGGTTCAAGTCCCTAGAGCTGAGGGGTCATGGAGGCAAAAGTCTCATGGCAGTCCTAGGCCCAATTACAGATGCCTTTGGGCCACTAAGATTGTCACTTCACTCAAGAGCTGTTAATCCCAGCATCTTCTCTCTGCCTGGCCCAAAGCTTGGGAAAGAGTCTGAGCCAGCTCCTATACCTCTTCCTAGCAGGGAACCAGTCCAGAAGCAGCCCCTTTCCAGGAAGGGAACTGCAGTCTTTGTCTCCCATCGGCATCCTAGGTAGAGTGTTGATTAAGAACAGGCTTAGGTCCTGCTCAGGAAGGCTTCCAGTGAGTGCTGTCTCAGCTCCTGTTTCAATACCTCCCTGAAAATTGCATCTTCTTGCGGAGCGCAGTGTGACCTCAGCCAGTGCTGGGCAGGGATGCCAAGCTGTCAAAGACAGCACCAACTCACAACATCCCCACTCATCTCTGCCCATTAGATCTGCTGCTGCCTCAGCCTTGCCTCTCTGTTCAGACTCCAAGCATAACCTCTGGGTCTTTGGGCTTCCTGATCTCCTAGCGTCCCCACTCCACCCCATGCAGGACTCCCTTCCCCAGTAGCAGCATCAACTCCAGTGTGGCCATGAGGATCATTGGCTAGTATGTCCCGAGCTTTAGGTCTTACACTCACCACAGCTCACCTTCCAAGAATTTAGGCCCCATCTCTCCCCTCCCTCTATTGCCTCCTGGAGGTTTTTTGCACACATTTTCATCCCTCCCTGTCAAACCTGCCCTTCATAAAGGTTGTGATCAGTGGCAACTATCTAGCTATGGCATGTCATGGGTTAAAGAAAGAGGTGCCTAACTAGTGGACACTAGTCACCACTAATCCATAGTGAGGAGAACCAGTGGCCTGCCTTCCACCCTGTCTTTTCAGTCAAGCTGCCAGCCAGCCCCACCTCAGCTCAGAATCCCCTCCTCTATGATCCCAGATGTCCTGCCCCATGGGTCAAAACACTTGCCACATTATTGGAGTTGTTGCTTCTCCTCTGCCTTCTCCACTCGGCTGGGGTCCCAAGGCTCCGAGGCTAAGCTCTCTTCATTTCTATATCCCACTTAGACTCACAAAGCCTGCGCCTGGTGGCCCTTGTGCCGTTGTCATCTGAATTTCTTGATCTAAGAAGAGAATGTATCTCTGTTCAAATAACCTTACAGACAGCTGGAGAGGGTAAAAATAAGTCTCCCCAAAGGGCAGAGAGAAGGCAAGACGTATAATCAGAAGGGCCTGGCAGGCCAAGAAGGGACAGCACCGGCTAGACAAGCTAGTCCAGGACTGAGACTCAATGTTCCCATTCACTTTGGCAACCCCTGGCTGCTTATCGTGCCAGGGAAGTTATTGACATTGAAATTGAAATTGAAATTGAGTTAGAAGAGGGGAGGGAGGCCCGCGGGAGCCATGCAAATCAGGGTGAGGGAAAGGGAGACATCCCTATTCTGGGAAGCCCTTTATTACCCGGTTCCCAGCTCCTGTTAATTCATAACCTGTTGCAAGGAGCTGGCCTTTCATCTTTCCTGACCCAGAGGCTCCTGGGCCCAATCTGCCTCCTGGGCACAGCTCTGCTTCTGTATACCTACTATGCACCAGGCACTGTGCAGCAGCATCAGTGTCAGCTCAACTTCTCCAAGGCTTTTAAAGCAGGAGCCTCCCGCAGCCCTGACAGGTGGGTGGTCAGCCAATAACTGAATGACTTTAGTGATAGGGAGATCACTACCTGAATAACAGTCCATTTTGTGTGTTGGACAGCTCCATTGTTCCAAAGGTTCTTCCTGTGCGGGAATGTGCCTCTTCCATGGTTGCCATGGGTACTAGCCCTCCTCCTCCTCTAGAAGCCTCCATGGCAGACACCTCAACCTATAATCAGGGATGCTGGCTAGCTTCTCAGTTGTGGGGGGATAGTACTCAGCCACCCCGCTGAGGTAAAGGAGACCTGGACTAACCCTGTCTCTAAGGGGATGACCTAGCTGTCAAGACTCTCTGTGTGCAAATGTTCCATCCCCTGTACATGTGTGCTCCTGCCTGTCAGTCTCTTGCTCTCATTTGTCACCTCTCTGTCACTCACATCATAAAATGGAGCCCAGGTGCGAGAGAATCAGCTGCACTCGGGAGACAGGAAGGCATGTTGAGTGAGACTGACAGAAAGACAGGAAGTCAGACAGGCTTTGGAGAAATGCAGGCAGCAGGCAGCTAACAAGCCTTACAGTCTTTCCCCAGGACAACTGGACAGACAGTTGTGAGAGATAGACAGAGCCAGACAGTGAACAAACAGGTGACAGACAATCCTGTCACCTCTGCTCAAGAAGATAGCCTGGTGAAGACCTAGGCAGCACCCCCCCCCCCATAACCAAGGGATTTCCAAGGAAAGCCTGAGGATCTGGGACTCCCAGCATGCCTGGCTCCTCCTAGATGCTCCATGTGATCACAAGGTAGCTCCCCAGCTGCAGCCCTGTGAGCCACCCACTACAAGTCAAGAAAGGACCAGAAAGAGAGTTCACACAGGCTTTCACAGATTGACCACCAGAAGCACATCCTTCAAGGGCTCAGGCATGAGGAGACATCATTTGTTATCATCAGCCCATTTGTGAGAAAGGAATGGCAGAGAAGGGAATTGACTTATCCAAGACTCTGGAGCTTTATAAGGGGCAGAGACGTGATTTGAATCCTGATCCAGAGTTGACATTCTTCTCTCCATTCCCAGCACTGTTTCCAGAGGACACCCAGACCTCATTTGGCTTCGTGAACTCAAATTCCCTGTGTTTCCTCAGGAGAATGAGGTAGTCATGAGCAGACTACATGATTTATGTCCTGAAGGAAGTTCCCACAGAAGGAGGCAGTGAATTGGTCCAGAAATAGCAGATGATGTCAGCCAGGGCATTCCTCCCTCCCCCGGGCCCTTGGCACCATCCTCACAGGACCATCATCAGAACTGAGGTACCAACAATCACAGAGATTAGACGTGCCCTTTCCTGGCTTGGCCTGCTCAGACGTCATCCCTGAGGTTCAGGGAACACCTGTCTGTTTGACCAGCTCCCTCATCATCATGTACAGAGCCTCCCTTGCCAAGCCTGGGAATAGAGCCTCGGGAGGCAATGCTGTATTCCAGACACGTGGGGACCCTGTCCGTCATCATCCAGGGCTCTGTGCTTTCCTAAGCGATCTGTTCTGGTCTCCTGGCATGTCACATCGCTCTTCCAAAACCGCTTCTTGTCTTCCCAGTGCCTACTTAGTCTCCTCGTTCAGTTTGGTTAATTACAACCTCGCTTCTGGCACACACGGAGTGTTGGACACTGGAGCCCTTAGGCCTATTGCTTGACCTTGATCTAGATTCTCTCTCCATGTAGGCTGCTTTATGTCTAGAAGAAAGGCAGCTATAAGCGGGAGCCAGCTCCATTGGACTCAAATAAAAAGGGATTCTGAACACCTCTGTCTCCATGTTCAGGGGTTTTCACAGAGTGTGCTATCAGGAAAATAACACAAAGGAAATGAACAAACATTACCATGCAAGGCCTTAGGCCTTGTGAAGAGTTGGTTCTTAGACATTTACCAGCACAACTCTGGATAAAGGATTTGTATAACAGTTTGGCCACAGGACTCTGCACTTCAGTGTGATGGCAGGCTTTCTATCTCCCCACCTATGAGGGACATGCAGACACAATGGCCTGCCCCCATACTGCAGAGGCAGAAGCTAACGAAGGTTAGTGGGTCAAAACTAGGCCAAGGATTGGACTTTGAGGCCTGGGATGCTCCATGTGCTGAACAAGACATTTTTCCCTTGTCAAGCTGCCTTCAGAGCAAATGGTGTAAAAGATTCAGAAATGGGAAAAATCAGAGGCTGGGGAGATGGTTCTGTCAGTAAATACTTGCTGTGCAAGCAGGGGAACTGAATTCAGATCCCCAGAACCTCATGGAGACACCTGATGCATAGACATGTAGTACACTGAAAAGGGAGAGAGAGAGAGAGAGAGAGAGAGAGAGAGAGAGAGAGAGATACAGAGAGAGACAGAAAGACAGAGAGATACAGAGAGACTGAGAGACACAGAGAGAAACAGAGACAGAGAGAAACAGAGAGTGACAGAGGGAGACAGAGACAGAGATTGGAGCACTTGGCCAGAACCAGCCAGGATGTGTAGGCAGTACTCTTCCATCCTCTAGCAATAGCAGGGTCTCTATGCCTCCCCTCAGGGCTCTCTTTTGCAGGGACACTGAGAAGGCTTATCCCCCCCCCCGTCAAAGTATGCCCTGAGAGACAGAGGCATAAAAGAAAAAAGGGGGGAGGCTGTGGCCCAAGTGGGACTGGGAGGCTCTGAAGAGCTGCACACAGTTCTGCCCACAGTGATGTCCCAAATGCAGGGCCCAGCCCACCCTGGGGAGTGGCAGTGGATGAACCACTGAGTGGATTAAGAAAGATAGATGTCTAGGTCTCCAGTTGTGGAAAGATATGTCTGCATGACTTGTCAATGCATCTTGAGAGCACAGGACTGTTTCAGAACAATTTCCCTCAAAGACAAGCAGGCCACATGCATCCACATACTCACACCCTGACAATTGAATACCACTAGGCAGATTCACAGATAGGCACACAGGTGTGTCTGTGCCAAGTGGAAGCACTTAGAGAAAGAAACAGTCATTCAGGGGTGTGATGAACTGTGCACTCTCACGGAGAAGCTTATGCTCAGGCCTCAGCTCCACTTAGCACTTAAACTGAGGTGGTCATTCCCTCTCCCATGAGCCTCTGCCTGGACCCTCCGCCTCCAGACTCACCTCTAGTGCTAATCTCGACATAATGGTCACACCGTATTCCCAGGATTTCATTCTGATCTTTCCTCCTCCCTCTCCTGTGGGGAAAGATCTCCTTCAATAGCATCTCCTGCCTCCTTCATTAAGAGCCCAGCCTAGCATGCAAACTTTGAACTATGGCCCCTCTGCCTCCCCATCCACACTATGTGGCCTGCCTCCTGTACCTCCAACAGGCAGACTCTCTGTAATCCTCTGAAGGCCACAAGTTCAGGGGAGTGCTCAGATGCCCCAAGTAGAGGTCGTATATCTTTGCCTTGTCTGTCCTCTCTGGAAGCTGTTGGCCATGCGCCGTTTCTCTTTGGAGAGTTGTGGTCATGCTTCATCTTGCCTGCTGTGTGGTGAACTCCCCACAGCCCACTTTTAATCTATCACAGGCTCAGGCTCACAGGAGGACCTCAGGAAGAGCTTACAGATAGACTAGACCATTGTGCCCTTTCATAACCCCCCACCCCAAGCTGGTCTTTCCACTTCCTTCCTATATGGGTCTGGGTCTCGCTTGCTGGACAAGGTTCTCTAGACACAGCTCCTCCATCCCGCCCACCCCCACCGGAGCCAAGAGGACTTGAGAAGGCCTTTCCCAACCTATGGCCCGGGAGCCATCCTCAGGATATGACTCTCCTGGTGTAGCTTCCAGTTCTACTGTGTCAAGTATGTACTGTCATCTAGTACTTTGGTAGGACACTCAGTCACACCTGCTTCTAAAGCCAGAACACACACAGCTGTGCTCAACAACCTTTTGCTCTACCCAGCATCAGGCTCCCCTCTCATGCTGTATCTGCTCCTGGAATACCTTCAGGAACGGGGAGACCATTCCCTGACAGACTGGGTACCCCATGGTTAGAAAGAGATCCACATACTTGTAAGTCATCAGTTGACTCTGCTCAGCCCTCTGAGGCTACTTCTTCTCCTCTAGAAGAGACCTCTACCTATTTGAATAAAGGGACGAGCCCTGTTGGTTCATGTAACTATTCCCCCTCGTGGCATGGACTAAGTTCACCTCCCCTTTAAGCACTTGTCCTCAGCTCACCTCCCCTTTAAGCCCTTGTCCAGTCACCACACAGCATTTAGAATCAGCCCTCCTGCTTTCCAGCCTCACCTCCCGCATCTTCTTTGCAGAACCCTTCCTAAGGTCCTCAGCCCCCTCTGACCTCAGCCTCTGCCCTCTTCTCTTTCTTGTCCCTGCTGTGTGCTTTCTAATGGCCCCTATACCCACCAATACCAAGAAGGGAGGCAGATTTAGAAGCCTGGCTGCTCACTGCGTGCCACTCCCAAGCATTCGGAGAAGAGGGCTCTAACCTCTCTCTGGCCAAGGGAAGTGGGGACTAAATAAAGTGTCCAAGAGAAGGCCTGGCCCTGATGTTCACAGAACTCACCTCACCTGAGTCCTTCCCAGGAAGACTGGAGTTGTGCTGGAAACCCCAGGCATGCCAGCTCCCTCCATATCCAAATAACACGAATTTACCCAGCATCTGCATAACTCTATCAAGGGCTCTGCTAAAAGCAAGATTCATAACGTCTAATGTGTTCCCTTCATCTGCTAATTTAATAATTCCACTAAAAAATGAGCTCGTTTGGCCCACAATTTGCTTCCCAGAGGCCTAACGCCTCCTATTGCTCACGACTTCATTAGCTCTCAGACACACACACATTTGCTGCTCTCCCCTTGTTTTGAAGAAAGCAGAGCTGGGGGTGATCGATTATCTGCTCCCTGCTCTGATTCCCCTTCCCTCACTCCATGGCATCTCTCATTTGGAAGATCTGGGCAGGCACACTCTCTCCTCCCTTTTCCTTCACACCTGGGAGTTCCAGAAGGGCCAGTGTGTTCAAGTTCCAGGTTCAGATGGGTGTGAAGATGGCTCCCACATGAGCTGTGTTCTCCAGCAAGTGAACAAGATGAGGCACAGAAGTGAGTTCTGGGGACTAGAGATGCAGTATGCATGCTCTAGCCTCAACCATCTGCTGTCACAGGATACCTGGGGTTGTGGGATTTACCGAGAACACAAACAAGTTTCTCTCAGTTCTGAATACTGGGAAGTCTATCAAGGTGCTGGTGGATTATAAGTCTGGTTCTCTCTACTCCAACATTAAACCTCCGAATGTATCTCACCTATGCTTACACAGTGGAAGGAACAACTGGGGTAAAAGGCTTCTCTATACCTCCCAGCCCTAATCCCATTCATAGTAGCCCCATCCTCATGACTTAATTACTTCCTAATTGTCCCAACTCTGCTGCGTAATTTGCACATGTATGCATAGCATGCATATGTGCATGTTTTCACATTCACATGTGTGGGAACACATGTGCACTAGTACATGTGTACACGTGTGTGCACTTTTGCATTCACCTGTGGATGGCAAGGGCTGGCATGGAGTGGCTTCCTCACTTGTTCCCTGCTTTATCTTCCTGAGGCAGGTTCTCTTCCTGAACCTGGAGCTGGTGTTGATTTGGCTAGTCTCACTGGCCAGCCTGCCCTAGGAATTTCCTGTCTCCTCCACTGTACTGGTTAGCTTTCACTGTCACCTTAGCACAACCCAAAGTCTTCTGGGAATTAGGAAACCTCAACGGAAAAATCACCGCTACCATATTGGCCTGTGGGCATGTCTGGGGGTGTGTATCTTGACTGTTAATTGATGTGGGAGGTACTGTGGACAGTATGATCCTTGGGCGAGTAGGTCTGGGCTATATAAGGAAGCTAGCTGAATAGGCCAAAGAGAGAAAGCCAGCAAGCAGAATTTCTCCAAGATTCCTTTTTTAAGTGTCTCCTGACTTCCTTCAATGTCAAAGGGTAAGCCACATAAACCCTTTTCTCCCCTAAGTTTTGCTAATGGTGTATAACAACCAAGAAAGCAAACTAGAACCATCAACCAAGTGCTAGGATTACAGGCAGCCCACCACTGCAGCACAGCTTTTATGTGGGTTAGTAGACCTCTAACTAAGTCCTCCCATTGACTTTGCAGATGCTTTATCCACTGAGCCCTCTCCCCAGACCCTGAAATTCCTAATGCTGCCACACTGGCCTTGAGTGCCAACAGATGAATTTTGGAGGAGCCCGTTGTTCCTAGCTACGACATGCAACATGGCCAGGAATTCAAGCATTGTGTTCCTGCAAGTTTTGGTGTTTAGGAGAGGTGACAATTAGTCCCATCTACTCCCACAGCCACCTTTGAGCCACACTCCAACACTTCCTCTGGTCTTAGCCTCACTAGCCTTGGGTAACTGTGTCTGGGGACCCCTGGGAGACTGATGAATGGGCTTCAAGGAGCCAATGATCTGCATTAATTTGAATATATGATGTCTGTGTACTCATGCATATTTTCTACCTCAAAGCTGTTATCAACTCCTCATAGGGGTCTCCAGACCAGAAAAGATCCAAAGCCAATGCTGTGGAGCAGTGGTTAGGTACATTTTACTATAAAGAGCTAGAAATGGCTTTGGGGGAGCATGGATTCCCAATTACTCAACTTTATGGCCCAGTGTTCCAATAAAACTTTATTTAAATGAGGCAAACCTTGGCTACTCCAGTGAAGCAGGGTGGGGGAGGGGGAATTCTTGTTTTCAATAGGAAAATACTAGAAGACTCTCAGGTTCTTTCTAGCTTGTTTATTCACTCATTCATTCATCCAGTTTATTACAGAAATAGATACCAAGATGCTAAATCCAACAGACAGAAAGAGGACTAAGATGAACTGCAGCCTTCAAAAGATCCCGAGCCCCGTGGGAGAGATGAGCACAGAACACAGCCATTCAGTGTAATGAAGAATGTGAGAGAAGTTTCCACAGAGAAGCATGGGTTAAAGGAGACCATGAAAGGACAGGGGAGGAGTCTAAATGGATGAGTACTCAATGGCAGAGTAGGAGATGCTGCAGCCAAGGACACAAGGAAGAAGGGCACCCATTGGAGAAGAAACAACACATGCAAAGGCACCAGGCACACGCCCCATTTGGATAAATGTGAAGAAAGTGGTCAGAACCGGCCGCTGGGGAGCAGGAGGAAAGGAAGACGGAGAGGAAACCAGAGTGATCACAGGAAGGCCTTGCACTCTATTCCGAGGTCAGTGGATCCAGGAAAGGATTGGATCCTCAACAAACAACTGCAGCCCTCTGTGAAGCTGTGTCCCAAGCAAATGTGCATGAGCCATTTCTTCCTGATCGTGTTACTCTTGGTATTGACTCAGATTTTAATGCCCCAAGTCCCTTGATATTTATTCCTAACTTAAGCCAAATCTCACAAAGCCCAAATCATCTGTCTGGTAATAGGATTTCCCCCACCCCTAAAAACTGTGCCCACATGAACATCCTCCGATCCGACCCTCTGGATTGGGGATCTCAGAACAAGGTCAGTATAATATCACCAGGCAGGCAGCTGCTAATGTGCAATCAGAAAAAAGCACTTAAGATTTCAGGGAAGTTGTTGGTTCTCTATGTGGATGAGCTCCATTTACAAAAGCTCCTGAACTTGGAGGAGCTTGGGCACCGGTAGATGCAGAAATCAGAAGCTACAAGGATTGTTGTTGTGCCGCTTGCCACAGCCGCCCCCGCCCAGGCGCCACCAGAGCCGGCCAGGCTGACCGCATCCCGCCTCAGCACGCAGGCGCCCTCTGGCCCGCCCCAGTTTGGGAGCACGGGGCGCGGGTGCTAGCCGCCTCTGGCACTCTCCAGCTCCTGGCCGATGCTGTGCTCGCTAAGCACTCTCACCGCCCTGCACCAACTCTTGACCATAGCGCGTTTCCCGCTGTACCTGCCTCCGCTGTCAACGCGCTCTCCTCTAGAGCCCAAGTGTTACAGTCCCTTAGACAAAGTTATCCGATGCCAAAGTAGCTTTGCACCTTTATTCCTTCTGGATGGCGGGCGGCGGGCGCCGAGAGTGGACAGGGCAGGCAGGTGGAGGAGGGGGAGAGAGAGAGAGAGAGAACTACTCGGGTCAGGATGTTCTAAAAATACTGTCTGGGAAGGGTCAGAGGTTTGGTAACTGATACTTTCCATTGGCCTGGTTTGTGGTGCCTCATTTGCTTGCCCGGGACTCAGGGCTGCTTTCTACATGACAAATCTTACACGCCAGGCCTCTCTCTACACAGGGGTTGTAAAGGCTGTGGCTGGATTTGCAGGAGTCTTCTGGGAGCATTGGCCAGAAGCATGAATGCGGTCCCTCGTGGAGGTTCCACTGTTCATGGATTTCCCACCGGGTCTCCCAGCGCTTCCAGCCGATGCTCAACCAGGTGTCAGATTGCCTGTCACAGACCACTGCCCCCACAGATTGTCCCAGCCTGTGGCCACGTTTGCATGCCATTACTCTGAACCAGCAACCACCAAAGTGTAGCTTCAGATCATGCTGCCTCTTCTCTCCTTCACCAGCCAATTTTCATTCTGGGTCTAGGGTGCCAGAGCTTCTTGCTGTTCCATGCTTTTGGTGCCACTCATCTATGTTCTGGCTCCACCAGAGAAGGGCTGAACCTGTTCTATAGTCCCTGTGCTCAGGACAGCCTGGCATACAGTTGGCAATCTACTTGTAGAGTGCTATGAGATCCCACTGCTAGTTTTGACTCATTGTCTTAAAGAAGCACAAGCTGCAGGCTTGGTGCTCCAGAATACGAGTGAGTGAGGATCTGATGTGTCAGCCAGCCCCTCCCCTCTCTGGCCCCTGCAGCTATGTCCTCATCTGCTCTCTCTTCAAGTATGTCCATCTCTTTGTCTTCTAGTCACATGGTACAATTGTACTTCCTGGTCCTCTTGCTTTTAGGGGTACTATGTGACTAGCTCCAGCCAGTGACTTATGAACCAAAGTAGACTTGTGGCTAGTGGTGGCCAATGGGGTGTGAGAGAAATGTCACTTTCTGGCTGGCAGTGAGAAAGTCGCAAAGTTCTTTTCTGCCTAACACATCAACGAACAGTGCTGGAGACAGAGACTGCTCCATCCTTCCACATGCGTGAGTGACAACATTGCCCCAGCAGTCCACCAAGAGATGAACTGTGTAATGAGAAATAGTTCTGCTTGCTTCAGTCTTTGAGACTGAGAACCAGGGCTTATCTGTCACCACTGCATAACACTGCCTTATCCTAGCTTGTCATTTTCCTCTAATGGCTTTCCTTCCTTTCATGGCTTCCACCACCCTATTTTCTCTCTAAGGAACCTGATGCTCTCTTCTTCATGACAGTCTCCAGGTCTTCAACACACATTCTTTATGCATCAGCAGAAAACAGAAAACAACGACAAAAAGACATGCCCCCCCCCCCATGAATGCACAGTCTGGTATATGCCGTGCTGATCTGGTGGTCCCTGCACAGGAGGTCCCCCTGTAGGCTCTGTTTCAGTTCTCCTAATGCTCCCTCCATGGGCTTGTTCTTGAAGATGGAGATTTACAAGCTACAGCTCCTCTCCATGGGCCTCTTGCTATGTTCTAGTTTTGTTTCTGTTACAGAGACACAATATCCTGACAATATTCAACACAGAAGAGGAAAAGGTTTATCTGTCTTACAATTACAAGTTAAAATTTATCAGTTTGGGGGAAACCAAGGTGGGAACTCAAGGAGCTAGTTACATCACACCCACAGTTAAGAGCAGAGAGAAAATGAAATACCTGTGCTACCTGCTTGCTTGCTTGCCTTTGTAAGTGACCTAGGGAATGGTACCACTCACAATGGCCTGGGTCATTCTACATCAATTAACAATAAAGATATTACCTCACAGACATGCTTATAGCAAACCCGCTCTAGATAATTCCTCACTAATACTCTCTTCCTAAGTGATCTAGGTTGTGGGAAATTACCAGTTAAAATTGACCAGCACATGCTACTATGCTTCCAGTGGCCCCTGAGCCTCCTTTGGAGAATGATCTTTTACAATAAGTGGTCCAAGGCTGAGGTCCACACCCTGATGAGCCCTGAAGCTCTACTGCAATGCCCATCAATAGATCACAGAGTACGTCAACAGCTCTGGATGTTATTGGTAAAATAAACTAAAACAAAAGAGAATCATGACAGCATGCTCAGAGACACACAACACATCAGAGTTACAGGGTCAGGATAAGAACCTATGATTCTTGTCCCCTTTACAGACAAATGGGCTTTGGTGTATCCTCAGCACATTAAGAGAGTTGTGAAGGATGCTTCAAGAAGCCACAGACAAAAAGCCATAAAGGAAAGAGCAGCAGGCAGAGAATTTGGGAGGGAGGATGGCCATGCTCAGGGCCTGGAACAGAGTTCCCATCCCTAATGAGAGTGAATGGAGGGAACCCAGTGCACCTGAGCCAGGCACCTGCTCGATGGGAATCTCTGCTCCTCTAGACCACCACTTCTCCTGCTCCCCCGAGACAGCCTTCCCAGGCCCCACACAGTCCTGGAGCATCACCTACAGGCCTCTGTGTCATGAGGTTTTTCAAGGATCTCCAACCCTGAAAAGAGGCCTGTGGTCAGTTTTCCATTCCTGCAGCATATACCTTAGACACTTAACTAATAGAAGGATTCTTCTTCCTCATGGCTTTGAAGGTTTGGGTTCATAATTAATGGGCCCATTGTGTTTCCACCCCTGAGAAGGGCAGCAAATCCTGGCAAGAGCACCTGGCTTGCCTTATGGCCAGACAAACAAAAGAGAGGACGAGGCTAAAGTTCCATAATCCCACTTAAGGACACACTCACAATGACCTAAACATTCCCCACTAGGCTTCCCAGCTAAAGCCAATCCTTTAACACACTGGCTTTAGGGGATGCTTCTAATCCACAAGAGAGCGAGTCCTCTGTGCATTTAGATGCAGGGACAGTAGAGTGCAGGGGAGCCAAGAGGGCCATATCTGGTACTGCAGTCTTTATAGCGAGTGTTATCCTTGCGATGGCCACACCCTGTCTTGGGTACCTCCTCCACCTGCTTCTTGGCTACTTATCTCTTCCACTTGGTGCACCAAGTTAAAGTTATGTGACAAGGTGACCCTGACCCTCAGTTCAGATGTAGGTGCAGAGACCGGAGACTAAGCAATTAACACACAGTCGGGAGTAAAGGTGCCCAGGGAAATTTCCTGCAGCAGTGTACCTGGCAGACAGGCAAGCACAGCAGGCAAAAGGTAGTGAGGGAGATAGCATCCTGCACACACTGCCTGCCTCCTCTTCTTTGGCAAAATGCCACTGGGGAGGGGGCAGCAAGCCAGGCGGAAGGGAGCTGCATGGAGCTGTGCAGGGAGGGGACAGGCTCAGGCATGGGGACAGGCACACCCAGTGCACACACTTAGCATAGGAACAAGCACTGACCATGCAGAGTGCACAGCACCACACTTGGCCGTGCATATCCACGACAGGCAGCAAGACATGCTCGAGCATGGCCATATACGCAGCAGCACACAACAGTGTAGGCAACTATGTACACGTGTGCATGCATACATGTCGCCTCCCATATCTTTCCAAGAGGAGCTTCAGCCTGAAGCCAAACTTACAGTGAAAGCTTCCATTTCTCTTCCTCCCCTCTGCAGAATATTGCTCTGAGCCGAGAGAGAGAGAGAGAGAGAGAGAGAGAGAGAGAGAGAGAGAGAGAACACATACATGTCCAGATGTACAGTGTGTGTGGAGAGTAGAGGACAACCATTGTCCCTCAGGTATTGTCACCATTTCTTTTGAGGCAGGGTCTCTTTGTGACCCGGAACTTGCAAAGTGTGCCAGGCTAGCTGACTAGTGAACCCTAGGAATTCACCTGTCTTAGCCTCACCAGCACTGACTGGAATCACAGATATGCACCATCATATCTGTTATTTTTCTGTTGATGTGTTTAGTTATTCATTCATTCATTTATATTTCTGTTGGGTTTTGGGTTTTTATTTTAAAAAATATTCTTCAAGAATATCATAAATGCACTTAATGTATCTTGATCATATCTACCATCCTCCATCCCAGTCCCTCCATTACCAATCTCATGTAGTTTTTAAAAATAACCTACTATGTCTAATCTGTGCTGCCCATATATTTGTGGGTGCAAGGTCATCAACTGGAGTAGGGTTGATTTACCAGGGGCCGTATCCTTAAAGAAAACTGACTCGAGCCAGGCAGTGGTGGCGCACGCCTTTAATCCCAGCACTTGGGAGGCAGAAGCAGGTGGATTTCTGAGTTCGAGGCCAGCCTGATCTACAGAGTGAGTTCCAGGACAGCCAGGGCTACACAGAGAAACCCTGTCTCGAAAAACCAAAAAAAGAAAAAAAGAAAACTGACTCTCCCTCCCATAAAAGCCATCAACTGGCTCATAAACCACTCTGTGATCTGGAGCAATGATTGGTTTCATCTTGAACATGTCATGTGCAGGCAACCATGGCTGCTGTGAGCTCATGAGTACAGCAGTCCTTCCATGTCCATATTCACGCCTGTGTCCCCTAACTTTTAGCTCTTAAAATCTTTCCACCCTTTCTTCTGCAATGGTCTCTGAGCCTTGGGAGGTGAGGAGTAATAGAGATGACCCATTTGTAACTAAACACTCCACAGATGCTTTGGCCAGTTGAGTTTGGCATGGCTCACTGCGTGAAGAAACTTCTCAGGTGAGGTTTGGGAAACATGCTAATCTATGGGGCATGGAGATGTAAATACCTGACTTATTACATGAGTTCTGGGATTACTCAGGTTCACACATCTGAACAGCAAGCATATTTACTGACTGAGTCATCTCCCAGCCCACTCTGAAGACACTGACTGGTCATAAGGTTAAGTGTCCGGAAACACTCTGCAGCTCTCAGACTGGGAGACTTTGGGCAGCCATAGTGACTCTGAGCCATTTGTCTCATCTGCCTAAGGTGGTATCAGTAAGAGAGTAAGAAGCCATTGGCAGGACTTCAAAGATGAAAAAGCTCTGTAGGTTATAGGCTATACATACTTTAATGGAAACTACAGACCTAGATCTGCTGGACCCCACCATACATGGTAGAAAACTGCATCTGATGTTTGCGCTTAGACAGCATGTGGTCCAGCCCAGTGCTCTCCGCCTGGGCGATCTGTTAGAATCCACAGCCTGGGAGATGTCTCAGCTGGCAAAATGCCTGCTGGGCATGAAGACCTAAATTCTGATCCCACGTAAAAGCTGAGCGTGGAGACCCAACTGAAAACCCAGGGCTGAGAAGGAAAAGGCTGGGACAGCAAGACACCTGGAGTTCATTGGCTAGCCAGCCTAGCTGAATCTCTATGAGCTCCGGTTCGGTGAGAGACTTTGTTTCTAAGGTAGAGAGTGATCAAGGAAGACACCCAAAATCAACCTCTGATTTTCACACACACCCATACACACACACACACACACATACACACACACACACACACACACACACACACACACACACTAATAACACCCATATTAATACACATAAACACTAACACACACACATACATATATGCATACAGACCCATACCAACACACACATCCATACTAACACACACATGCATACAGACCTATACCAACACACACACATACATACATGCACACATACACACATGCACACAGACCCATACCAGCACAGACACCCATACTAAAACACATACCCACATACACACACACAAACTTACACACCCATACTAATACACATATACATACTAACATGCACACATGCCTGCATACATACATACATGTATACTAACACACATACATACATGCACACACACATATCAACACACACATACCCATATTAACACACACATGTGTACACACACATGAACTGACAAATTGGACAGGCTCTGAAAATCCCCAGACCTAGGCCCAACCCCTGAGATTCACAGTCCGTGGATCTGAAGTGGGGCTCAGAAGTCTGTGGCTTTCGAAGGCCCCTCAGGCAATTCTAATGTGCTGTCAGAGCTGAGACCCACGCATCCAGTGGAGAAACTAGATACACACCAAAAGACTAAGTGGGGCACTTCACAATGGATGCATACCCAATGATAACAGCTAACACTGAATTAGCATGTGTGGTGTGTGTGTGTGTGTGTGTGTGTGTGTGTGTGTGTGTGTGTGTGACTAAGGTGGCATTTTTGCTGAACTTGAGAAGAGGATTGAGTTTTGCTCTGGAGAGGGAAGAATGGGAGGATGGGATGTTGGTTAGAATCTACGGCCTAGGAAGCTTTTAAAATCCTGGGGGAGTTGGTGAGGGGAGCAGACAGCACCTTGATGCCTGGGACACTGGCACCCCCAGGGGAGCTGGTGGGAACTTAGGTCAGAGGCCTGCAGCGGCCAACTGATGGGAAGAGAACATTTTGGGACAAAGAAAAGGCAGAAGTACTTTATGCAGCAGGTAGCAATTATGTGCCCCTTGTCATTATCCCCAGAGGTGGCCAGATGGAAATAGAATGTCAAGATGGAATCTGAAGAAGCTGACCCAGGAGTCTGGAGGGAAGAAGTGGAGACTTCATCTCTAACTTTCTTTTTCTGAGACCTGTGGAGTAAAGATCAGTCACCACTTGACATTCTCAGACTCTACAAAGTGTGGCAGAAAGGGCTGTCAACGGGACCCAGAGGCCGAATTCCCAGCACTGTTCTCAGTCAGCCTGGGCTTCATCATTGGAGAAGGAAGGGCAGGGATAGCTGAATCCAAGCCATGTTTCCAGCCGAGTGTCCATCAGCCAGTATCTCAGAGGTTGTCCTGGAGGGGTAAGTATGGGAGTCCCCTGCTCCATGGGCTCCAACTCAGCAGGTCTGCTCCCCCTGCTTTACACACTGGCTGCCAGGGAAATGTCCTTTGACCTAGAAGCTCAGACAGCTGTACTTGTAACTCCCACAACTGCCCAAATGACAGGGAACCCCACAGGACTCCAACCATAAGGACATCAGGCACAGAAAGTGAGGGCTGCACCGGGAGCTGAGACCAGGATATGGTCTGAGCAGGAGGCTGTGGAAGCCACAGACCCACAGCTGTCAGAACTCCTCACTGCCAACTGCACCTCAGGAAGGGTGTCACTGAAGAGGGGAGCTTAAAATGACAAGAGGATCTTCCATTGAGGGAGCAAACTCTCTACCCAACATACCACAGAGAAGTGCGCCCTCCTTCACTGGAGAACTTCCTGTGAGCTTCTCAGCTCCACTCACTAATTTGGAGAAACTGAGGCTGAATGCCTTTGATGCTTCCAGGTACACTCTTCAGTGACTTCTTTAATGTTCCCAATGACTGAATGAAATAAGTTACTATTTTGTTCCTATTTTTCAGACAACTACCTTGAAGGACAAAAAGGGAAACTCAAGTATAGTCACATTTGTTAGAGCCGGTAGCTATGCACCTAAGTGGTCTTCCTCCAACTCTACCTTCTAGAGCCCCAAGCCATAGCAATACAGGTCTCTCTCTCTCTCTCTCTCTCTCTCTCTCTCTCTCTCTCTCTCTCTCTTTCTCTCTCTCTCTCTCTCACACACACACACACACACACAGCAACTTTTAGAGACTCTCTCTCTCTCACATCAAGTTTTAGAGAAGAACTTTAACAAATATACTAAAAGATTTTAAAAAGGTATTGCATTCATAAAATAAGATCAGGATGTTACAAAAAGGGAAAGTTAGAGCACAATCAAGGCTCTAGAATTGGAAGCAAAATATGAACTAAAATTTATAACAAATATTATAAAATACTGTCAGAAAATATCTGAAAAGTAGATCAAAATGATGAATGCATAAAAATAAGGGAACAAAACAAAAATGGCTTAAATAATTTGGTAGAAGCGGGGCCTGGTGGCACATACCTGTCCTGTCTGCACCTGAGAGGCTGAAGCAGGATGGCTGTGAGTTCAAGGCCAACCTACTCTGTACAGTGAGTTCTGAGCTACACAGCAAGAGCCTCTATTGAAAAGAAAGTTCAAGCAATTATCTCAGTTATTGAATCATTTCACTATCCAAACATTTTGCCACATGACCTTGCAGCACCTCCCACTTTCTGCCTTCAGATGTGGTTTGGATCAAGAGAAGGCAGAGGATATACTGTGACTGAGAGGTGCAGCTCATGCATGACCAGACTTCTTCATTTGCTGTCCTGCCATCTCTACAGTCAAGCACTGATCCAAGAGATCATCAATCACATTTTAAGTTATCATGTATTAGATTGGTTTGTTATGCAACATAATTGCAAGCATGGTTAACTCTTGCAAGTCTGGAAACTGGTGCTCATTTAACAGGGAAAACAGAAGAAATGGTGTTAAAGAAGAGGAAGAGGAGGATCAGGAGAAGAAAGAGGAGCAGAAGCAGTGGGAGCAGGAGGAACAGGGGGAGCTGGAGGAGCAGGAGGAGCTGGAGAGCAGAGGGAGCAGGAGGAGAAAGAAGAACAGGAGAAGGAGGAGCAGTGGGAGTAGGAGGAGCTGGAGGAGCTGAAGGAGCTGGAGGAGGAGCAGGAGGAGGGGCAGGAGGAGGAGCAGGAGGAGGGGCAGGAGGAACAGAGGACGGGGGAGGAATAAGAGGAGCAGGAAGAATAGGGGAGCAGGAGGAGGAACAGGAGAAGAAAGAGAAACAGGATAAGGAGGTTCAGGGGGAGCAGGAGGAGCTGAAGGAGCTGAAGGAGCAGGAGGAGGAGCAAGAGGAACAGGGGGAGCAGGGGAAGGAACAAGAGGAGCTGGAGGAGCTGAAGGAGCTAGAGGGGCAGGAGGAGGAGCAGGAGGAGCAGGGGAAGCAGGTGGAGATGCCACCATGTAAATTTTAGAGCACTAAAAGAAAAGAACTTCAAGTTAAAGAACCCATGAAAATCTCAGAATAAGAAATAGATCCAATAGCTCCAGCCTCAGACATACTGATAAACACATGGACAGTGAGAAGATCCTGAAGGCATCCAGAAAGGGGCAGGGGGCAGGTTTCAGGAAAAAGAACATGGTTGTATGACTTTTAAGTGAAGTAGGGTCTGTTAACTTGGGAGGAGTTATTTTCCATATAAAATTCCATACTCAGGCCCCCAAACATGTCACATAAAAATCTGAAATAAATAAATAAATAACTCCTAAAAAAAAAAAAAAAGAGTGTTGCCCTGAGAGCAAGGGTGGAAGTAGGAAGAGAGAGGAAAGAGTAAAGTTTTTCTTTGTATCACAATATGTATGTATGTATGTATGTATGTATGTATGTATGTATGTATGTATGCATGATGGATGGATGGATGGATGGGTGATGGATGGATGGGTGGATGAGTGGATGGATGAGTGATGGATGGACAGATGGGTGGATGAGTGGATGGATGAGTGATGGATGGATGGATGGATGGATGGATGGATGATGGTGGATGGATGGATGGATGGATGAATGGGTGATGGATGGATGGATGGGTGATGGTGGATGGGTGATGGATGGATGGATGGATGGATGGATAGATGGATGGATGGGTGATGGATATAGTTATTTTTCATTCATATTACGTTCTGATAAGATGGCTCTCCTGACTTTTATATTTACCCAACACGTAACCCATAGGCTGTCTAGTCCCCTACAGCAGCAGAGAAGAGGACAGCAGGGAAAGTTGTTAATAGCTTTAACCTAAAAAGACCAGTGAAATCACGTTTCCCACCTTACATGGAAAGGAAGTCAAGAACTGCAGGAGAAGAAGGGATAGATGATATGCACTGCATGTGTTTGTCATGCTACAGGAGAGGATCTAGAAGAAAGAAAAATCCTAGTGAATTTCTGGCGTGTATGTGAGCCACGTTTCTACATTTATTGTGATGCTCTATATTTGACTAAAACCAATACAACATGTCTGTAAGATTACTACGGTCAGAAAGAGAGTGGATAACATCAAAATATTTACCTGACACATCACAAGGTAGACAAATAACATCTAAAATAGACAAATCAATAGCCAGTACTGTATGCATATTAGTCAGAGATGGGAAAACAAATGGGGAGAAAACCAGGCATCTGAAGTGTGCAGTCCTGGGCTGAGGAGATGGCCCTGTAGATGAAGTGCTTGCCACACAGAGTAAGGACCTGAGTCTGGATCCCCAGAATTCACATAACTTCAGACACAGCCACTGTTCCTATAACAAGGCAGGAAGTAGGGTAGGAGAACCCCTAGAAGTTTACAACCCAGCTAGCCTGGTGTTCACAGAAGCAAATTACAAGAAATTGGCTCAAACAAAGTGGAAAGGCAAGGTGTCCACTGACTCCACACACACTTGCACTCACACACATCATACAGACACATGCACACACAAAGATGCAGACATACACACATATATCACACACAGAGAGACATGCACAGACACACACAGAGATCTATATACATACACATATCACACAGATACACACACACACACAAACACACTTTCAAAGTGTTCTCCTGGGACTGGATAAATGTTGGTTCCCAGCACCCACACAGCAGTTTACAACTGTCTCCAGTTCCAAAGAAAGCAATGTATTCTGACCTCCATAGGCTCCTGCTGCATACATATATAAAGTGTGTGTGGATATGGATATGGGTGTGGGTGTGTGTGTGTGTATGTGTGTGTGTGTGCAGAGAGAGAGAGAGAGAGAGAGAGAGAGAGAGAGAGAGAGAGAGAGAGAGAGAGAGGTGAACATACATACATAAAAATGTTTTAAACGGATTTCAGAAAAAGCTTTTTAAAGTGTTGTCCTGAGAACAAAAGCAAAACTAGGAAAAGTCGAGAAATAGTATGTTTTTTCTTCTTCTTGTTATAAGATCTCTGGAATTTAATCTTTTTCGTTTTGCATATATCTTATTTGGATGATTTTTAAGACAAACAAAATTAATGATTTAAAAAGACTTCCACATCTGCCTATTATTAAGAGATGTTCTGCTATGACTTCTAAAGGCTTTGAATTATTTCAAGGTTCCAAGGGAAAAAGTGTGTGTCGTGGCTGAGGTTTATCTGCATACAGACCCAGGGTGACTGAAGTCTAAATAAGTTTTCCACGTGGATCTAAGCAAAGAGATCCTTGTGAAATCTTGTGCTCCAAGCAGCAGCCTGGGGCATTCAGATTGGGCAAAGCCTCCCAGGTCCCCAGTGACTCTACCCCTGAGTCTCCAACTTCTCTGGAGTTTCTGAAAAAGAACATGGCCAGTTCTGCCCCCACAGCTCCCTGGCAGGTGCTGTGGGCATCATTCCTAATGAGAAGTGACAAGCACAATTGCTGGGGGGGTGCATCCAGCTTAGAGCACAAGCTGCCCAGTGTGGCTGGAGGGTTTCTCAAGCTGTCAAGGGGGCCCCTGGACACTCACATGCCACAGGCAATCTGGTCTTCAACATTAACTTTGCATTAGCATGGATGAAGGCCAACCTGGGGCCTGGGCAAAGGGGGAGTCCAAGGGAACAGAAAGAAGGAGCCAGCAGTCAGAGAGAGCCCTTCACTAAGCCTGGACACAGACACCTGTCTGGCACCCTCCACTGGGCCCTCCCTCACATGCAAGAGAGGGAGTTAAGACACCTAGATGCAAAGGGTCTCACCCATGTAACAGAGTTCATCTTGGTTTCAAAGGCTTTCAAGGGCAAAGACAAAATCAAGACATTCCTCCAGCCCATGGCTCCATCCCAAAAATCCTATAGCTTTAAATCTGGAACATTCTTCTTTTGAGTTTCTATGTGCTATGTTCTTCCTCCATCATTGCAGATAAGTTCTCTTGTTTCCCTTTGCCTCTGGTTCTAGTTCCACTGCCCTTTCTTGGTTGCTGAAATTGGAACATTTCGGAAAAGCAGAGACACCAATGTCACTACCTGATGAAGAGACAAGAGAACTGAAAGAAATCTCAAGTATACTCAAGAGATCCTCAGCCACATCACTGGCCCCATTTGGCTTATTGTCTACATGCTGTCTGTGGCAGAACAATAGGACATTCCTCTGCTGACTTTTCCCTTAGCTGCTGGACCACTTCCCATCGTGTGCCAGTCTCTGCATTCAGGGGTAAGGATAAAGGATGGGTCAGCAGAGCCCAAATGTCCTGAGAGGCTATGACTCAGTAGAGTAGGAGACCTGGGTTCAAACAGAACAATGTTGTTAGATGCTGTTGATCCTTACACCAGTTTTTCTCTCTGTGTCTTGAACCCCAGGTTTCCCAGTTTTCAAAGGAAGGCAAGGAGCCAGCCATAATACTCTTGTGATGTATGTGTACCTGTTCCAGCATGTATGTGCACATGCATGTATGATCAGCTGTCTTCCTCAGTCGTTCTCCACCTTTACAGGTCTCTCACTGAACCTGGAGCTCTGGAAAACCAAGCTTTCCCATTGCCACATTTCCACAGTTTCTGAGATGAGGATATACCAAAAGAACAGCAGCCACACAAGACCCTGAGCAGTTCTAGACCACTGTCCAGTCCCACAGATGGAAGTCCTTCAAGGACACAAGTACAACAGACCCTCTTCAGCCATGTGGCTCACTGAAATCCTCTCCCCTGGGGAAATCCTTCCAGCAGTATGCTTAGCAGATAGCAGGATATGCACTCCTTGTGGAGCACCCAGCACCGGATGGATGGTATAATCATAAATACACAAACTGCAATGAGATAAAATTATCATTATATGAAGTTAAATTATTAATTAGCACCTCCAAAAAAAGACCAGCACCACCTGGTCTTGGATCTTGGAAGCTGTGTTTCTGACAGCAACAGAAAGATCTAAATAACTTATCAGTGCTGTGCAACTAGGTGTGGTTCTCTGTGACCATGGATTCCAGAAGCCTGCTCCAACCAGGCAGCCTGCTCTACCTGCCCTTGAACAGCAATACTTTTCATAGTTGTTTAAAATTATGTGACTTCTAGTTGGAAGACATGAACAAATGTCTACTTGACCCAGATATGGGCTCAAAAGGAAAATAATGATTTCATCAAAGTCCAAGTTGGGCAACCAATGAGTCTCTTGGGGTTATTTTCAGGAGCATGGGCAAACTTCAGACATCTGCTTCACCAAAAAGCACATCCCAGCATGGATGATGGCTCATGAAAGCTGCAACCCTGGACTTCCCAACATGATAGTTCAACAGGTCAGAGAGTCTCCTGTCTCCAGCATTCCTTATGGTTTATGTACCTGTAAGAAGGAGCCTTGTGAATTTTGTAAGTTTCAGATACTTCTTGAGACTTCTGAGTTGCCTACTTTCGACGTCTTAAAGAGCCTGGCTTCAGGATAGAATATTTCAACCCAGAGGAAGTCACTGCACAATGAAGAAAAGAGGAGTAATTCCCATTGCCAATTTCTATGACTGGAGAAACTAAGACTCAGCACAAAGTAAAAGGGCTAGAGAATCTGGATCAGAGCACACTGAGACATTTGTATACTGGGCTGGGAGAAGGGCAGGTCCCTAAACTGCCTGAATGCCTTGGAATTAAAAACAGTTAACATGTAACTGTAACCTCTGTTCTGTGCCATGTGCAGCCTTCTTGCCAGATACCAGAGTTTCTTGTCGGAAATGCAGAAGAAAAGAGTATCATTACCTACTGCAGAAAGAGAACAATGTATGGCAGGCTAGACCAGTGAGCTTAATGTTTGCATTTTGCCTAACTCCATCTCTGACAAAGGTCAGGTAGCCTTTATTGTCACCATTGCATACACTGTCATCCCTGTCACTAATGCCCATGAGCCCTACCACCTCCTCCATACCATGTGGCTCAAGGAGAAAGTAGGAAGCTTTTGAGGACATCTTCCTTACCAAGGCCTCCATCCCTGTTACAGGATGCTTGTGAACCATGAACCCGTGAAACACTCCAGTTAGGATGGAGCTGACGCCCTGCCTCTTCTTAAGTCTCCTGCAGCTGCTCTGCAGAGCGATTCTTCACTCGTTCAAACACCTACTAAAAACTGCCTCAGTGTTCCTGTTCAAGATTCTAACTGAGAAAAGTACAGCCTAAAATCCTTCTTTAAGCTCTCACAGAAGGGCTAAAGAAGTAGCTCAGCTGTGAATCATCTTGCAGAGGACCTAAGCTCAGTTCCCAGCAACCATACTGGTGGCTCATAACCAACCACCTATAACTCTAGCTCTAGGGGGATCTAACACCTTTCTGAAGGTACCTGGACTTACATGCACACACACACACACAGACACACATAATTTAAAATAATAAAAATCAAATTACCATTTTAAAGCTCACAAGATAAGTCAGGCATTTTGACACATGCTTCTTTTCCCAGCACTCAGGAGGTAGAGGCAGAAAGGTCAAGAGCTTAAGGCCACCCTGGGGTAAATAGTGAATTAGAGGCCAGCCTAGGTTATGTAAGATTCTATCTCCAAAAGAAAACAAACAACAACAACAAAAACAAACAAACAAAAAAAGGAGTGTCTTGCAAGATACAGCTGGAGAAATGGCTTAGTCAATACATGGTATGTCAGCCCAAGGACTGAGTTCAATCCCCAACACCCATGTAAAAAGCCAGGCTCAGCAGTATACACCTGTAATACCAGTGGAAATGTGGAAATAGGAGGGTCCTTGGACTTGCTAGACAGCCAGTAAAGCTGAACCGGTGACCTCCGGGTTCAGTGAGAGACCTGGAAAGGTGGAGACTGATGGAGGAAGATAGTTAATATCATACATGTATATGCACACATATGCAGGAGCAGGTACACACACATAGATGCATATGCACACACATGCAGGAGCGGACACACACACACACACGCACGCACGCACACACACACACACACCCCTCAGAGATAAAAAGCTCTCCATATATATATATATATATGTGGTTTTTCCTTTGCTTTGATAAAACAACTTGGACCAAGGCAATTTACAGAAGAAAGTTTATTTGGGCTTGTGGTTTCAGATAACTAGCCTCTGAGACAGTGGGGCTGAAGGCATGGGGGCTGGAGCTGCAACTGAGAGCTCATCTCTTGAATCATGAGCAGGAAGCAGAGAGCTCACTCTGGGAGTGGCATGAGGCTTTGAAATCACAAAGCCCACTTTAGTAATTTACTTCCTCCAGTAAGGCCACACCTCCTAAACTACCCAAACAGAACGACCAACTAGGGACCAAGTATTCAGACAGATTAACTTACGGGGGACATTCTCATTCAAACCACCACAACTTAGTTGTGTACACCTATAATTCCATCATTCGGGAGACTGGGGTAGGCACATCATGAATTTGAGACCAGCTTGGGCTACATAGGGGGACCCTAACCAAGCTGGCAGGGCGGTACTGGGCAGAGAACAAACCACTAACCGTTTTCTGGCAGCACAGAAGATTCAATGACCCATCCAAGGCTGGGTAGAAGCAGAGGCAGGATGCACCCATAATCTAAACTGTGTTCTAGAGACCTGTATATGGCCCCCAGAGAGACTGTGTAGACTCCATTTCTGGTAATACAGGCAGGGTAATCAACACTCAGCCAGCGCTTCCTTGTATACTATGTGCAGGAGTCCTTGAGGCAAGTTTGTGGAGTCCTAATGAGGCAGTCTGCTCCATGGGGTTCACAGTAGCAGGTACTTATATATCCAACAGGATATGGGGTTCAACACACATGGAGGTTCAGACACAGTATTGTCCCACACTTGCTTCTTGTGAGTGTCCCCTATGACCCAGACCCTACAGCCCAGCCACAATATCTATGCTGGCTCTAGCCAGATGAGACCTGAATAATTCATAGCCAGCACATGGGCCAGCCCCAAGATAGCTTTCTGGTGGTCAAATCAGAGGCATGGGCAAAGGCCAGGGCAGCTGGACCTAGGAGGGGCTGTAGTGGGTTTGAAAGCCAGGAGCAACCAGGCTGGAAAGAGTAAACAAGACTCCATGAATTATTCATCAGGGCAGCTGCTGATGCAGCCTAGGGGTGATGGTGGTGTGACAAAGTGAGCCTGATGGCACCACTCAACCCTGGTGTTTCCAGTGTGGCCTCAGAGAGAATGGCAGGGGCCAAAAGGCAGTACTTCTGGAGCGCATGCCCCAGATCAATGTTACACAGAGAAAGCTGAGCTGGTTTCACAAACATCAGAGTGGTGTGCTTCAAGAATTCCACATTGTCGTACCAAGCCTCAGGGACTCTCATTCAGGAAAAGACCAGCACTGGGTCCACTAAGCCCTCATGCTCCAAACTATGTCACTTCAACAGAAGTACCAAATCCCAGCAGGTCTGGAGCACAATCCTGGCCACAGGTTAAGAGCAGACTTGCCTTTGTCCCTTACGTTATCTAGCTCTCTTGGCTTCCACCATCTCCTCTGTCTCTCCCTACTGTCTTTCCTTACAACTATACTGCACAGATCTCCCAAGAGTGGAAACACTACAAGCCCTTCTATGTCTATCAGGACAAGCCAGACTGGCTGCAGGTCCTCCAGTGTGTATGGGTGCAGGTCTTCCACTGTGCCATGGTCCCTACTATGTGCCCAGCCTCAAGCTATGTGCACAGCAGTAGTAGAGACCTAAACTCCTCCACTGATTACTGTGTGACATTAGATCATCTCCTTTCTGTCTCTGAGACTTGGGAAGCTAGACAAGAAGGTGTAGTGGATTCCTCTGAACACTGTGACAAAATGACAGGGTAGGAGAGAGGGAATGGATGATCATTCTTCCCTCTAGACAGGACTCCTGGGGCTCAAGGTGTGAGGGTGGGGATTTTCTAGAATCCAGAGTAGGGGGCCAGGCCTTCATTCTTAAAGGTCGAGCTCTTGAGTTTCTTTTTAAGAGTGAACATGTTCTAACAACGGTGGACGCTCCCCAGTGTAATACCTACTGGTGAGTCTGGGAGCCTTTTGCAAGGCAAGATGGCTAGCATGGGTGTGACTCCTAGTGTGAGCATTGCAGCTGCCACAGAGGCTCAGAGGAACTGGGTGCCTGGTCCAAGGCCACACAGCTAGCAACAAACAGCCCAATCCAGAATCCCAGATCATCCTGTCTTCTCCATCGTCCATCCTATAGCAGGACCATCTACCTTGTCACTGACCCATGCCAGGCCAGAGTCCTCCAGCCTGCTCTTCAACACAGATCCCAGAGGCAGGAAGGCTACACAGGTCTCTCATCCATATAACAGGTTCTCAGCTCCACATATCCATAGCCACAATGGGCCTGTCCTCTGAGAGCCCTGCTCAGTACACAGAAGTCCAGAACAGATCAAAGGAGAGGGAGAAGTGTGGGCAAAGAGAGGGCTCTAAAAGTGGGGACTTGGGAGGGGGAAAAAGGAGTCCCTTCTTAGCAGAAGCCTGGAGCAGCTGCATAAGTGGCTCTGTAATGAATAAGTGATGGCAGCCACCACCAGTGTTTCTACAGGGGTGCCCAGCTAGGGCAGAAAGGGCACTAAGTGAGGAGGTTTATCAGAGATCCAGCATCTTCAGGTCTCTCTCACATGGAGCACTTATGCATTTTTAATGGGTCTTGGAGTGGCAGGCTGACCTGAAGGGCACAGAGTGTGCCTAGAGCTGGAAGGCTGAGGTACTGGGTTCCCAGCAGTGCTGATTCTGGGGGAGTATCCTGAGCTTAGATGTCATGGCACCTCTACCCAGGCATGGTGAAACTGGGATAGAAGCAGCCTGGGCCCTGAGTTCTCTTTCATCCTCTTAGCATGGCTTTTAGTTCCCAAGACCGCTTTACCTCCTGGAATTAGGAAAGCCATGATCAGTCGGCTTCTCAGACTCAGGGGCTGACAAGTGTGCCCCAGGAAGTAAAGAAACGACCAAAGCTGCAAGACCCCCATGGACAAACTGCCTCATCCAGGGGAAGGACACAGAGAAGACATCCACACTTTTTTCAAAACACCTGTGACCTGCCCCCCCCCCCCAACCCCAGCACCCTATCAACACGCAAGGCTCTGCAGACCAGAAAGGAAGGCTCTGTCTTCAGAAGCAGGAAAGGATCTAGGCCCTGGGGACCTACAACACACCAGGCTTGTGTGTGGCTAGCCAGTTTTGTGACTGGTGGCCCTGTATTAACTACTTTTTCTGTTGCTGTTACAAAACACCTAACAAAAGCAGCTTCAGGAAGGAAGGGTGTGTGGGGGCTCACAGGTGGACTACTTGTCCACCCTAGGTGGGAAGGCACTGAGAGAAAGCATGGCTGGATTACACTGTATCTGCTAGAAGGATACAGAGACTCACAGGTGAACTAGTCAGTCCACCCAAGTTGGGGAGGCACAGGGCAGAAGTATTTGAGCCCAGAGCTGGAAACAAAATGGTGGGTCTTCAAGAAAACAAAAGACAGAATTATCCTGTGGTTCAGAGGGCCCTGAGCACACAGGGAAGAAATAGGGACTCCATTTAGCATATGTGCAGCCACAGTGACACAGTATAACTATAGAAGTCAAGTTTGGAAGCCATTCAGACATCCACTGATGGCTGAGCAATAGCAAATTAAAGAAGTGATTGACGTTCAGGGGTATATCTTTGTCTTCAAAGGAGAAGGAAATTTTGATGCATCAAATGGTCAAGAAACTTCAAGACCTTATGCTAAGTGAAACAGGCCAGCCACATGAGGCCAGTGCTCCTTGATTTCAGCCATGTAGGGTACCTAGAGTGGTCAGGCGCACAGCAACAGAAAGCAGATCTGAGGTGGCCATAGTCTGAAGGGACAGGGATTTTGGAAGATGTTATTGAATTTAGAGTTCCCAATATTCATATCCCCCTTCTCTCATTTTGTTGCTTTTCTGCTCTATTTTTGTTTTGTTTTGAGATTACATCTCCCTGTGTAGCCCAGGCTGGCCCCAAATTCCTGATCCTCTTGCCTCAGCCTCCTGAGTGTTGTGATTGTAGCTTTGCATCACCATGACTGGCTTACACGATTTTTAGGTAGTAGTGTACAATAAAATTTTCTATTTTAACCATTTTAAATGTTAGCTTTAGAAATGTTAAATATATTCACATAGCCATGCAAACAATATCAGAAACATTTAAACTTCAAAACTGCAACTCTGCCTAAACACGGTAGTGCATGCCTGTGTATGCACTTGGGAGACTGAAGGAGAAAGACTGAGAGTTCAGGGCTGTGATTTGAGCCGTTGTCAATAACAATAATAATGACAATAATAATAACACTGCCTATCGACAGGAACTCGGAGGAGTCTGCCTAAACTTGTAAACCATATACATTCCTTAAGATTAAGAGAAAGGCTAGAAAGATTGCTCAGCAGTTAAAAGGATTTGTTTCTCTTTCACAGGACCCAAATTTGGTTCCCAGTACCCACACCAGGCAGCTCACAGCTGCCTCTAGCTCCAATTTCATTACATCTGACCCCCCTCTTCTAAGCTCATTAAATACCTGCACTTATAGGCACAAGCCCTCCATCCACTTACACAATTTAAAATACAAATTAGCTAATTAAAATAAAAAGAAAATAAAAGACGAGAAAGAGATCACTTATTTATAGAATACTGTTGTGCCTGCTAGTTTTATGTCAACTTGACATAACCTCAATTGAGAAAATGTGTCCATAAGATCTGGTTGTTGGACATTAGTGATTAATGGGAACGGTCCAGACCATTGTGTGTGGTGCCATCCCTGGGCTAGTGGTTTCTATAAGAAAGCAGGCTGAGCAAGCCATGAGGAGCAAGCCAGTAAGCAGCACCCCGTGATGGCCTCTGCATCAGTTCCTGCCCTGCTTCAGTTCCTGTCTGACTTTAAGTGATAGACTAAGAAATGGAGTGTAAGCCAAACAAACCCTTCCCTCTCAACTTGCCTTCAGTTATGGTGCTTCATCTTAGCACCAGTAGCCCTAATTAGGACAACTATTGTGTCACTTTTTGTGGCCTGGAGCATCTAGAAGGAAGATAGCAAGGCTGCCCTCATCCTGCAGCTGAGTGTCAGTTGTAGAGACTTGAGTTTTTGCAAAACCAGGAGCGTGTCTCCTCTTGCCAAGTACATTGAGCCAGGGCCCAGTCATGGGTTCAAGGCACTCTTTTCTTCTATAGATCCCAATTTCTCCCCACACATCACAGCAGAAGCAGCTTTTTGGTCTCTAGGTTATATGGAGTCTCTTTGCAGCCCCACACCATCTTCTCCCATCAGCCCATGAGCTCTCAGAGGGAGGATCTGTCTAGTTGGAGCTGCCTCATCCTTAACCCTCAACCCATCCTGGCGTCAACTTCAGTGTGGTGCACAGGTGTGGTTGCTTGTATTCTCATGCTAATTATGTTCCCCCAAGTTGGTTCTGATTGGTAAACAAGAATATAGACAACCAATGGCTAGGCAGGGCAGACAGGGGCAAGACTTTTAGGATTCCCAGAGAGGAAGGAGGAGGAAGAAGGAGATCTACCATGCTGGGAGAAGAAACGGACAAGAGGTGGAGGAGAGAGGCCTGAAGAAGAGGAAGAGGAAGCCATGATGGAGCAGAACCCCATGGCCAGGAGAAACCACAAGTAGCAAGAAGTCTTATAGCTGGGGAATAAGTTAGTATAGTGTTAGATCTGCCCAATCCAGGCTTATAGCTTATAATGATAATAACTGGATTGTGTGTTTTACATATATGGGATTAATGGGGTTGGTAATTCCAGCAACAGGAGGTACTAGCACATCTGTAAACACAGGGACTAAGGATGGTGCTCAGTTGGAACAATTCTTGCCTAGCATGCACTGGGCCCTAGGTTCAGTTCTCAGCATCCCATAAGCTGGGCTGGACCTCTGGAGGCAAGAGGACAAGGATTCCAAGATCACTCTCAGCTATATATGGATTGGAGACCAGTCTGGGCTACACACACACACACACACACACACACACACACACACACACACACACACACACACACACATACGAAAGAGAGAGAGAGAGAGAGAGAGAGAGAGAGAGAGAGAGAGAGAGAGAGAGCACATCATCAAACAGCCTCTCTCTTTTACCGGTTCAGATGAGCTAACCCCCAGAGAACTTGCACTGTGAAGCTGGGCCACTTGGTCCAAGGCCTCTCCAGTGCTCACTGTGACCCAAACATCAACCATTGGCCAGGCACTTTCTTTACTGATCCTTTAAATTCTTCACAGACCCCCTATAAACAGTGGTCAGTGGCCACTGTCCCTATGCCCATTTTATAGATGGGGTAGTTAAAGCTCAGAGAAGTTACAGAGCTTGCCAAGGTCTACAGCTCCTGAGTGGCTGTGAGTTAAAGGCAGGCATGACTGTTAACTCATGCCTCCTGTGTGGTTCCTGGTGGTGCTCCAGGGTTGGGGCACCTCCCCATTCCACCCTACCTGTCACCATGGGTCCACTTAGCATGGTGTCCTGAGCTGGGCCCTATGATGTAGGAACCATGCTGCCTCTCTGGGTTAACATGAGTATGCTGATAGCTGACTGATTGGTGAAGCAGAGTGTGCAGCTATTGCAGCTGCTGCCTGAGCAATTCTTTGCGTTAGTGTGAGCTCCTTGACCTGCTGGAGAAGTAAACGCAACAGCAAACAAGGAGGGACACCCTTTGTCCATACTGCCACAGCTTCTGAAGTTGCCATGTAGCGCCCTTGACTTCCAAGTGCTGGACCAAAGCTATCCCATGAACCCAGGACAATCTGGCCCTGCAGTGTCACTAGGACAAAGACACCATTTGTGTCTCTGGAAGTCTTGTTCTCTGACTTTTCTTGCACCAATGGGCATTCCCACCACAGTGGACCCACTGGGTAAGAGGTCCAGAGGGCTGGCCCTCTAGCATCCCTAGAGATGCCAACAGGACCTCCTAAGCAAGGGATACAGTGAACCTGGAGGTGGCTGCTCCCCTCTGTTCTGAGGGCAGACACAGCTTGGGCTCTCAGTGAAATGAAATGCTATACCTGTCCAAGCCTGGCGCCCTTAACCTGGGCAAAGTTCAAAGCCAAGTCTCTGCAGGAAAACAGACCATGGGCTTGTTCCCCACCACTAGAGATGGATGAGGCCTTTCAGGAATGGCTACTATTCAGAACAGAAGAGCAGGAGAGATCTTGTGCTGGCTCTTGGCCTGTGGTCATACTTTCATAGAATCCTCAAATAATTCAGAGCTGAGCCATCCAGGACACCCCCCCCCTCCAGGTCCCTGTGAAGTACCAAGCACCATGCTAAGAGTTCTGTGGATCTTTTAACCCCCACAATAATATGAAGTGTTACTGCCAATTTCTCTATAAAACTCAGGCACAGCAAGGTTAAGCAATTTCCCCAAGGTTGTACAGTTGTGAGTGGCCTGACGGAGCTTTGAACCCAAGCAGTATAGGCAGGATTCACCCTGCCCTGCTGTCCCTTAGTTACTGTGGTGCTAAACAATCAGCAAAGATCTCCACTCCCAAGAGTGAGGATGCACAAGCCTCCAACACCCAGAACTGGAACCCATGACTCACTGACCCTAGGGATGCTTGCTATTAAAACACGCCAAAGCTGTGCCTGTATTTCATACAAGGAAACCGAGGCTCTGAGTGACTGCCATTTGTCCTCAGCCACATTCTACAGCTGAGTGGCAGAGCTAGGACTGGATCCCAAAGCTTTGACTTTCAAATCTAAGAAAGACACAAGTTTGGGGAAAGGACTGTGTTGTCCTGTTGACAACTCAGAACTGGCTGTCCGAAAGGACCGGAGCACAGTCGGAGTGCTGAGCCGAAGCGTGGTGCCATTAGCAGCCAAGGGTGGGTGAAGGGCCTAGGAACAGAGAGGAGCTGGAATTGCATTTTGTGGCCAGCCCCGTGATATCGGCAAGTCATTCTGTCATCCTCAGTTTCCTTTACGAAGAATGGGAGATCAAGTAGTGCACAACTCAGAGTTCTAGAGGGGGGGTAATATAATGTATGCAGAGTGTGTTTGCACACCTACTATCTAGTGGAGGTCTAGTGGAGTGTCATTTATGGCACAGATTCACGGAGGCCAGGATTACAGGCTACATTTCGCTTGTGGCAGGGGTGCGGTTAGAACTTCATCCTCAGTCTCAGGAGGCCTGTTAGATACATCAGGGCACGTGCTTCTTGTTGGCCAGGCCTTCAGGCACTGACATGTGTTTAGGCTTGGGAAGGGTGTGTGGTGGGGTGAGGGGTGCCTGTCATTGCCCATTGCGTTCAGCTTCAGCCTCCTTTAGAGGCTTCCAAGCACCTGCTCCTCCACCCTCCTCCTCTACCTGACACTCCTCATTTGCATACAGATGCCCCTCGGCCAGCCCTGGTCTGAGTTAATAGAAACAAAAATGCCCGGTCCATGAAGACCGTGAGCAGCAGGTACACCGCCCACCGGTGGAGGGAGGATGGGTATAATCAGATCACAGTGGAGGCAGATGTTCAGACCTGGACACAGATGGCCCCCACCTGCTTTCAAATCTGCATCCTGGCTGCAGTCCCTCACTGTCCGCCTGAGAGGCTGGTGAGTGGTAAGGGGTGCAATCAGCAAGGAGAGCCTGACCTGGTGAGGAAACTCCAGCACGTTGGGGCAGCTGTTGCCTCTGGGACAGCACTTCACCCGATCTCTCAGCCCCAGACCCTGAGGTGACCTCCCAACCCCCCCCCCCCCCGAAGAGTTTGCTCTGGTATGTCAGTGATGGGGCCTGCATGAGATGCTGAGCTTTAGGGCCGGGGCTCTTGGCACATAAAGAGAATCTGGAAACCTCAGCCGTGGGACCCAGGGATGCTGTGTGGAAGGAGACCTTCCACTCTCCTGTCCAACTATGGGAACAGGGAAACTGAGGCTGCCCTGTTTTGTGGACTAACCCCGGAGTGGCAAAGTGGCTACCATGCTCAGGAGATGCTGCCTCTCCTTTTGTCAGCAACCTGAGAAGGACCGCACTGGGAAGGATCAGCACCCTGCCCCATCACGTCAGCTTCTACTCAGCAGCCAACTCCGCTCCATTGCTTGTAGCTCGAAGGCATGTAGGCCTGAGTTTCCTGCTTCCAGAGATAGGCTGGCTAACACCACAGGGCAGCAAAGTTGAAAGTGGTTCTCCTCTCAGATGGAAGTGGTTAAGATAATGATGATGGTGATGGTGATGATGATGATGATGGTGGTGGTGGTGATGATGATGATTGTGGTGGTAGTGGTGATGATGGTGATGATGTTGGTGATGGTGGTAATGATAAGGAGGAGAAGGAAATGGTAAAGGAAGAGGGAAGGGTGGAGGAGGAGGATGAACATCAGCAGAGTTTCTCCTGAGTACTTGCCCAGCATTCTGTGCTGGACTGAACATTTGACTGGCTTGCACACATTATCTCACTTAATCCTTCCAATGTCCCACGAGGTGAGTCTTACCTCACGGATGAGGAAATGGAGAGTCAAGGAGGTTAATAACTTGCCTGCTGTCACAGCACTAGCAAGTGGTGGAGGCAGAAGTCACAAATACCACATGATTAACTTGCCTCAGAGTCAGAAAATACAGAGCAGAGCAGTCAGGCCAGGAAGGAGTGGGGAAGTCCAGGCACCTGAGTGGTCCCTTTCCATAACTGGAATAGAAATTTGGGGAGGAAAGGGGCTTGCTGAGGTCACACAACAATTTGACCAGACCACAGCTGTCACCTGGAACTTAAACCAGAGCCCATGGCCTCCAGATGATACCAATACGACAGAGCCTCAGAGGACCACAGCACAAGGCCCAAGAGTCTTGTGCCTGGGCCCAGCAGCTGGTTGTCACCCCTCAGGGAACAGGAGAATCCCATCAGAGAAATCCATGGCAGAAGGTGGGATGAGGAGACAGAAGACAGAGTGGGGAGCACAAGCTGCGTTCACATCCCAGAAGAACCGAGACATGAAGGGAGCCGGCCCCTCTGCAGGCTCAGGGTCTTCTTGGCCATCTGGAATTGCCTCCCCAGACCCCATTTGAAAGCACAACGTTGATGTTGGAGGTGGAAGACGGTTATTAGAGAGCTCACAGCTATCACGGAAGCACACGCCTTTATTCCCAGCACTCAGGAAACGGCGGCAGGAAGACCAAATGTGTAAGGCCATTCTTGGCTGCATAGTGAATTCAAGGCCAGCCCAGGATACACAAGCCTGTTCCAAGAAATGGGATAAAGCAGAACAGAACAGACCCTCCCGACTCACGCACTGAGTTAACGTATGTGAGATGCCTCAGTTTCCTTGTTGTGCTGGTGTGTTCCCGGGAATGACACATCCTCTGCAGGAAGGGTTGGCTCTGGCCTAGAGTTTATTAAGCGCCTACTAAAGGATGAATACTGTACCATGAAACCCTTTCACAAAGCCATCCCGAGCTCTCTCTGGGCCCTTGATTATCTGCAGGACTCCACAAGTTTACGCTCTTGTGACCTGTTCCTTCCATGGTCTCCAGTAAGCTTTGAGACCCCATGATCCACTTCTAAGGGCATGTTCAGCCCCTTTCACCTGTTAAACATGGGGTGTCTTCCCAGGACCCCCCAGTCTATTAGGTGAACTCAGCAAAGCTCTCTCTCTCTCTCTCTCTCTCTCTCTCTCTCTCTCTCTCTTTCTCTCTCATGCACACATGCACACACGCATGCACACACGTACACATAAGTATACTGCACAGCAATACAAAGAGGATTCCAGTGAGTCAAGAACCATACTAAGGGGGGGAGATGCACCCCAAAGACCCTTTGTTTAACCCAAAAGCCCCCTCCAACAACGTTCCGGTGGTTCTCCTGCTCAAGACACACAGTCCCACTGGAAGGATGACAACTTGTCCATAGGCTGTCTTCCTGCCTGCCCTTTGCACCTGCCCCATGCAGAATTAAGTGTGAGGCACTGTCCCATGGATGTGGCACCACGGCTGTCCACTCTTGGAGACTTAACACCAAGGAAAAACGTAGGACAGTTGCAGCCCTTCAGCCCCAAGCGCTTCCCCTTGCCAGCTGTGTGACTGGGAGCAGCCTCTTAACCTCTCTGAGCTTCAGTTTCCACAAAGCAAGACAACAGCAATTGCTACATGCCTCCTGGAGTTAGTGAAAGGATTAAATGAGATAATGCCACAGGAACGACCAGATACTGCCTGGCTCTCAGAGGAGCTCGATAAACGGAAGCTGTGATTATTACACTCAAGTCCCCACCTCCAGATCAATTGCTCTGTCTCTCTGCACTCCCTGTGTGATAGCAGCTCTGGGCCCTGTGGGAAACAGAGCTGAGTAAAGTCCTCTCCCTGGCTAGGCTCCACCTCTGGTCATCTTGGAGGGTCAGGCCAGCCGACAGCTGCTGGTTCCATTAACAGCCAGAGAAAGAGCAAAGCCATACATTCTCCTAAGGGCTGGGCTACTTTCCACTTGGTCCTCAGATAATGGAAGCAGAGTGAACCCTGTGCAAGGGAATATCAGCGCAGAGGAAGCAATGCTAAGGCGACCAGGATGACCTCTTATTCCCAGGTACTTTTGTCCACAACCTCAACAACAGCTCAGAGACTCCCAGCCTCACTTGGATTCCTTGAACACTTGGTCCATTTTCCTCTTCATGTTCCCAGGGAGAGATGACATCACGGGTGGCATGCGACCACTCACCAGCCTGGCTGCAGCTCTGCCTCCACTCACAGAGCAGGAAGGAAGGGATTTCTTGAGCGAGCATCTAAGCCCAGATTCCTTTCTTCTAGGGCGTTCTCCCTGGAGCTGAGGGCTTCACTTCAAGGGAGCATGACCGCTCCTTAGGCCTGGCTGTGGCTCAGAGAAGGTACAGATTGTCACAGAGCAGAGTAGAGGGTCTAAGCAGGTAGGTGTAGGGGGTAGGGTGGTAGCCCAGAGTTTGGAAATGGGGCCAGAACCAGTCCCCCTACTTCCTGAAAGAATCTTTATCGCAGAGGAAGTAGCTTGCAAGCAGAGGTTCTGGCAGGCCTTTCCTTTCAGAAGTGCAGCCTAGTGGTTGTGCCCAGAGCCCGACCAGGCAGTCAGCTGAGCTCTCTCTCCCATTCCCCTCCCCAGAGACATATAGACTCAGTCTTGTTCTCAGCATGGCTGAAGCCACAGAACAATGCATAGGCTGCAGGAAAGCCAGAGACAAGACAGACATCGAGCCAAGGTGCCCTGTTGGTGTCATTGTCCATGAGGAAGCCATGTACTTCCTGTGAGCCTCTTGTAGAAGGCACCTCCGCCCCCAGAAGAAAGGTTCAGTCTCCACTTGAAAAGCTGGTCCAGGTAAGAAGTGCTGACCACAGAGTTCTAGAAGGGTAGTTAAGGAGCTGAAGAAGCAAGAATATCATCTAGAAGGCTGATAAGATGCTTACTGATCCAGGGCAATGATCCAGAGCCTGGAGTGGGTGACAGCAATGGGCAACCTGGAGCCATCAGCTCCTTCTAGCAAGGACTTGGTGGTTCCCATTCCTGTGCTTGCTCACAAAACAATCACCGGATAAATGAACGAGTGAGCAAGTAAATGAATGAACGGGCAAGCCAATCTAAATGACTAGAAGCTACAAATGGGGAGGGGGGCAGGGAGACTTCTTTTTCAGAATCCTAAGAGTACTTTTCATGAAGTCTCCATGCCCAGGCACGCAGGCTGCACCTTTGCACCAGACAATCGTTTTCTCCAGGTCTTCACTGTCCAGACATAGCATACTGCTCTCATTGAGAGAGCACGCTCCTAGAAGTCACCAGATCATTATCTCCTAACTCAGTTGCCTGTTTCCACAAGGCCATGGACAAGTCTTCCCTAGGTTTTGGGACACTTTATGTATAGGTGGTGGGGTTAGACAAGGTCCTTGATGCTCCCATACACAGTAACTATTCTGTGTTTCTAGAAGATGCAAGCAGGTGCTGAGCTATTCTCCGTCATATCTGTGTTCCCTCCTTCTCTAGATGGCCCTGGGATGAGGCAGAATCTGTACTTTAAGTGATCGTATGCCCCAGTAGTGTCCCTCACCTGAACCCCAGAATAGCATATAAGCTCATAGGCTCCAACCCTGGAATGGCTAGCAGGTGATTGGTCCAGTCCAAAGCCATCATTAGAAAAATCAGCTAACAACCATAAGTATTTATTAATCAAGTATCTATTGTGTGCAGACCACTATGCCTGACACAATGAGGGCCAGGAAGGGGTCTACCAGGAAAGCATCCAAACCCTCCTCCCTTCTGCTCCCCTGACTAGAATATACTCCACCCTACACCATGGACCTGAGAAGAATGCCCACTGCCCCAGAAGCTGGGAACTCTCCAAAATAGAGTGGGCTGGGCACACTGTCTGGGCACGGGTAGGCTGCCACCACCAGCTGGGCTGCACTTAGCCAGGCACATAGGCTGGTAGGGAAGACTGCAGCTTTTCAACAAGTAACAAGGATGAGCTATTAGAGGCCCCCTACTGGGCTCCTTCTTGCTGGGCAGTGCCTGGGCGACCCACAGCCACCAGCCTCCCTTCTCTTCCAATTATACCTCTCCCTGCATCCACTCCCCTTAGTCTGATGCCACCACGACTGCAGACTGCACTGGCCTCTCCAGTTAGGTGGGACCAATGACAACAGAGCTGGGGATGTCGGGGGGGGGGGGATGTCCATTTCCAAATGGAGGAGTACGCCCCCTCCCCCACGATGCACTCTCACCAGTGCCAAAAGCATTTTGCAAGCAGCAGGAAGAGGTAGCGGGCTGGCTCCTGCTTGGAGATGAAACCCTCCTTCCTCTGTCTCGGAACTCCATTAAGCATTCTGGAAGAGATGGGAGTGATTATGGAGAGAGAGAGAGAGAGAGAGAGAGAGAGAGAGAGAGAGAGAGAGAGGGAGAGAGGGAGAGAGGGAGAGAGGGAGAGAGATTGTGGGAGGGAGGAGAGCAAGGGAATGAAGAGGGAGGGGGAGGAGGAGGGAAAGTAAGCCAGCCCCAGTGTGGACACACACACACACACACACACACACACACACACACACACACACACACACACACATGCTTTTGCCACAGATCCCTTATCTGATTAGGGATCCAAGGAAAGTCAAAAGCTTCAGGAAAATTAAAATGACCTACCAGGTTACCCAGCCAAGATGGGCAGGCAGATTACAAAGCTCAAGTCCAGTGGGGATTTCCTCTACTCTGGTGCATTCCCTGGCTCTGACCTTAAACCCAAGGGCAGAGAACCATCCAGGCTGGGGGAGCTGGGGGCAGTTCAGGGTGGTCTAGATTTTTTTTTTTACTTATTCACTTTACATCCTGCTCACTGTCCCCTCCTAGTCACCCCCTCCCACAACCCTCCCCCCCCCCCAGATCTTATTGCAAGAGCCCTGTTGTAAGTAGCTGGTACCTGTGCCTATTTCTCTGCAAAGCCCAGAGGAGAGAACAGAGACAGACAGGCACCTTTGTTTACCCAGAAACCTGAAAAAACAAGTGTTTCTCCTTTGTAGTTCTCTGATTTCTGGTTCTTGTTTCTTCCCAAATGTGGAAGCAGCCTCCTCCCTGCACCCTGATCGCCTGAACAGCATGCCCAAGAGTGTGATAGCCCATCACGACCTTCCACCAATGTCTTAGCCCAGCACACCCCCCCCCCCCCGCCTCAGCATGCTCCACTATAAGATGGGTGACAGGGTGGAATGATCTAGACAGACTCGGTATGCTAAGGTTTTAAGACAGCCTGGGAATAGGATTGCATGAGGACCTAGGCTCATGGCGCAGTGGCAAACAGCTGGTGACTCTGTCCCAGTGGGTCAGAAAGAACAGGGTTGGAATTAATCACTTTAGGAGTCATCCCAGGACTGGACTGACTGGGAAAATAAAGTTTAAAAGTTTAGACACCACTTAAGATGAGAGTTCCCATCCAGCATGCCTGCAGAAACATTTGCCGAGCACAGGCTTGGGTCGCGTTTGCAAACATCCTAGAATATACACGCTAGGAAGCTAACAAGCTGCCTAGCATTGAAAAGATATTACACAGAGTATCAGATAGCTTAATATGCACACACAACACTGGTTGTTTGTTTTCCTGATTGGTACACTTTGCTTTTTTTTTTTTTTTTTTTTTTTTTTTTGAGATGAGTTCATCTTATATAATGTAACAACCAGGCAATGGTATTAACTTAGCAGCTCAGCCAGACCTAGAACAATACTGCAGATTGTCCCACTCTGGGTTTGTGGGAGCTGGCTAACCCTGGGCAAGACCACTCTGAGCCCTAAGGAATAGACCATTCCTGTATTCTGCAGGAGCCACTGAGCTTTAAGGGTGCTAGGTACACATCACACCATCTACGCAAGGAAACGTTTGGCCTGTGGCAAGTTTGTCTCTGAAACTGTTGTAGCCCAGTGCTGGAGGCTTGACTGTCAGATTGTTCCAATGCAACAAAACAGAAGGCCTGTGCTTCGGGCTTTCTCCCATGTCAGCTGTAGGCTGTCCTTCTGGGCTTCTCAGCTTCCTACTCCTGGGCTATGAAAGGAAGGCACTGCCGATGGCATGGTAAAGGTTATGACAGGCCTCCCATAGGGACAGGAGAGGCATACACACTTCCTCATGCACTGGGTGTGCGTCCCATACAGATACTAGGTTTCTAGGACCTGTCAAAAACTGTGTCAGGTGCTGGCATTGGGTTTTCTCTGGCATCTTGATCTTGAGCCTCATGGCAAAGGAAAAAACACAAGAACAAAAGGTTTCGGGGCCTTTGTTCGTATGGCTTCTTTGCATGGATTTCCTTCTGTTTCTAACTATAAGCTCTCCTTGGAGGACTGGCTCTTTCAACAGGCTTCTGCCAGACATCCAGGTGGAATTCTTTGACCCACTTGCACAGGTCCTTCACATTCCACTCCTGCCTGCATCTGTTTCTGGAACCTATTTGTGCCAGGCATCCTGCTGCGACACATTTTAGTAACGCCAGCCCTGAGGACATCCCCAGGGGTAGACAATCCTCTCTCCATTTTTGCAACTGACATTCAAAGCTTAGCCGGAGAGATAAGTAATTGGCCTAAGATATTAGAGCTCAGCCAGGGTGCAGGTAACGCTGTTACTGGTTCTTCAGGGGGTGACACCTCCTTGCCAAGTGATGGCTTTCTCTGAGACTGCTGGTTCTGCAGCCACAGCTTTTGTTCTCGCATCTCCTCCAAGGGTTCCTTGTCTTGTGCACCCTTGTCCACAATATACAGAATCCCCCCTTGTCCATAGTTTTGCCGTCACAAGTTTCATTACCCTTGATTAGCTAGAGCCTGAAAATATTAAGTGGGGAATTCCAGGAAACTGCTGGATAAACCCATCTGGCATGTAGCAGCCATGAGTGTACTGATAGGTCAGGGACAGATGGGTTCTGGTGCACAGCAGCACTTTACGTTCCTGCAGAAGGGACTTCAGGACCGTGGACAGAGCCAATAGCCCACACCTTAACCTCGGAAGGGATGAAGGGACAACAGAAGAACAATCTTTTTTGAATATTAAACCAGGCGAGAGAGGCAGGCTGTCAGGTAAGGGCCACAAGAAAGAGAAGGTGGCTCAAAGGGCAAGCGCTGAGGAGGAGGCCTGGCAACCTGTCCCCAACCCCATCCCCCCCAACAGTTAATCTCTGCTGGCAGCAAAGAATTATTCTCAAAGCTAAATCAAACCAATTCTTTCTTTACCCCAATTCTCTGTTTCCTTCCCTTCATGCTCGAAACTGTCACACTTCCTTACTCCAGCCTCTGAGGTAACTGGCCAGGCCCTTGTTAATTCTGGTCTCATCTACTCCTGACTCCTTTCCTTCCTGGAATACTCCTTAAGATGCCCAGTGCACGGTTACCTCGGGATCTTAACACCTGCTACTTTCATGCCTAAACCCCCCACCCCAACATGTATGCATGCCCTCCCTGCTTTCACCCTTCACTCAGTTCTAAACTTAAATCTTACTTTCTCATGGACAACCCAGTGCCTCTCCCACAACAACACCCCCATCTGCCTCTTCTGCTTTACACTATTTCTGTGCTTGCCAATTGTCTGCCACTCACATGAAAGAAGAGTATCTTCATTAGGGTTACTATTGCTCTGATGAAACAGCATGACCAAAAGCAAATTGGGAAGGAAAGGGTTTATTTGACTTATCTTCCATATCATCGAAGTTAGTCAGGACAGGAACGCAAGCAGGAGGCAGGAGCTGATGCAGAGGTCATGGAGGGATGCTGCTCACTAGCTTTCTCATCATGCTTTGATGAAGCTCAGCCTGCTTTCTTCTAGAACCCAGCACCATGGGCTGGGCCCTCTCCCATCAATCACTCATTAAGAAAATGTCTTACAGCTGGATCTTATGGAGGCACTTTCTCAACTGAAGCTCCCTCCTTTCAAATGACTCGAGCTTGTGTCAAGCTGACATAAAACTGGCCAGCACCAAGGGTGTTTTAATATTTTGTTTAATGCTTCCTCTCTAGTGCCTAATACATTCTGTCATGCCCAACACACAACAGGGAGTCAATTACATTTGCTGAACGAATGGGTGAAGCTGAAGGGAGGAGCTACCTCATTCCTATAGAACCTTTTTTTCTGGACCCTGGTCTGGCAGGATAGAAGCCTGGCTACAGCAGCAAGAAGGCGTGTGATGTAAGAAGCTGGAACAGGGAAACAGTATGTGATACCTGCAAAAGGAAGCAAGGTCTAGTAATGCCTGTGTTAAGGATCCAGGAGACTTAAATATACTCTTGCCAAGAAAGAGCGAACTGGGGCTGGAGAGATGGTGCAGGGGTTCAGAGCACTAACGTTCTTGCAGTGGACACAGTTTGGTTCCCAGCACCCACACGATGGCTAACAACCATCCGTTGTCCCTCTAGTTCCAGGATATCCAACACTTTTCCAGCCTCCACAGGCATTGTTCACACGTGGTGCACAGATATACATGCAGGTAAAATCTGCATACACATGAAATAAAAATAAATAAGCAAATCACTTAAAAAGCAGCGAGCTGGGGAAGGGAATGGAGTTGAAGACACAGGACAGGGAGTTGCCAACCCAAAAGACACGAAAGAGCTGTGCATTGATGATCAAATAAAGCAGATTATCCCTGTCCCGAGTAGCTCCCCCTCACAGTACAGGAAGATTGCATGCTCACAGGAGTTTCTCCCCTTTCTCTGTCTAGGTTACCACACTGGAAATCTAGGGTTGAAAGTTCCTGCTGCCTGGACTGCAAGGAGAGGAAGGGAAAGGCCTCCTTTGCAAAGTGCCTGGCACTTGGGGATCACTCAACAAAACCAGCCCTCTGGGACTATAGGAGACATCTCAGCAGTTATGATCATTTACTGCTCTTTCAGAGGACCTGAGAGTTCAGTTTCCAATATCCACATAAGGTGGCTCACAGTTGCTTTTAACTCCAGATCCAGGGGCTATGATTCCAGTCTCTGTGGGTACTTGAGCTCATGTGCATATGTGCTGCATTCTCTCTCTCTCTCTCTCTCTCTCTCTCTCTCTCTCTCTCTCAGGGTGGGGTGGGGTGTGTGGATGCGTGTTATGTTTGTCTCTTTCCTGGTCTCTCTGTCTCTGCCTCCAACCCCCTCCACACACACAGATACACATAAATAAAAACTAATTTTTAAATTCTGAGTCCTCCCTTCTAAGGTCTTACTGTTCAGACAAGAAGAAAATGTGACAAAGACCCCCTTAATGACACCAACCAACACCGGGTCACTTGTTTCTTGATTGCAGCCAGCAAGTGGGACCTGCAGACAGGCTGTGATATACAAGCAAGACAAAGGATGCTGACAGTCCCCAGCACTACGCCTCAAGCTCACCTGCATGAGGAGTACTAGGTACCCACACCAACCCAACCAGGAGTGTTCTGAGAGGCTGGAGAATGTTTGGAGACCTTTATATATAATGATTGTCTGTTTTCATGACCCTTGAATACTCAGGATATCCACATGGGGCCCAGATTCTAGCAGATAGAAAAAGGGTAGACTTTGAGCTCGAAGTTGGGAACTTACCTCCCAGCTCAGCCTCTAAACCAGCTGTGTCACCTCTGGGAAGTCACCCTTTACCCTGAGCAAAGCAGATCTCATACCTCACTACACCTATGGAAAAACTGAGATTCTGTGAAATAAAATAACAGGCTCAGGCCAGGTGGCACAGGCTATCAGTCAGTCTCAGCAGGAAGCCAGGACCTGAGGAAGTAGAAAACATCTGAGTACACTGAGTAAAAGGTTTCCTTGCAAAGACATGAACAGGGCCAGGGATGCCACAGGAATGTGGAAGTACCTGAGAGCAGGCACCCAAAGGCAGCTTTTCCTGGAAAGAGTTTCCCAGTTCCCCCAAGTATGGAAAAGGACACATGGAAACAGCCACCAACCCACAGCCATGATTTTGGCTGATGGATCCCCTGGAGAGAAATGAGAAACTGAATACCTGGCCTCACCTCCCTCCTTCCAGCATCTCCATGGAATGAACCCAGCCAGAACCCAGGGGTCCAGGAAGTTCATTAATACAGAGGACAAATAGATGTTACTTCACAAAACTAATTCTTAAATGACAAAATATGGACTTCTACACAACAAATGTCTTATAGGGTCTTAGAAATGGAATGCATGAGTGGATGGGTGGGAGAAAGGATACATGAGCAAATAAATGGTGGCTGGATGGATGGATAAATGGATGGGTGCTTCATAAATGTTGGATGGCTAGATGGTAGGATAGATGGATGGCTAGACGATGGATGGATGGACGATGGATGGATAGATAGTTGGATGGATGGATGGATGGATAGATGGTTGGATGGATTAGATGGGTGGGTAAATTAATGAATGGGTGAATAGATGGATGAATAGATGGTTGGATGGTTGGATGATGGATGGATGGTTGGGTAGATGGATAGATGGTTGGATAGATGGATAGTTCGATAGATGGATAGATGATTAGTTGAATGGATGGATAGATGGTAGGATGGATGGATAAATGGATGATGGACAGATGGATAAATGGATGGATTGATGAATGAATGGATGCTGAATGCACATATGGATGAATAACTCCTGCAGACTTCATTCATGTGGCTTTGATTAATTTCATCACCTGATTAGAAATATTAAGCTTCTTAGGTTTGTTTCTAAGCCATAAATGGATTCTAAGAATAAAAGCTTCCTTCCTAGGGTCTAAGTCCCTGTAGGAGTTACCTGTCGCTCTCTGGCCTCTGGCTCATTTTTCTTGTTGCTGCTAGAGTGGTTCCTCCCCCCAAGATGCCAGCCCCAGCCAGGCCAACATGCATGCTGCTACAAACAAACGTGAAGAAAGGGTTGAGGTCAGAGGGGCCAGTCCTGCTCCCTCCCTGGGGCTGGAGTGCAAGCCCAAGCAATGTGCTTCTCTGCTAACCCAGGGAGCTATGGAGGCTGACAGGGAGGGAAGGTGGAAAGGCAGGATGTTCGCTATAATTATTTTCATTGATTTGTCTACTCAGATCCCAAGTGCTGCGGAGCCGTTGTGACATTTAATAAAAATAATTCAAGGTAAAAATACCTCTTCCTCTCTGCTCCCTCCTCCCCTTTTATTAACACCACCTTAGCTTTCTGCCTCCTTGGCTGATGGGTGCCCAGGGCCAACTACAGAAAGAGTCAAGCAAAGGTGGGTCCCGACCATGGGAGAGAAAGGCCGAGAACTGGAGTAGAGACCCATCATTGCCAGGACTGTTCCTGCCTTCAGCTCTCTGAGTGTCTTCTGCCCACCCCCGAAAACTCTGAGGACAACTAAGCTAAGCATGTAAGGTTGTATCTGAAGCTGCGACTCCTAAGGCAAAGGAGCATGCTTTCTCAGCAGTCTCTGGCATCCTGCTTCTGCCTGATGACCTCACTGCTCATCTTCCCCCGTTGACCATGGAGATCCCTCCTGTATACCAGTTCTTGCTCATTTCCAACCCTGTGTAGGCTCTTCCTTCCTCTTCTGTGTCTGCTTTTCATCATGAAACAAACAATATTCAAGCCATGATAGAGACAGGATAAACTGAGATACTAAAGTGGCAGCCTTTGTCACCTTTGTCACCTTGTCTAGCCCACCAACTATATTCATGACTTTGAGTCCTAACAGCACTCTGTCATTTACTACTCCTGAAGAAACTGATGCATAAAGAGATCAACCCCGGACACACAGTCAGGAAGTGGCAGAGATGGACTCTGACATGCTCTATAGGGAGTCAAAAGCCCCCATGCTACCCTAAGAGTCCTGTTATCTCTCCATAATGTATCTACAGTGTATCCTAAGCCCCTGTCTCCTGCCTTCCAGTTAGATCTCCTGGTAGGGATCCAGTCTGACTCAGCAGAGCTCAGGAAGCAGGAGAGGAAACCAGATTCTGAGTCCCCTTGGCTTAGTGAGTCCTAAGAGCACATGGAGCCATCCCAGTCTGTCAGGGCCAGATGTAATCAGGGTGACCTCGCCTTTTTCACGGATTCATTAAAGTCTGTGTTCTGGGGTAAATGATTGCTTTCCCCTCGTCCTGCTGAAGGAAAAAAAAAAATCAATCGCCTCCTTGTAGATTTAGAATGGGACAGTTGACAATTAGAAAACACTTCCCTCAGGCAGGCAGGCAGGGGCAGGGGTGGGGGTGGGGAGTTGGGGTTGGCTCAGTGTGTTTCCCACGTGGTGAGCCCTCCTGACTCATCAAAGACTGGAGTAGTCCTGGTTGGGTTCAGAGACATAGCAGGGGACGCACCTGTGTCCCTGGGTTTCTAAGTTCCATCTCTGCTTGCTGTTGGGACCTCCTTGAAGCTTCCACTCTGTCCCCTCCCCCACTCATCCCTGCCTGACGACTAATGGGTTTTTTTCTCTGTGCGGAGAGATTTACTAAACAACTGAACTAGGATGCATTAAGTCTGTGGGTTTGGAGGTTTGTTTCAGAGCAATTCTTGCCCGGAGAACTGGCCACTGAAATTAAGATGCATTCTTCTCAGCAAATATTGATTTCAACTCGAAGCAAATCCGAGAAGCTGCTTGCTGGATTTAAATTCTGGCAGCTGCACTGTGGACTGAAGGAGGGGTCACCAAGGTGCTCCCCACTAGAGAGGCCCAGAAAACAAGGCAATGGAGAAAACACAGTCAAAGCAGCACTAGAAAGTATCATAAGGCCAACCAAACAGAAACTCATTTGGAGACTCATGGGTCTATTACCAAATGGGGAAAAGTGACCATTGCCCCATATACAGTGTACACCCCAGGTATGCATGCTTCTGGCGAAATGGAATTCTCACAGTCATAACCTTGATCTTCGGCTTCTCTCCAAGCTGGACCTTGAGATGCCCTCCCTCTTAGAAGTTTGGCTTAACCAACACTGTCTTATCTCTGTTTCCTCCAGGGTGGCAAGCCACTAGGACAGCCACATGTATCATCCCTCCCTCAAATGCTCTGCCTTGCTTACCTTTCTCTCTCAAATCCTAGCAGGGACCAGGACCACATGTTGCACAGTGCCTAAGATCTACAGTAACAAGATCTTGGGTGGTTGAAAGATCAAGCTAGTTGGTAGAAATTCTTGATCTAGTTCACCAGCCTTCTAGTTGTGAGACGGGAGAAAAACACAACATCTCTGCACTTCAGTTGTCTCCTTTTTAAGAAGCAGAAAATGGGATTGGACTAGGCAGCCTGGAAGGATTTTCTCAGTTACTAAATTTGGAATACAGCTGCTGCGGTTCTTAGTTCTAGATAACAGGCGTCCACCCCTGGCTTTCCAACACATGGTCAAGATTCTCGAAGAAGCCATGTTAAATCGGCACTCATCCCTTGGCTCCCCAGAGAAGGCAGCAGAATTCTTGGTACCCACAACAATCTGACACAAATAGAAGAGGCAACATCTTTGATACAAAGGCATTTGGACACATCATCAACACAGACACAGGGGAGATCAGTAAGCACAAAGATGAAATTCCCCATCCTTCATTAGCTGCTACGACATGCCTAGAATAGCTTAAAAGATTTTTCTGAATAGCATATGAAGTGCTGGTGAGGACTGGTGGCAAGAAAGTGGCCTCTACTCCACAAAACCAATTTGCAGTCTCTTATAAAGCTACAATGTTTATCATGTGAGACTTTCTGGATAAGGGAATACCAGACATGGATAAGCTACTGGGGATTGCCGTTGGGAGGCAGTTGGAAAGGATAGACTCCATTACGGTCGCTCAAAGGGGAGTGGTAGTCATACTGTGTACCGTGATCCACAGAGCTATACATAATAGGTCAACACTCTTTCTGAGTATAAGCCTAGAAATAGGATTTTTAAAATGAGAACAAAAAAGTGGGGTAAGAGAAGAAACGTCAGTAGCCATTTTGACGTTAAAATGACATCATCAAATCAAAATCGCAGCCTGGTGAGGTCGTTCCCCTCAGGCCTCCTCTTCCCTCTGGCCTCACACCTTCAAGATCTCTGAAATGTCTCAGGGATGCCTTTTCAATGTTTTCATCTTCCATCTAGTGCCCTGTTTAGCAGAAGTCCCTGTGGCAATGGAGCACGGGAGCACCACCATGCTGGGACACCCGGAAGAGGCACTGTCCACAGGGCCCTGTGCATACAGAGTGGGGCGCTTATTATGGAGGTTATAGGGCCCCTGACTTCTGTTTTCTGAAGCTAGAATCCCATGGCAGAGAAGCAAATACCAGTATGGCAGGTCTCAGGCAATTCCAGATTCTGCAGAGAAAGATGAAATCCCTTTGAAAATACCATAACAGAGAGGGAACGAGCATAGGCTAGCCCATGGCTCACAGCTTTGGTGGCCAGTGGTAGCTTGACGGCTCCACCCATCTTCTCATTTACTTGCTGTGAGATCCTGGACAGTGTCAGTTATGGAAGGAGGCAGCCCTGCCCTGACTTCTTCGTCTGTGAAAGTGGAGAAAGTGGCACCATTGAGGCTGTGGCGTTAAGAGTCACCATTCACTCAGCTCATATGTACTGATCATTGTGTGCCTGTCACTGTCTTGAGAGCTTGGGATACAGATAAAGGTGTCATTGTCATGCATTCACTTTGCAGGAAGCGGAGGCAGATGATAATGAAGAAACCGTGCACAGTAGCAGTTGGTGGAAATGCTGAGGAGAAAGGGGCTAGACACTGACGAGATGAAGGGAAGGGCTTCACAGAGAATGGCGACGGACACCTCGTCAAGGAAGTGATGTCTGAGTAGAAATGGAAAGAAGTGGGCTGGAAGGGAGTCATCCAGGCAGAGATTCTGAAAGAGATCCTGACAGAGCGAAGGACTGGCTCCCCAAAAAGGATGGCTAATGTAGAGGTGCCATCTAGTGAGGGGCTTGTGGACCACTGAGTTTTATCTGTCATTCACAGTGTGACAGAAAGCCACTGAAGTCACTCTGAGGAGTGACGTGATCCAACTCAGATTTCCAAAGGCTGCCTCTCAATGTCTGTAAGAGCCAACCACACAGGAGGCAAATGCTATGCTGGGAAGCCCTGTCAGCAAGTCACTGTGTGGAAGAGAGCTGACTGGGTCTTAAGTGAACAGAGATATGCATGCCTGCTTAGAACAGAACCTGGCACAAGGAAAAGGCTCAGTGTTACCCACCACTGCTGTGGCCAGCACCATCATCCAGGTGATGAGATCAGGGGGAGCTGCATCAGCCTTGATCCACAGCAGGAAGGAATATCAGGCCCATTTAAGAAACCTGGAAGCCATGACACACACCACACCACACACACACACACACACACACACACACACACACACACACACACACACACACACGAGAGAGAGAGAGAGAGAGAGAGAGAGAGAGAGAGAGAGAGAGAGAGAGGCTTGAGAACTGACAGCTTTTTTCCCATTTTCTTCATGTGTATATGCATGTTTACATGTGTGTGGACCTGTATGTGCGTGTGGGTCCAGATGCATGTTCATGTGTCTATGCATGTATGTGGAGGCACAAGGTTAATGTCACAAAGCATCCATGATCACTTCCACCCATTCATTGAGGTAGGCTCTCTCATGCAAACCCAGAGCTCCCTATAATGCCAGTCTTGTTAGTCAGTTTGCTTTGGAGATCCCCTGCCTCTGCTTTCTGAGGCTGGCATTACAGGTAGGCTGCCTTACCCATCCAGCATGTCCCTGTGTTCTGGGGATTCCAGGTACTGTCCTCATGCTGCACGGAGCTTTATCTTCTGAGCCACCTCCCCAGTCTAACAGAGCTTTTGGACCCTTGTATTTATTTGGATAAAGAATTAAATGGGAAAGTTCTGAATGCAGTGATGTCCCTGACAAAGAAAAGGTGAAGCCAGTTGCTGCTCTGTATAACCACCTTATTTTAACCTCAAAATGTGTTGGGAAGCGTTCTGTTAGGGTCACTCCTCACACCATCTTGGACAAGTAAGACTGTGACACACAGGTGGTCGCCCAGCCCCCTGTTGTCAGTTGTCACCCACAAGAAAACAGTGATTCACGATGAAGTGTCACCTCTTGTGGCCATTGCTTTTTGCAGATGCGGTAATGATGTGCTCTTACGTGGTCAATTTTTCCAAATTTATCTCAGGGAAAAACACAAATCTATGCCAAGCAGTTTGACCTTCTGGAAAATTTTCAGGCCTTTCTGTCCTCATAGAAAATCCATCAGCGCTGTCTCTATCACAGCCTCTGAAACACCTTGTGAGGCAGGGAAAAAATAAGCCAAGGATCCTTGGAGAAAAGGGACTTGCCTTCTCTTTCTTGTTCTTTCTTCCTCTGTGTGTGTGTGTGTGTGTGTGTGTGTGTGTGTGTGTGTGTGTGTGTGTATGTGTGTGCACGTATACTAGAGATTGAACCTAGGGCCTCATGCAGATTAGGCAGGTAGTCCAGCTAAACCACATCTCCAGCCCTCTTTTTACAGTTTGGGAAAGTATCTCAATAAACTGACCACTGATCTTGAATTAACTATAACCCAGGCGGGTCTTTAACTTGTGATCCTCCTGTCTCGGCCTCTCAAGCAGCTGGGATTACAGGCCTGAACCACCAGACTTAGTCAGGAAAAAAAACTCATTTTAAAATTAGGAAATGATGAAGTTCAAAATAAAGCCAGTTTCTGTAAACCAGAAATGAGAAAAACTAGCAAAGATAATAAAACGATTTCTGAGTCGGTGTCAAATGACAAGACAGCTGACTGAACAGGCTCCCACTGATCAGGGACAGTATTGTTTCAGCATCAATAAAGACAGTAATTGCACCGAGCTCACACCAAATTGTTTAAATTCACAAGTTCACTACAACACACAAAGACTAAAATAAACCTTATTTGTGGTCTCTGGGGGAGCTTAAAACCAACACATTATTTTGAGAAATAGAGTGAACCAAACATTTATCCTGCTGTCCCTGGGTAACCAAATGCTTGCATTTAGGGGGGGTGCTGGGAATTGAACCTACTACCTCATGCATGCTAGGCAACTACCCTAACATAGTTTTATTCCCAGCCCTCTGCTGTTTTTATTTTTATGACAGGATCTTGCTAAGTTGCCCGGGCTAGCCTTAAACTTCAATTCCTCCTGCTTGTCTCCCAAGTAGCTGAGGTTATAGGCCTATGCCACAAGCCCCAGAGGTAATACTTCAAGAGAAGAAATTTGTGCAGATGTATTACATTACTAATAAATGGAAAATAATAATAATGGTGATAGAGATGATGATGATGTTGGTGATGCTGGTGACAGTGATGTTGGTGATGCTGTCATACCAGCATCTTCTTTAATGTTTTTAATATTTAATACTATTTTTATGCTTAATACTATTTAAAGAATAAATAGTCAATGGTAAACTAGAGGGTGGATCTTTGCTGTATCATTTTATGACAGCTAAAGAATTAGTAGCACAAGGAAAGATGCTCATCAATAACCCTTAAGGGAGAACATAGGCCAGCATGTAGTGGCCTTGGGGATGGTAAATCAAGCCCTAATCTGATCACACTTTCATATTGATTTTTCTTCTTCTTTACAGAAAATTTAGGGACATAGGAACACATTATAAAGGACCACAGCATTCAGCAAGATCAGACTGTAGGGAATATCTACAAGCCTGAGAAACTATAGATTAAAGAAGACAGAAGTGATACACCAGTCAGCCAGGCTGGAAAGACCATGTGGTTTCTGACTGTAACAAGCAAAAGGAAGAAGGAAAAGTCTATGAGGCTTCCAAAGGCATTTCAGTATGGGCGAGCTCTTTGAAGAAACCAAGGAATTACTCTTCTTGTTTTGGAATATTTATCCATTAGCTACTGCTGCATTAAAAGCCACCCAAAAAATTGATAGTTCAAATGAACAACTATTTTCACTGTTTTGCTCTTTCATGATCCCGTGAGTCACACATTTAAGCAGTTCTCAGCTGGGCTGACTCATGTCCTACCCTACATTGTGTATTAGGATTTCGCATAGATATGGAGTCTCAATGCTGGTGGCTCTTTTAACTAAAAATTTATTTTTACTATTTATTGATGTGTGTGTGTATGCATGTCTGTGTGCTCTTGGATGTGCGTGCGTGTGCGTGCGTGTGCGTGTGCGTGTGTGTGTGTGTGTGTGTGCGTGTGTGTGTGTGCCCACATGCAGAGGCTGGAAGAGGCTGTTGGATCCCCTGCAGCTGAAGTTACAGGTGATTATGAACCACCTGACCCGGGTGCTGGGAACTGAGCTACACTCCTCTGCAATAGCTGAAAAAGCTCTGAACTCCGGAGCATTTGTCTGTCTATCATCTTTCATTTACCTAACGTCATCAACTGTATTTTGCCTATTATCTATCATCTCTATCATCTATCTACCTATCATTGTTGTCAATTATTTATCTCACTATCATCTGTCATTTACCAGTTTATCACCTATCTACCTGTTATCCACGGATCACCTTTCTATGTCTGTCATCTATCCCTCTGTGTATTTATCTACCCATTTATGCTTTCCTACCTCTGGAGTTTTATTCCCAAGGAGGCCAGTCTGTGCTCCTTTGCACCATCCCATGAATGTTGAAACGCTGAAACATCCACAACAAGCAGCAAAAGCAAGAAGGCCCCCGTGAGCAGGTGCCTCTGCCTTGTACTGTATTCTTATTGTCTCATTGGTCAAAGGAATTCACCTTGTCAATCAAGCTCAAACGAGTGCCAAAGGCAACTTCTCAAGGGTGTTAGACCAAGATTCTGGCTCCTTGGAAGTCATTACCAGAACGACCTGCTCCAGTGAGATGCCGGCAGCAGACGAGATATATCTTTAAAGGAGTCTTATCATCTAGAAATGCATATTAACATATTTCCATATAAAATGATACGCTTGAAAGCAATCAGGGGAGGAAAGCAGGCAGGAAGGAGTGGGTGGATAGAGAGGTGGAACAGGGGTGGCCAGGAATTTATTGGGGCTGATTTATGAGCATATGATGGAGTGTTTGAATCCCTTTTTGCTACCTTCATTTATATTTAAAATCTTCGATAACAAAGAGTTGTTCCTTTGAGCAGCTGATCCATGTCCCACTAACACCAGGAGAACTCACAGGAGACAGCCACAACACCCCTGTAGTAACTGTGTCTAGAGCATGGTCTCCTTCTTCCTAAGCTTATGAGAATGAGTTGAGAAGTGGGGAGCTTTCCAAGGCACCCCACGTCCTTTCCCTCTCTGGAGTGCAATACGAAACTGAAGACTTTGTGTAGACAGTGCAGCAGGGTGAATAACTGCAAGCCCTCGGAGCCCCAGGGCTGGTGTTCAGCCATTAGCATGCACTCTTGCCCAGGTTATTTAGAGATTTGTGACATGGACCAGTTTTGGATGGTAAATTGCAGAACATTGTGATGATGAACTGAAAGAGAGGCACATCTGGATCCAGATGTTTGAAGGCTGTTGTCCGGAACTTGCCCCTATCCATCATTTTAACTGGCTTCCCTACTAATGACTGTCATTCCCAGGGACTTCCCTACTGGCAACAACAGGACCATATCCTACATCTCAGGAAGAATCTCAGGTCTCAGGTTTGGGGCTCCCAGAATAGGCTGGTGTGATTCTTGGCCTGGCCCTGTGCTGGAAAGAATACAGACCTAACTAGCCATACAGAGGGAACAGGGAAGGTGGTCTCTCAAAGGAGGGAGGGGGATGGCATGTGTACAGACTTAGCAATACAAAAGATACTCTCTTGGCATCAACTGTCACTCATTCACTCAATGCACATTTGTGTGTGTAGTCGGGTCCAGGCGCTGGGAATGCGGAATGGAACAAAGCAAAAACCCTGGAGCTTGTGTTTCAGAAGCGGTGACAAAAACACAGATGTTGACAAGTTTACGTTGGAATTACAGATGGTGTTTTTCCACGAAGCAGATCACCAGGGTACTGTGAGAGAGAACGCAGAGAGAGCTGTCCTGAAATGGAGGAGCCCAGGGAGGAGTTGGAAGATTGTACAAAGGGAGCCATGTCTTTGGGGATGACATATAGGTTGGGATTCAAGTGAGAGACATGGCTGCACAGCCAGGAGGAGCACCTATGGGAAAGATTCCAGTACATCTTGGGGGGAGTGAGGCTCAGTCTGTGACGCAATGGCAGCCAGTAAATTGGGCTCATCTGTTGGAGCAATGGCTAAGGTCTGGACAGCCACGTAGCCTGCTCGAGGAAAGCTGATCTGGCTGGAGGGAGGCTTATGACAAAACCTGTGGAGACGGCCTGAAGGCAGGGACTGGGGAACTGCGCTTTGAATAGATGTATTCCCCTCTTCTCTGCACCCCAGCAGCACACACATCTTTATGAAACAAGACATAGGGTCAAGGAAGAGTGAAGTGTGATCTTTGACCTCTGCTTGCTCTTTGTGACTTCAACAAAAGACCTCTTACCTTCACTCTGCATTAGAAAAATCTTCAGAGAGGGCAAGTGACTTAGACCAAGTCACATAGAAGAACTGAGGCTAGATCTCTCTCTCTCTCTCTCTCTCTCTCTCTCTCTCTCTCTCTCTCTGCCTCTGTACAGATGTTCCCAGCTTCTTCCACCCACCAGCTTTGTGTCTGTCCCCGGGCCTCTAGAGTGAGCCTAGCCCCTTTTGAATATGTGGAGATAATGAAGAGACTCCTGGGCTCTTCCCACCTCAGATCTAGGACCTTCAACTCTGCCTGGATGGTCAGGACCAGTGTCTCCAAGTCCATCTGCAGTGCTTGTTGGGACAGGTCAGCAGAATCTCACAGAATAGACTCTCACCCCTTTACCGCTAAGCACCACCATGACATATCCAGGAAGGGGATTATTGCACAGTGCTGAAGTATCCCAAGTCATTAAAGGGGATCCCATCTGCAATCTCCAGGCCTTCCTGCTCTTGGCTTGAAACTCATCAGTTGACAGTGTGATGTCTGAAGAGGGTACTCCTTAGCTGCGGTATCTGCAGCAAGGGGCACTCCTCCTCAGCTGTGATGCTGGCTGCAAGCAGGGGAGTCTGGAGCATGGGTAGAAGGAGGTGCCTGCCTGGGCAGAAGGAGAGCCTGGGTGTGTCTTAAGTGCCTTTCCCCCTACCCCTGACTACTGTAACTATCCCCACTCTCTTCTCTCCTGAGCATCTGATGGCTATGACAGCTGCCTAGAGAAGTCATGAAGTGGGCAAAGGACTTTCAGGACATCGGGAGGCCCTAGGAGGGGACCATAGGACTGGTGACAATTCTGCCTCCCACTCCCTGCAATGAGGTACCAACGTGGTCACAGATATCTTTCTTAGTGGAGGCAACAACTATTGATTGCTGAACTTCCCCACAGCTTTACCAAAGCTGTCAGTTACCACAAGCTGTTCATTACAGGGATATAGGGCTATTGTTCTATGAGGTTGTTTTGTTATTGTTTTGAGACAGAGTCTAGCTATATAGCCAAGGCTAGCCTTGAACTCATTATGCAGGCTGCTTCTAGCCTTCCAAGTGCTGGAATTACAGGCATGTATTACCAAATGTGGCTCTTTGCCCTTATTCATCGATGGTTAGAACAGAATTTGTAGCTATGCCTTTGAGTTTGGGAGTAATTCTAAGGGACCCCCCATCCCTCTTGGATCCTACTCCAGAGCAGAAGGAAGGAGTAGTCAAGGCTAGGTTGTCAAATAAAATGCAAAACACTGAATGTCAGACAAACAGAAAATTTCAATTGAAGTATATTCAAATTTCAAGTGGAATGTAGCTATGCTAAAATATCTTGGCTTCCTTTTGTTGATTCTTGACTAATCTAAGCCAGAACCAGGTGGGGTGGGGCAGAATGGAGAGAGAAGTCTTGAGGCCCTGCCCCCCAGCCTCAGTAGATCCTTACTGCCATGAGGCTAGGGGAAAGCTGTGAGGACAGTTCCTTAGAGCAAGGTCAGAGTGGGCAGGAGGGGGAGGGGAGCAAGGGAAAGACAGAACAGAATGGAATTAGATAGAGAGACCTGATCTTCTAAGAGGTCACTTGTCCCCCTAAGCACTGGAACAGTGGGGTGGGTGGTGGCGCCAGATCACTAAGTTAAGGCCGGGGGCACCTGTGTTCTGACTTACAGACAGCAGTGTGGAGCCATAAAGTCTCTTAGAGGTAAATTATCTCCCTTCCAGTCAGCAGCACCCCAGCAGAGAGAGCCAGCAGGAGCCGATTACCCAGACACTCCGGGACTGTTTTTAAGCTTCTCACTTGCAGCTGTCTTAAAAACTCATCCCTGTCCCCAATTCGTGTGGTCTCTAAGCATCTGCTCAGGACTCCCAAGCACCCTGTGCTAATCGCCTGATGTTTAGACCATCTGGGGATCTGAGAGGAACAGCTCCAGCTTTGTCTTCTTGTTTCGCACAAGACCAGACATCTTCAGAATCCTCACACCCTACCCTGAACCCCAAACCCCATCATTCACCCAGACCTCCATGACCTGGGTCTCTTCACCACACAGATGCCCTAAATACACCTGAGAGGGGCTGAGGTCAGCACCATGGAACATGTCTTCAGATTCCTCTGGAGCCCTAGCCCGCAGAGCCCTACCCTCATTAGTTCAGAGCTAGAGAGACCTCTGGGTAAGGGACCAGCTTGTCTTCTGGGTAAGGGACCCTTGGGTGAATGGCCAGCTCTCGGTGCATAGGAAGAGTGACAAGGGCCAATAACTCCTGTATCCTGGAGAGGTCTGGGGGACAAGAGAGTGGGAAAAGGGAGAGCTGAGGGGACTACAGCCACTGTGTGTCCACGGAGGACAACAGGCAGGCTGCTCCATAGCAGAAATAAACCTATTCTCCCCTTTGTGGCATAAGCAGGAACTGATGTCTTCCAGTCACCAGTCTTGTGTTTGCCCCTTCAGAAACATGCCTTGGTCCATTGCAGAATTGTCAGCTGCTCATTTCCCTGAGTCCAGCTGCCTTAGCTCTGCCCAGTGGCTCTGGGTCAGACTCTGTACCCATCACCTCCAGAGTATCTGAGTCCATTAGCAGAGCAGGACAGGACTAGATTCAAGGTCTGTGGAGCAACCTCTGACCCCATTTCCTTGTGCCACCCAGCTTACCTCATCACTTCCGACAGAAGCCTCTGGACCATGAGCCCAAACAGATCACCCCTGTACAAGTGCTTGTTTTGAATAATTTATCACTGTGATAGGAAGTCTAGCTGTCACACTTGCTGAGCACCTTGCACAGGGGTCAGGATGTACTCCTGAGCAACGCTTTGCTTCCGTTTTCATCGTGGTTCCCAATAGCTATGTGGCCACCTGGCCTGAGTGTACTAATTTGTTTGTTTTGTTTTGTTTTTCAAAACAGGGTTTCTCTGTGTAGTCCCGGCTATCCTAGCACTCACTCTGTAGACCAGGCTGGCCTTGAGCTTAGAAATCTGTCTGCCTCTGTCTCCCAGTGTTGGTATTAAAGGTGTGTGTCACCACTGCCCAATTTTATGAATTTCTAGCCGATTATACTGAGTCCCTATTACCAAACCAGTCCCAGAAGAGAGAATTCCCCAGAAGTCAGTTGCTGGTGGGCCCTGCAGCAGGAGGACACCCTGAGACCTCTCGAGGTGCCATGGCAAGCATTCTCATCCCTTCTGCCCTTGACCCTGCATCCCCCACCACCACCCCTCCTCTCAGTGTCACCCCCCAGTCTCAGCAGTGCAGACCAAGGGTACTATCACATAGCTGTGTGCCTGTGTGATTTAATCCTCCTCCTAACTCCATACGCGATCTCCACTGAGAAGCAGAGCAGAGCAGAGCTCACAGCCGCTCTGAGCTCCAGAAGTGTGAGCCAGAAGAACTTGAGCTAACAGATGGGGAAACTGAGGCCCAGAGAATAGTAAGAGCCAGTGTCTGTAGCCCTTCCCTAGAATTCCTCAAATCCTAGGAAGTAGATGTTATGCTTGCTTTGCTTTAAAGAGAAGAGGGAGGCTCAGAGACTCAACTGGTTCCAGGCCAGGCAGCTAATGGGAATCACAATGAAAATGGAAACTAAGTTTGCTCATGAGGACACCTCCACCCTCAGGCAAGGTCTTTATGTCACAATGATAAACACCTGAGAGAACCAGCACTTCAGAGGGGAATTATCTATCTGAGCTCAGGGTTTTAGAGGGTTTCATCCATGATAGTGGCACAAGAACATGGTAGACACGGCAAGATCATGAGGGGCTGGAAATGGAGGAGCAAAAAAAGAGGAGTCAGGGTCTGTCAACTCAACATAGTCATCATATTATCCTTTGAGTAAAGTTCTGGGCATGAGATGGGGAAACTGAGAGGTTTAATACCTTTAATACCTCATGAGAGGTGAGGAGCAGAGGGGCAGGAAGGTAGCTTCCCTAAGGGACTCTCAGTCTGGGAGACAAGGGAATGGAACGAGGTACATAGAAGTACTAAGCACTCACCCCAGTGTCCAGCACCAAGCACAGACCAGACACCAGACCCATGTCCTGAGCCCAGGACTTCATGATCTATAAAAAAAGCCCTCAGATCTAAAGTGAGAGCTGTAGGCTCAAAGTCAAGAGCCTGGGACTTTACTGCTTACTGTAATTTGGGGCAAGCCATTTGTGATGGTTTGCATATACTCAGCCCAGGGAATGGCACTATTAGAAGGTATGGCCCTGTTGGAGTAGGTGTGAAAGACCTGACCCCCTTATAAGAAAGGTTAGACCCCTAGCAAACTTAGAGCCGAGACTAGAAACTACATGCCTGGGCAAAACCCCACCCGGCTGCATTCTTTCCCCTAAGAAACGGGTGACCTTGGCCTGGCCCCAGGGCCAGAGGCACAATGTTTCAGGAACTAGCTAACCATAAAAATGTTTGTGCAACTGCCTTGTGACTAACTTAGAACCTTCTGTACTTCCCCATAACACAAATTCTTTCCGTTCCCCACCCCTTGCTTTGTGTTTTTTTCCTTTAAATACCCCTGACTTCAGCTGCTCAGGGTCGGACTCCTCTGCCCCTGGGTGGGTTATGAGCTCCACCCCAGTGCACTGGTCCCCCGAATAAACCTCATGTGATTGCAGCAAGGATGGTCTTTCGTGAGTTCTTGGGGGGTCGCACCATCCCAAGACTTGAGCGAGGGTCTCCCCAGCTCGGAGGTCTTTCAGGTGTGTCACTGTGGGTGTGGGCTTCAAGACCCTCATCCTAGCTGCCTGGAAGTCAGTATTCTGCTAGCAGCCTTCAGATGAAGATGTAGTACTCTCAGCTCCTCCTGAACCATGCCTGCCTGGATGCTGCCATGTTCCTGCCTTGGTGATAATGGGCTGAACCTGTGAACCTGTAAGCCAGTCCCAATTAAATGTTGTCCTTCTAAGAGTTGCCTTGGTCATGGTGGCTGTTCACAGCAGTAAAACCCTAACTAAGACACCATTTGACCTTTCTTGGATGACATCAGCTGGGAAGATGCTTGTAAGGACTTGGTGAAGATGAGGTCACTGGAGGAGACGGACTGAGCTTGGGACAGGGATGACAAGGATGGAGAGCCTTGCTGCTTCTTCCTCTGCACTTGATGCCAACATTTGCACCAACCCACCGTCAAATGACCCAGTTGGGCCAGATTGCCAAGTGTCGAGTGTCCAGATCCAGAGAGGAGGCAGAATGTCTGTTTTCCAGTGCTCATCAGGCAGAGTCTGGGGTGTGGGGTTTATTTCTAGCCCCATGTCTTGGGAAGAGTGGTTACACATCCAAGTATATCTGCAAAGGTGGCTCAGGGTAGCCCAGAGACTGGAATCAATCCCCCAAGACCAAGATGAAGATGCTGCAGGTGCTTCTGCTGCAGAAGAGATGTCTTAGAGTTTATGAACTCCCTCCTTGCTCAGGCTCAGGCTGCCTCTATTGTCCCTGCCTGTCTTTGTGTGCTCTGAGTCCTGCCTCTTCCAGCCATCTGCCTCTCACCCAAGCTTCTTGCACTAGACAACACTGCTTTGAGACCATCATGAAGATACACCAAGGGTACACCTAATATTCAAGGACCCAAATGCCCTTAGTTGGTCATGGGGCTTTTCCTGCAGTGCAGAATCTGTAAGGGGTAATGAGCCCCTACAAGCCAACTTTAGAGCACACTCTGCTGCTGGCCAGACAAGAGCCAAGATGGCTTTCCAAAGCTCTACCCTGCTTCTGAGGCTTCCACTGCCAAGCCTCCCCCTGTCTCCATCTCCACACCCCAACGGGCTCTTCCTCCCAATGGCCCTTGTTCCCTACATACCCCATGTTGGTCCAGTGGAATATGCCCATCCTCACAGTCATGTGGCTACCAGCAGCTCTCCCCAGGCATGGCTGTTTCTGAGTCTGTTGCCTGAGCACTCCTGCAGAGGATCACTCTGTTTAGCAGAGCTGGGTGTGCCCAAACTCTGCATCTGACAGGCTTCCAGGGATGAAGGAGCTGCTGTGCACTTACAAGACCAAGTTTGCAAGCCCTTACTTGGTATTTAGCAAACTGCCTTAGCTCCAGGTGGGGCGTGGGATGCAGCCACAGGAGCTCGGGTTTCCTGCTACTTGATGCTTTTCCTTCTCAGCAGGCTTCCCAAGGTACTCTCCTCTATGATTAGGAGAGAAATCCCACAACCTCTTCCTATAAAGATTTGCTTACAAAGAACTCCAAAGAAGGTCTGACAATACCTCTTGCCAATAGCTTTAAGAATAAAAGATATGAGACAGTGTATCCAAAAGGATGGCCCATTACGGTGGAGGGATGTAAAGGAAGACTGCTCCCTTTTTTACTGAATCAAGTGCAAGTTGAGGGCAAGGCCAACTAGGGTCTGCATTGAGGCCCTGCTTTCTCTGAGTTCTTGGGTCTCCATTCTTGGTTTCTAATTGTTCCCAGCCTCTGGGGAACCCAGTAGAAAGGTCCTAAATGGAGTCCTGCCTCTGGGTGCTGCCACCACTGTGACCCCTCTGGGAGTCCAGGACATTCCTGCTGACCTGATGGTGTCTGGGAATTTTCTCTGAAATATAACAAGCAGTTAGTGGGAGCCAGGGACAGAGGGCCTGGGGCATGGAAGGAGGAGGGCCTGGGGTTGAAGAACTGAAGTGCCCACAAAGAAGCACTCTACTTGCAAGCTAAATAGAATCACTTTATCAGGGAACAAGGTGCAGAGCGCCATAAAAATTAAAGTAATTTACTATAGCTGCCACTCTGCTCTGTTTGGGTTATGCTTAAGCCACAGCCTGGAGGGAGGGAAGTCAAGAGCTTTAGTGAGGCCTACAGGAGCAGAGGGGGGAAGTGGTTGGCATGTGTCCACCCCAGAGCAACCATCCTGCTTCCCTGAAAATGAAACAGGCCCTGGTGGGCTACCCCAATGACCAGAGAGTCAGGGCAGTGGCTTTCTCTGTTGGGTAAAGCTGGACACAGTTTAGCCTGAAAAGGGGATCTACCCAGGCCAAGGCAGAAGGCTCTGCCTCAGCTCATCCCCAACTCTTTCCATACAGACAGATCTGGAAGTCAAGGCTGGACCCCAAAACCACAAGCAGAGTAAGAAGAGCTGATGAGATGAGGGTTTGAATCCCTCCTAGTCTCACCAGAGAACCAGGGCAAGTTATGTTAACCTTCTAAAGCTTGTTCTTTTTGGGTTCATTTAAATGGAGAATAATTCCTCTCAGTGAATGGTACTGTTTGCATTACAGGATATTATGTCTGATATCTGCCCTCTAGAAGCTCAGCAGTAGCAGAAAGTCCAGGTTTATGGTGATGAACTTTGATTGCCAACTTGCCACAACCTAGAATCACCTGGAAAGAGACTCAGTGAAGAAACTGTCCTTGGGTTGGTCTTATGAGCATAGCTGTGGAAGACTGTCTTAATTAAGTTAATTGATATGGAAAGATACAGTCCGCTGTGGGAGACACCATTCCCTAGGAAAAGGGTCGTGAGCTGTGTAAGAGCAGAGACACAGAGCTAAGCAGAGGCAGGCATGTGTGCATTCATTTCTCTCTGCTCTTGACTGTGGATGTGACTATCGGTTCTAAGTTCCTGTCTTGTCTTCCCTATAATGATGGAATATAACATGGAATTGTAAGCTGAATTTCTCCTCAAGTTGCTTCTTGTTGAAGTTTTTATTTTTTAAAAAGATTTATTTTATATATGTGAGTACATTGTAGCTGTCTTCAGACACACCAGAAGAGGGCATCGGATCCCATCACAGATGGTTGTGAGTCACCATGTGGTTGCTGGGAATTGAACTCAGGACCTCTGGAAGAGCAGTCAGTGCTCTTAACCACTGAGCCACCTCTCCAGCACATACACACCCTTTTTTTTTTTTTTCACAGAAATAGAATGGAGAGTAGGGTAAGACCCCTAATACAGAACCAGATGCCATCGTAACAGCAGTGACAATAATAACTACAGTGGGCACCCCTAACTGTTCATAGGCACACTGTCTCAGGTGGGCTTTGTACCAGCACCAAACCGTGTGCAGCCAAAAAAGCCCAGAGGCTGAGACACAGGCCTCGATCACGCAGCAGAATGCCAAGGCTTCTTTAGCTCCACAGTCTGTATTCTTAGCTGTTTCCCTGACTTCATGAAATGAATGCTCCCTGTGTGGCAGTTCGACTGAGAAATATCCCCCATTAGCTCATGTATGTGATCACTGGATACCCAGCTGGTGGCAGTGTGGGGGGAAGAACCTATAAGACTTGAAGCCTTGCAGGAGCAAGCACATCGCTGAAGGATCTTGAGACCTTGAGCCTTGCTCTCTCCTCTTGTAATTTGCTCTCTGCTTCTTATGTGTGGTTGAGCCCTGACCTCTCAGCTTCTGCTCCCGTTGTTTGCAGCCAGATCTCCCTGCCCGGATACATTCTTATCCCTCCAAAACCATAAGCCCCAAATAAACTCTCCTTTACAAGTTGTTTTGGGTCGTGGTGTTTTGACAGAGTGATAGAAAAGTAACCGAGATAGCCTAGAAGACAGCATTGAAAGCCCAAGTCTCATCTCTGTTACTGATGCACAAAACAAATTACTCTGCACCTAGGTCTCAGTTTCCCTACTCTCAACAAGGGGATGGGCAAGTATCCCAAAAGGACGAATCACTAACGTTCACTCATTCTGTGTGTTGATGGGGAGAGGCAAAGTTAAGGTGACGAGGAGGAAGAGGAGATCCAGGTCTCCCCAAAGCAGGGTGACAAACACATGCTTGTGCATTCGGACCCTGGCAATCTAGATGCCCCTCCCCCACTCCAAGTCTCCCAAGTCTGCAGCAGCCCAACAGCTGAAGAGGCAGCATCCGGGAGAAAACCCACAAGGAGGTTGGTGCCAAAATGGATGCCTCATTTCTGCTGGGAAGGACAGGGGAACCTTAAGGACAAAGATGCCAGCAGGAAGTGACAGTGGCAGAGAGGAAGGGGATATGGGTTCCTGAACTTGAAAAGGGTCCTGCAACTGGTATGATCTAAAATGTGGGTGCAGTGAGGTCCTGGAGCATACAGCAAGAGCAAGGTCCTTGGCTCCCCTTCCACCCTCGCCAAACCTCCCCCCAGCACTTGCCCACTTCTTAGAGCCTAGAGATGGTGGCATCTAAGTCTCAAGGAGAGAACAGAGCAGTGTCTAACTTGGGGGGTAGGGCTCAGCAGTCATCCTCAGCCTCTGTCACCTCAAGTTCTAGGAATGGCAGTGGGCATGTCCACCTTTCAGGCTTGACATAAAGCGTGCCTAGAGGCTATCACACAAGCTCAGCAGTCCTCCATGCCTCCCCTCTGGGCTCTTGTCTTGCTTCTGTAAACGAGTTAGTAGCCCTCACTTCTGAGAGTGCTACTGAGGGTGCTGAGGGGATTGATGGAGATGATTAAGGGCTTGGCCTGCATGCCTCTCTCAGAACAGGCGAGCCCTGTGCTCCCTGCCTGCCTGCTCAGCCTATGGTCCTGTGGGTTTCTTGTAGGATATGTATTTGTTGAATGAATGTAGGTATGCTCCCATTACACAGATGGTAACAGCTAGGCATAAACTGCAGTATTCCATGTCTAGTCCACTTCAGAACTTGCAGGTCTGAGAACACTGCCTAGTCAGCTGACAGCTGATAACATCCAACCCAGAGTCACCTTGACAGGCAGCCATTTTCCCAGGAGGCAAGTAGGAGCAAGGTCCCTCTTAGCAACCAAATGTTATCACTGCACAGGGACAAGGGCCTTCCTTCCTCTCCTAGCTAAGTGATTATGGCCAGCTCAGCAGGAGAGTGGAGGGAGGAGTTCCGGCCATGGGGGAGGTTGTAGATCTCTGCCTCCCATGTGGCATTGCTACAGTGGCTGCTGAAAGCCATCGGAAGCTCCACTCCCTGCAAATCAGCAAGCCATAGATCTCTGTCAGTGACTCCTGCTCAAGGGCAGTACTATAAATCCAGCGTGGGAGAAAGCGACTGAGCCAGCGCCAGGCGCTCCCCAGCAAGCAGCTTCCTGGAGCTGGCCACTCTGCATAGGGTTCACATGTAGTTGTTGTTTGGAGATCTGTTCCCTATCCATCAATAACCCCAGAGGACTGCCTCCTCCTGCTCTGCCCAGGCCAAGTCAATCATTTGCTTCTCACCTGCCCCTGAAGCCAGGAGTTTAATTCTCCTTCTGAACCGAGCACGCTCTTGCTTCTTGGATTCTTCCTTGGCTGCTCAGCTGAGTGTATCAGCCCAGCCAGCTTTCCCCAGACCTGCTCCAGAAGAGAGAAAGTGGTGTCCAGCTGGTTGTAGGGCAGGAGGGGAGCCCCAGCCAGGAAGAAAGGGGTGGAGGCTGAGCCACAGACTCCTCATCCAGCAGGCTGCCTGAGCTAGACCATCCTGACTAAGCCAAACGCTCCACACAAACATTTAGCCAGGCAGCAAATGCACCAGCGTCAGCTTGCAGTCTGCTTCGTATGCCTAATGAACAGACAAGATCCTACCCTGAGCACTCATCCATTCCTCTGAAGGAGATCAGCCACGTCAAGGTCAAGGCAGAGAGAAGCTAGAGTATTGCAGACAAGTGTGTCCGTGGGGGACATTGAAAGCATGCTGGAGGAGACAGTAGCCAGGGTCAGGGCACTGTATACCGAGGGGTTAGGAAGGTGGCATTTGAAATGAGTTCTCAGTGCTACCATGGGGGTGAAGGCACAGAGATGGGACTGAGAGAACAGCAGTGCAAAGAACTGAGGAGAAAGGAGCTTATCTTGGAGGACAGAAAGGAAGCTGAGGTTGCTGCAGTTGGGGTTGGGTGGCTGAGCCAAGAGGCTGGAGAAGGAGACAGAGTAGTGTACATACAGTGTCATAGACTACAGACTGTGGTAAAGCATGTGGACACTACTGGAACGGGAGGCCCCTGGAAGTTCTGGGTTGGGGGATACAATCTGTTTTAAACCAAACATTTAAAAATATTTTTAATTTTTAAAATGTGTGTGTATGTATGCGATGTGAGTTCATGCTATGTGTGTGCACACGTGTATGACCATGGAGGCTAGAAGAAGGTATCAGGTACCATGGAACTGGAGGTACATACAAAAGTTATGCATTGTGAGTCAGAGGTTCGATGAGAGACCCTGTCTCATAAAACTAAGGTGGGTGATCGGGAAAGTTAGCCTTTGACCTCTGAAAGAACACAGACATGGACACGAACCACATATATCATGCATCCACGCACAGCACAATTTTTTTTGAAAGCAGATTCATCAAAGATAAGACCAAAAGCCATTAGGCATGGTGGTGCCCACCTGAAATCCCAGCACACAGTCAGGAGGCTGAGACAAGATGATCACAAGATTAAGGCCACCTGCTTGGGCTACAGAGCGAGACCTTGCCTCAAAACAAAACAAAGGGGGCTGGAGAGATGGTTCATTGGTTAGGAGCACTGACTGCACTTCCAGAGGTCCTGAATTTGATTCCCAGCAACCACATGGTGGCTCACAACCATCTGTAATGGGATCTGATGCCCTCTTCTGGTGTGTCTGAAGATAGCGAAAGTATACTCACATACATAAAATGAATAGATCTTTAAAAGGAAAGAAAAAAGAGAGAAAGAGAGAAAACAACCACCACAACAATTGACAGAGCCAACATTCCAAAGCCACCAGGTTGTAGTTAATGTAATTAATGGGATCTAGGACCATGGACAAATCTCAAGCCTTGTTTATGAGGAATTTTCTAGATTGGGTTCATTGAGATGGAAAGATCCACCCTAAATATGGTGGCACTGTACTAGAGGCTGGGGTTCCAGGCAATAAAAGGGTGAAAAAGAGCTGAGCATGAGCTAGCATTTATCGCTCTCTGCCCCCTGACTACAGATGTAAGTGCAGCCAAGATGTGACCAGTGACCATGCCCCATCCCCCACATCATGGACTGTATCTCCCTAATCTGTGAGCCTCAAAACATCCTTCCTTAAGTTGTCTCTGTCAGGCATTTTGTCACAACAATGAGAAAAGTAACTGATACAGTCAGCCAATCTAGTCCAAAACCCAGTTGGTCCACAGTGCCGGCCTCCTGAGAACAGAAGGCACCTGACATGTGGCTTCTTTCTACTCAGGCTCAGCACATGTGGTTTACATGGTCCACACTGACTGGTAATTGTCTATCACTGCTCCATGCTGGACCTTCATTCCCACAATTCTGGGAGTGGATAACATTTCCTACAGCTCTACAGTGTACAGCGAGTGCTCCTGTCCCCGGCAACACAGAGGCCACAGCTGAGTTCTGTATGCGCTTCACCCCCTCCAGCCTTCTTGCCTAGCAAAGAACATCAGGTGAGTCTTACCTTCTACCTTCCACTCAGCACCCACCTCTCTGTTCGGTCCCCACAGCCTATTGGCCCCTTTTGCATACCCATGACTGTTTCCAGTGGGCTCTGCTGGGACAGATGGCCTCCAGGTTCGCCTCCTTCATCTCCACAGTTTAGGAAGTGTGCTGATCTTTCACTTGTTTGGTTACACAGGATTCAGGAAGCCATGTTGCTCACCTACTGTGTGCCAGCAGACCACCTTCCTCTTGCCTCCCTCTATGCTAACTGCTTCAGGCAAGCTCAGGGGCACCTTACTAGCTCACAGGATCTACTGGATCACCCCAGGTGCTTGTTACACATTAAGCAGTGATTGTATTTACATTTACCATTAGAGGTAGGTGTCACTTTTGTCCCTCCTTGGGTTTCTGTAGTGGTTTGAATATATTTGGCCCGGGGAGGGGCACTATTAGAAGATGTGGCCTTATTAGAGTAGGTGTGGCATTGTTGGAGGAAGTGTATCACCATGGGTGTGGGCTTCTCCTAGCTGCCTGGAAGTCACTCGTCTGTTTGCCTTTGGAATAAGATGTAGAACTCTCAGCTCCTCCAGCGCCATGCCTGCCTGGACACTGCTACGCTTCCTGCCTTGATGACCATGGACTGAACCTCTGAAAGTGCAAGCCAGCCCCAATGAAATGATTTCCTTTATAAGAGTGGCCTTAGTCATGTTGTCTCTTCACAGCCATGGAAACCCTAACTTAGACATGTTCCATGGCAGTTTGCTGTGCACTTGAGTGTTGAGGAGACATAGGAAGAGGAGGTGAGCTGGTGTGCTCCACCCTGCAGGTCCATGACTATCCTCTAGCCAACAGACTGGGGATAGACTTATGCCAGCCACCCTGGGAGGCAATATATGGGATACAGACTCTGGAGAGCATCTGGCAAGATTTCTCTATGCTAGCATGATTCCCTGGTGGGCTTCCAGCCGCCTGGGAGACCTGCAGTGACTGATGCTTAACAAACCTGTTAAATAAAGAGGGTGGAGGCATGGCCTGTGAGGTTGTGCTGTATGCATTAGCTGTGAAAACTTCCCTTTAAAATTTGCCTCCATCGGGAGCTGGAGACATGGCTCAGCTGTTAAAAGCATATAGTTCTCAATAGAGGAGCAGAGTTTGGGTTCCAGCACCCATATCTGGGGGCTTACAGTGGCCTATAACCTCAGCTCCAGGTGATCTAGCATCTTTGACCATCTACTTACTATATGCACATACAACATACCTACACACACACACACACACATTCATGCTCATATGCACACATGCAAGCACACACAGTGATAACATAATTATTTTATTATAATAAAAAATAAATCTTTAGAAAATAAACACTTAAAAACCACCACACTATCTGAACACGTTGTCCCATAATGGTCCAGCTTATGATGTAAGATTCAGAAGGATTCGATCACATGGCCTTCTGTGACTCTATCCTAGCACACCCCATTCCCACTCAAATCCTCAAGAGATGCGGGTAATCCTACTACAGGCCCAAAATGTTCTAAAGCAAACAGGCGGATCATTTTTCCTGTGTGCGTTAATAATTCAGGCTTCACACCAAGTTTTCAAACTGGATTGAAACTGGATTGACTTGTGGGGGCCAAAATGGAAATGCTTCAGACCCATATACTTTAAAGGAAACTTCTTTTAATTAGTTTTCTTTGAGCATAGCACAAAGGTCTTGCTTGACAGCAAGGCCATTTCTTACCATCTTGAAATTGCTTCCATGTTTATCGGTGACATTGGTTTTCACTTTGGAAATAAGACCAAGGCTGCACAGACCCGTAGGGTCACATGATTGCTGTTTCTCCCCCCCCAGGCTTGTGTCAACGCTCCGGGCATCTCTCTAGTCTGAAGCCTGACCTGAGGATCAAGGTCACGGAACAAAGGGAAAACAAGAGTCATTGTCAGAACTGTCTTCTTCTAGTGTGGCCCTGGCAAGGTGCCAGCCTCAGTTTCCTGATCTCTGAGATGGGAATGCTGGGAGGCCGCTGTGGGGATTTAATAGGGTGGTGGCTGTCACCTGGCCAGTGCATAGCACATGTTCTTGACTCTAGCAAAGGTGGTGATGAGAATCACTGGGTCCTTTTTGGGTTGGAATGTGAAATGTTCCCCACAGACTGGTGTGTTTGGACACAACACATGGTCCCCAACTGATAGCACTGGTTTTGAAGAATGAGACCCTTAGGACAGGGGTCCAGTTATACATACAAGTCAAAAGGCCAAAACTCCCTCAAGAGTAACTGAAGCCTACAGAGGTTGGCTACAGAACTCTGGATCAAATATCTCCACTTTATCTTTAACAAATGTAGGACCAGTAAGGAGACCACAGCCACAGCAGAAAGAAGTTGTTTCCTTGGGCATTGATTTCATCTCATCAGGATGGACATGAGGGGCTGCAGCCTATTTTGGGCGGGCATGAAGGGTGAAGGGTTGGGTGAGGGAGGAATCACAGCAACCCTAACTCAGTGCTAGCTGAGAAGGAAGGGGACCGCTCAGGAGAAGCCATCAGGAGTCATCCCCACTCTCCATAGCACCTCCCCGTGGGGCAGTGGGAGGACTGAGTGTGACCCTCATGGCACCGGAAGTGAGAGCAGGCTTCGAGCTCCCTCCTCATCCATCTGAGAAGCCTGCGATTTAATCTGCAAGTGACAGGTTGCTGCAGCTTTGAGTCACAGGGGGCCGTTCTTTTGTTTGTTTATTTCCCTTTGGAAGCCTGTCTGCTCAATAATTCAATTCAACAAGCCCTGCTTAAGCCCGACCTCATTCTACAGGGTTGTGCAGGACACTGGAGGGGATGGGAAAATAAACATAAATAAGATCTTATTCTTGCTCTCAGGGAACTTCCTGTCTTGCCAGGGAGGGAGTTAGACAACCATCTGGAGCCCTGCTCCCTAGAGGAATATGGTGGTCAGTATCAGAAAAGCAAAAACAACTGCCTGGAGTGCCTGGGACTGCTTATGAGATGTTGACAAATAATATTCAAGTCTGTCTGCTCTGTGACGGGGCTAAAAAAAAAAAAAAATCCCGATTTTTTATTAACAAAGAAAACAAAAGCAAAGATTCTGTGTGATGTATGATTGACAGGGAGAGGCATCAGCGATACCCATACAGGCACCTGCCTCCTCTCTTTCACCATCTCTACACCCACATCTCTTACTGGTCTGGTACCAGGCAAGTCAAGAACAGTACAATAACTGAGGTATCCAGGCCAGGAGAAACTCTGTGACCTCAGAGCCAGGAGCCAAGTGGCAAACTCAGAAACTCATTCTCTCTAACAGAAGAGAGTCACACTCTATCCTCCTTCCAAAGCCTTGGTTTTCCCATATGTCCAATGAGATGCTAAGATAGGATGCATGAGCTCCCAGTTCTGTTTCTGGTTGTTTTGAGGGTTCCCTCAAGGCCTCAGCAAGGATAGGCCCACCACACCCCCACCACAGTCAGCACAGCTCAGCTCTTATCTATATATAAGCCTAGTGTCTGCTTAATGTTTCTCTTTGAAGCCAGGGTTTTGAGGTTAAAAATAAATGGAGAATGACTATATTGGCTGTCCTCTGAGGCCTGCTTTGGCTTTGACATTCTACTTCCCGTCCTTGAATCTATTTCTTGAGTGCCTACTGGAAGGCAGACCTGATGCTGGCCTGTAGGATTTGGCTGATGAGCAGGATAGCCTCTTGGCCTTCCTCATAACCTCAATGTGAGGAAGATGCTGCCATTCAAGGTGGCTCCCTTCAGAGAAGCCACTGGGAAGTATACAGAGGCAGGAGTACTTCCTGAGAGCCTTCACTTGGTCCCAGGCAGGATAGCATCCAAACCATTTCTGAAAAATGGCCCAGTAAGGCTACTCTCCCAAAAGTGAGAGACCACCATTATCTGCCACCCCAAACCAGCACCATAGTCATAAGCACACAAAAATACTGGGAGTTGTTATGGTTTAAATATGAAACATCCTTCACAGGCTCATGTTTTGAACACTTGGTCCCCAACTGGTTGCTCCATTTGAAAAAAGCTATAGGCACTTTGGGAGATTGTCCCTGGCCTTTGGGGACATGTTATCCTTAGCCACTCCTGGCCTCACTCTCTGCTTTCTGGTCTACCATGTTGTGAACATGGTATGTGCCATATGCTTCCTGGGCCATGATTCCAGCAGCTCCACCACACTTTCCCCCCACCATGGAGGACTGAAAGTTCTGAGACCATGAGCCAGAATCAACCTCCCTGAATTGTTCCCATGAAGAATTATCTCACAAACACACAGAAGTAATTAATGCAGGTGCCCACTCCAGTGTGTGTGGCAACATTGTAACCTTGGTCTCCTGGATTCCACTGAACTGTTGAGAAACCAGAGACTTGGAACTATGTTGTGACTTGCTCAAATTCAAGAAACTGAACCTTCTTTCTCTTCTCCCTAGGCTGGAGAAGCTCTGCAACAGCGGTTCTCAACTCTCCCAGTGCTGCAACCCTTTAATACAGTTCCTCATGTTGTGACCCCAACCATAAAGCTATTTTCACTGCTACTTCATGGCTATATTTTTGCTACTGTAATGAACCATAATGTAAACACTTGATAGGCAGGATTTCTGATATACGACCTTGTGCAAGGGTCATTTCTCACACACACACACACACACACACACACACACACACACACACACACACACACGAAGGGGGTCATAGGTTGAGAACCACTGCTCTACAACCTTTACTAAATATCATCCTGTCTTTCCTGCACTCTGCTATGAAGGTCAAAAGAATGGACTATTTGTCCAGGGTGGGGCCAGACTGTCACCAAAGGTTCAGCACCCTCTTGAAGCCAATAAGGTGGCAGCAACAGTAACCCAAAAGGGAACCTTTGAGAAGTGAGACTAAGGTTCCCATCATCCTGCTCTCCTGTTCTCCTTGCGTCCTATACCAGCCTGGGCAGGATACTGTCTTGTACCTGGATATGGGGCATCCCCTCCAGCCAGCAAGTCAAGGTGGGTGTCTATGGCTTTGCAAATCACTGGGTCTGAGTGGGAGTGGTGTGTTGGCTGGAAAAGATCCACCTCACCCATCCATTGCCCTTTCATAGTGTTCCAGAGATATAAGGAGCCTGCAGATCCTCCTTATAGAGGTTCCTAAAAATGGCTAAAAATTAGCGATCAAACAGACTCGAAGGCTGGTTCTAGGCCCTCCATTTGTTAGCAACTTGACCTGGAATAAATGATCAAGTCTCCTCCTCTGAATAGTGGGTAAGAGTGCGTGGCAAGCCTGCCCCCTTCTTTTAAAGCTTGCTATGTGGTTTTAATTCTAGTTTCTGATTTCCACTGTGTTCCGTATGCTCACGGCTGGAGTCACGTGGCTGGAGGGGGCCTCCCATCTCTTCTCTAAAATGAGTGCTTTCAACAGCTTCGTTAGGACATAAACCACACATCACACAAATCTCCTACTTACAACGCACGCTCCAGTGGCTTTTAGTGTATCCACGGACTTCCCCATTCATCACCACCATCAGTTCCAGATCACTGTCATGACTCCTGTGGAAATCCTCACATCCTAAGCTATCAATTCCCAGCTCCACATCCCCCTACTCCCAGGCCAGCCCTGGCCAGTCAGCTGGCACACAGCAATCTGCTTTTGTCTCTACCGATATGCTTACTCTGGACCATCATATAAATGATATCGCACAATATATGAGCCTGGCTTCTTGCCTTTTGAATAGTGTTCTCAAGCTTCACCTATGACATAACTTTTATTAGTATCTTTTCCTTCCGTCTTCCTTTCTTCCCATCCTCTCTTTCTGGCATTAGACCGCTATACCATATTTTGTTTATCCTCCATCATTTGATAGACATTTGGGTTATTTTCACTTTCTTCCCTTTGTGTGTATATCTTCATGATGTTGTTAAGTGTGCATATGCAAAAGTGTGGTGTGGTGTGTGAGTGTGTGTGTGTGTTGTATGTGTGTGTTATGTGTGTGTGTGTGTGTGG
>CM052710.1:36347178-36399729 GCA_028551405.1 Uromys caudimaculatus | reverse complement strand
TGTGTGTGTGTGGTGTGTGAGTGTGTGTGTATGTGTGAGCGTGTGTGTGTGGTGTATGTGTGTGTGTGTGGTGTGTGTGTGTGTGGTGTATGTGTGTGTGTGTTATGTGTGTGTGTGGTGTGTGAGCGTGTGTGTGTGTGGTGTGTGTGGTGTGTGTGTGTGTGTGTGGTGTATGTGTGTGTGTGTGTGGTGTGTACGTGTGTGTGGTGTGTGTGTGTGTGTGTGGTGTGTGAGCGTGTGTGTGTGTGTGTGGTGTGTGAGCGTGTGTGTGTGGTGTGTGTGGTGTGTGTGTGTGTGTGGTGTATGTGTGTGTGTGTGGTGTGTACGTGTGTGTGTGTGTGTGTGTGTGTGTGTGTGTGTGTGTGTGTGCGGAGGCCTGAGGTTTATGTTCAGTGCAGTACTCTATGGCTTATTGTTGTGAGGCAGGGTCTCCCACTGAACCCAGAGCTTGTCAGCTTGGCTAGACTGGCTAGTGAGCCCCAAAGATCCTCCTTTCTTTGCTTCCCCATCTGTGGGGCTATAAACATGCGCCGCCAAACCAGTTTTTCTTGGGGTGAATGTTGGTCCTTATGTTTGTGTGACAAAGCACTCCATGAATGAGCCATCATTCAGTGAAATAAGCAATAACCTTTATTTCTACTTTTTTGTCTATCGTGAATAATGATATATAAATGTACATGCACGAGTCTTTACTTACATTTTTGTTGGTAAGCCTAGCCTTTAATGGCGGAGCTGTCTCTCCAGCCTGCACAAGTCTCTGTGCCATCGTTTCCATTGGCATATCATCACAGGAGGAGCCACATGAGGAGCCGCCTTGTGTTTTCTGAAGCAGCTACGTTATTCCACAGCTTCACTCCCCCCCCCTCCAGAGCCCACCACCCACACCCCACTCCACCCCCTGGTCTCTAGCTTCACTCAGAAAGTGTCTCACAAGTTGTCAAAAGCAATACCATGTCCTCTTCCCTTGTTTACAGATCTGGGTCCCTTAACCTCCAGCTCTTGTTAAAGCTTTGTGAAATTCCCCGTGATGCTCAGGTTCTGGGTTCAGTGCAGAGTTCTTTTCCCTGGTTCCTGTCATATGGTGTACTAAAGATTCTCTTATCAAAACACTCCTGGGCACCAAGGAGTCATCTTAGGAGCCACATGACACCTCCCTGGCTTTTTCCTCCCAAAGAGATTGGGGACCTTCCCTTGCCTTAAGAACATACACACTTCTCACCCCTTACAAAATACTGGCATCCTGCTCAACTGTATGGTCCAGGAGCTCTTGGAAGCTCACATCCAATCAGGGAGACATTGATGGCTTGGCACTGACTAGGGTTACAGCTTCAGACATGGGTATCTTGACCAGTATCCAGAATCTGTCAATAAGGCCCATTGAGCAGAGCTAGAGCACCATTCTTGCTATAGAATTTAAGCCACTCAGAACACTTCAGCAGGCAGTAGAATGCTCTAAGATAAACAGCAGGGAAGCTGTGAGCAGTCAGTGCAAATGAGAACACAGCAAATGAGTTGGGAGACTCATTTGAGGGTAGCCTTTGCCTGGCTCTGGACCCTCTTGTCTTTGGCTGGCTATTCTCTGTAGCTTGCCCAGATCTCTCACAAGACCTTCTATGTCAGAGTTAGTTTTCTTAGGGGTAACTGTTGTTTTTTTTTTTTTTTTTTTTTTTTAAAAAAAAAAAAAACAGCTCAGGAGAGCTGAAGCTGAAGAAGATTTTCATGGATGATGTGATAGAGAAGTTCGGGTGGAAACGGGAAAACAGGGAAGTCCCTTTCATATAAATGTGTGGCTCTGTCTGTGGGTCCTCCCTGCTGGAGATAGTCTCTCAGTGGAGCTAAGTAGGTGTAGATAAAATAATAGTCAGGGTAGTCCTAGATTTAATTATATCCACTTCAGTCATCTCCAAGGATAGTGACCGTTTTCTGCCTAACTGTCTGGATACAGACTCTTGGGGTTGGATGCTGACAGCTTGATCCTACCCTGAGCTTCAAATGGACCATAATCCTGGGCTTAGCATTCCTTCTTATACTTCATGGAAAGAAGTAACTTTCACAGTGGTGGGGAGCTGTGTCCCGAAGCAGGGAACCCTACTGAATAGACAGACCCAACAAGGCTCCACAATCTACCTTGTCAACTTTCCCAAGTAGCATCCTAAGGCTCCAATAGCCTGCCTCCAGTGAATTTTTTTGCAGCCTCTATTTTTTTCTCCAATTTCTGAATGCCCAGAACCTACCAGGCAACCCACACACAGATCTTCCTCTCACACCAATGCCCCAAGACAGGTGTTAGTGCCACATTCTACAGAAGATGAACTGAACTCAGAGAGGCCAAGCTGGTTACCCAAATCCACAAGCTAGAAAGGAGCTGAGTTGAGATTCGAATTCTAAATCCAAGTGGCACGCTGTCTCTCCTCCTCCACAGTCTTATTGGAGACCGACAGCCAGCTGGTGTTGCGCTTTATCTGTCTGTACAAGTGTGTTCCCTGGGCTCGCTGACAGAGACTGAAAGTTTCTGACAGAGGCTCTTCTGCCTCTCTCTGTTCCCTACCATCTTTTGGTGGGCTGTTTCTCCCTGGAAAGAGGCTGGAGCATTCATTAGGAAGCTAACAAGCTCATATACCCGTTGTTCAGTCTCCACACCTGAGGAAGCTCTGAAGTCTTGTGTGAGGAACTGTCTCCCACCTCACAGGCTAGCAAGAGGTGTCCCTAAATAGCTAGAATGGCTTGTGGGCAGCAGTGCATTCCTGAAGAACAGACTCATTCATGGTGTCTCTGGCCACCAATGGCCATGTCCTTGGACTCCATGCCGATGAAATGACAGTCTAGGAGGCAGTGAGCTTTATTTCCAGACCTCATCAAGCAATAAAACATGTAAGTTTGAGTGCCAAGATGACTTGGTTGCAGTCCTCACTATCCTACTTACTACCTCTAGAGCGTTCTCTCTGTGCCTCAGTTTCCTTGTATATAATATTCCATCATGCTGTTGACAAGAGAGAAGTAGTAGATCAATTCATGTCAAGTACTTTAAGCAACAGTCTTATATGCCAGCCACTGTTATCCCAGGAACACTCTTGATGGAAATGCAAAATTCATATGATGACTTAGACGCCCAGAGATGCCCTGGAAGGGTTACCAGGAGTGGATGCTGGATGAAGGCCATCCAAAATTTGATGGAATTAGCCATGAAATCTCCAAATCCGTATGCCCATTGTTTTTTGAGGCAGGACCTTTGGGAAGTAACAGAATTCAAAGACATCATGAGGATGATGGAGTCCATACCATGGCCTTTGGTGGCTTTAGTCCAAGGACCAGTAAGACCCTTTCTCTCTCCCTATTCAATGTCCTCCACTGTGTTGTGTGGCAAGAAGGCCTTTCCCAGAAGCCAACAGATGTCAGTAACATGGTCTTGAAGTTCCCAGCTTCCAGAACTAGGAGCAAATAAACTTCTGTTCTTTATAAATTACCTATCCCTAGATATTTTATGATAGCAACAGAAAATGAGCTGGAACATAAAGTAAGGTGGACCTTTGGAGGTCCTTAAGGAGGTGGAACTATTAAAACCAAGCTCAGGAAATAGAGCTCAGTGGAAGATGCACTCATCAGCATCCCGGACAGCACCACCATCATCACCGTAACCACCGCCGCCGCCACCACCACCACCACCACCACCACCACCACCACCACCATCACTACCACCACCACCACCAATCATTAGACCATCAACACCTTGGTATTTTAATGCTTGATTGTATATAGCAACTTACAAGACTTCAGACATGTGTCAGTTATAAACATGGATCTGAGAAATGCATCATCAGATAATTTTGCTGTGGGAACACTGGAGTGTACTTGCACCAAGGAAGAAGCTATCGACATCCCCAAGAGTTAAAATCTTATGCAATAACATTTTAATCTGTTGCATGTGAGGTCCATCACTGACCAAAACTACATTATGCAATATGTGACTGTGCCTGCAAATGATTCTGTGATTCCTATGACTGCCTGGGGATAGATTATACTCTATACTTTTTATTCTCAACTGGGGCTGATTCCATTTTCCACCCAGTGACATCCAGCGATGTCTACAGACAATGTAGTCCCATCTAGGAGGTTGTCACCAGGAATGGATAGAGGCTCAGATGCTCCTGAACACCTTACAATGCACAGGACACACAGCCAGTAACAAAGAATGATCCAGTTTGAAATGTCCCTAGAGCTGCAGTGAGAAACCCTGCCCCGCAGGATTTATTTAGAGTGACTTGGGTTCGGCCTGACCCAGGAGTTTGCTTCTCTGGTCTATCAAGTAAAACTCTGTATTTGAGAAGCAAATCTTAAATGATTCATGTATGGTGAGTGATACACAGAGACTAAACTGAAGTATGAGGCACACAAACCAATGAAAGGCACAGGAAGGATAGAGGACTTGTAGATACCCCTTAAAGTCCGCATACACCATGCCGGGAACTTTGTAAGACGATCTCGCTTCTAATGTTAATCTCGATCATCAATTTGACAGGACCTAGGATTGCCTAGGAAGATAAGCCTCTGGGCATCCCTGGGAAGGACTATTTAGATCAGGTTAGCCTTTGAGCTTGGCATACCCATGAAGGAGCTTCTAGATTAAGTTGGGAAGCCCCACCTTAACTATAGGCAATGTTGTCCCATGGGTCAAGGTCTAGGGCTTAATAAAACGGAGAAAGTAAGCTGAGCACCTGCTATTTTGCCCCTCTGCTTCCTGACTATGAACACAATATGACCAGCTACCTCCTGTTCCTACCCCCATGACCCCCCCATCATATGCACTGTACCCTCAAGCTGTGAACACTGTACCCTCAAGCTGTGAACCCAAAATAAACCCTTCCTTCCTGAAGTTATATGGTCAGGTATTTTTTTTTAAATGTATGTATTTATTTATTTACCTCTTTACAGCCCTTCTTTTCCTCCTAGTACTCCCTCACACAAGCCCTCCCCCTCCCCCGATTCCACCTTCCCCTTCTCAGAAGAGGAAGTTCTGTTCTGGGTGTCACCCCCCCACTAACACCCCTCACTCACACATCCCCTACCACCCCACTTCACCACATTCCCCCACTCTGCCATCATCCCATCCCCCTACCCCGCACATCAAGTTGCTGCGGGACTAGGCACATCCGCTCCCTCTGAGGCTGGACAAGGTGGTCTATTTAGGGGTTCGAGATCCACAGGCAGGGACAGCCCCTGCTCCAGTTGTTGGGGGACCCACATGAGCAAGCTGCTCATCTGCTACACATGTGCAGGGGCCTAGGTCCAGCTGGTGCTGGTTCTTTAGTTGGTGATTCAGTCTCTGTGATCCCTCAAGAGTCCAGGATAGCTGACTCTGCTGATCTTCCTGTGGAGTCCCTGTCTTCTTTGGGTCCCTCAGTCCTTCTCCCAACTCTTTCATAAGACTCCCTGAGCGCCATCTAATGTTTGGGTGTGAGTCTCTGCATCTTTATCCATTGGCTGCTTGGTGGAGTCTCTCATGGGACAGTTATGTGAGGTTCCTGTCTGCAAGCATAACAGAGTATCATGAATAGTATCAGGGAAGGTTCTTGCTCCTGGGATGTATCTCAGTTTGGAGCAGTCATTGGTTGGTCATTCCCTCAGTCTCTGCTCTTTGTCCCCACACATCTTATAGGCAGGACACATTTCGGGCTGAAGGTTTTGTGGGTAGGTTGCTGTTCTGATCCCTCCACTGGGAGTCCTGCTTGGCTACTACAGGGAGTGGCCACTTCAGGATCCATATCCCCCACTGCTAGGAGTCTCAGCTAGCACTGCCCCCATAGACTCTCTGGAGCCTCCCCATCCCAGGTCTCTGGCATGTCCTGGAGATTGCCTCCCCATCCCCATCTCCCTTCTCTCTCCCCTGCTCTCACTACATATGATCTCTACCCACCCCACCCCGTTGTCTTCCTCATCCCTCTTCCACTCAGTTCCCTCCATCCATCCACCTCTGCTATCTATTTTATGTCTCCTTCTGAGAAGGATTCAAGCATCCTCCCTTGGGCTCTCCTTGTTATTTAGTTTCTCTTGGTCTGTGGATTGTAGCACGGTTATCCTGTACTTTATGGCTAATATCCACTTATAAGTGAGTATATACCATGCATGTCCTTTTGGACCTAGTTTACCTCACTCGGGATGTTTTCTAATTCCATACATTTGCCTTTGAAATTCATGATATCCTTGTTTTTAATGGCAGTGTAAATGAACCATATGTTTGGTATCCATTCTTCAGTTGTGGGACATCTACGTTGTTTCTAGTTTCTAGCTATTACAAATAAAGCTGCTATGAACATAGTTGAGCAAGTGTCCTTGGGGGAGGGTGGAGCATCTTTTGGGTATATGTCTAGCAGTGGTATAGCTGTGTCTTGAGGTAGAGCTATCCCCAATCTTCTGAGAAACCACCAAATTGATTTCCAATTCCAAACTTGTAAAGTTTGCACTCTCACCAGCCATGAAGGTGTGTTCCCCTTGCTCCACATCCTCACCAGCATGTGTTGACCTTTGAGGTTTTTATCTTAGCCATTCTGATGAGTGTAGGGTTGAATCTGAGTCCTTTTGATTTGCGTTTCCCTTGTGACTAAAGATGTCGAACATTTCTTTAGGTGTTTCTCAGCTGTTCAAGATTCCTCTGTTGAGAATTCTGTTTAGCTCTGTGGGTTATTTGGATTGTTGGTGTCTAACTTCTTGAGTTCTTTACGTATTTTGGATATTAGTCCTCTGTCAGATGTGGGGTTAGTGAAGATCTTTTCCCAATCTGCAGGCTGTCCTTTTGTCCTAATGGAGGTGTCCTTTGACTTACAGAAGCTTTTCAGTTTCATGAAGTTCCATTTATTAAGTCTTGACCTTAGTGCCTGAGCCACTGGTGTTCTGTTCAGGAATTAGCTATTCCCCACTTTCTGTTCTATTAGATTTAGTGTATCTGGTTTTACACTGAGGTCTTTGATCCATTTGGACTTGGGTTTTGTGCAGGGTGATAGATATGGATCTATTTGCATTCTTCTACATGCAGACATCCAGTTAGATAGTCAGGTATTTTTGTCTCAGCACAGGAAAAGTAGATAATGCATTTGTCTCTGAAACCACCCCAGCTTTCCATTCTTGTGCATCAATACATCAGATAAATTTGGGGCCAGTCCTATAAGCATCAGTGACATGGGTGACAGATAATGGACAGATATGATGCTTTCCAGACTCCACCTACTGCCACTGGAATGGAGCCACATCAAGAGCTGTTACATCACAGGCCTTCCTGTAAACTTTACTCATGGTTGGCAGCTGCCCTGAGCAGCAAGTTTTTTGTTCAGGTGGAGGCAGATCGTTTCCATATGTGCAAAGAGTGCACTTTCCCCTTTTGCTTCCTCTTAGGAGATCAATAAACATCTTGTTTTGCCTTTATCTGAAGTTGTGTAAATTCTCTATAATCAGCATTTGTCTCCTTTTATTAAGAGGGTCTTTCTGAGGTTAACAGTAAAGTTTAGAAACATTGTCTCTTTACGATCAAAAATCTCAATGATGATAGCACAGGAGTATAGTAACATAATACATGTCATTTATTAAGTACCTGAGACTGGGGACACACTGTGTCAGCACCTCCAATCCTCCCCACAAGGACTCTGGATCATTCTTTTATTTTTTTCAGGAGAAAGCAAGGTACAAGTGTGTTCAAGCCTGGGCATGAGAGCTGCCTGGCCACATCCTGCATCTTAGTCAGAGCGACCCTTGATACCTCCTGGAATGCCAGCGTGCCCCAGCATAGCCCCTCAAGCATCCTATCCTGCCCTACTGCTCCCTGTGCGTCCTTCAATCTGTTCCCCAGGTCTCTCCTCTCTCAGCAGGGTCTGCGTTCTCCTGCTCCTACCTTCCCAAGCTTAGAAGGTACCGCATAAGGAACTCATACTAGAGTTCTGACCTGGCTCTAGGGTCATCAGACTACTTCTCTAAAGGGTCACTATACTCTGCTATTATTGTCCCCAAAGCCATAGACAATATATGAACAAAGGCACATGGTTTCGTTCCAATAAAACTTTAGGTGGGATGCCAGCTTTGGCTCCCAGGTAGAAGTTGGGCAAACCCTGACCTACGCTCCCTTCCGGGTCTCTCACATCACTGAGGCTCAAATCTCTGTGAGGCCAGAGGCAAAAGAGTGGTGGTCTGGGAGAACGGATTCCAATGACTGGCAAGATCTCACCCAGTGAAAACAGGGCCCTGATTCTTTAATGACATTTGCAGGCACACCCCAGAGAAGATACAGGCATGATGAGCCTGTGTGCACCCACCTGCCAGCTCCAGTAACAGTCACCGTTCTTGTCAGCCCATGTCATCTGTCCCCTGATACACATCTCTTTGTTTCTGAAATACTTTAAAGCACATCTAGACATCCCATTATTCCACCCATAAATACTTCAGTATATCTCTCTAACAGAGAAGGATTTTTTTTTTTAACAAAACAGCCTCAAAACCATTATCACCCTAACAAAATGAGACATCACTCCTTATTAGTGTCTTGTATCGTGTATGTGTTTAAATTCCCCTAATTGTCTCTAAAATGTCTTTTTAAAAAAACTGGTGGTTTGAATCAGAATCCAAATAAAATCTACACATTGTATGCACACAGCTTCTAAATTTTTGAATTAGTTGTCAACATGTGCAAATCTGGATTTCACATAAACATCGAGTTTCCAGCTTCTCTTGAGAAATAAAATCCTGGAAGAGCCAGCGTCTTCACAGTCCCAGTCTCCAGGGCAGCCAGTGGATGTTGCAGTCCAACCTGTAGACCTTGTGAGGCTGGGGAAAGCTAGGAAAGCATAGGAAGTGAATCTAACATCAAGAGGTTATTTGGGGAGCTTTTTTTGTAACTCAACTAGCACTTCTCAAGCTTGAATTCTATAAATAGCAACACTGTGTTGCAATGTTAAAAGGTTAGATACCCCTAAAGATGTCCTCCACTTACAGCAGGGTCTCTGAAGATGTTAGGCTTGTGGTTCCTGTTACAGGGCATTTTGGGCTCCTCTACCTTGCAACAGAATTACTTGGACCCCTTTGAACCCCCTTCTTCTCACTCACCCCCACCTTCCCCCAACTCTTTTTTCTTCTATCAGAGCAGATTCTCTACCTGGCTCCAGGAGGGCAGGGGCAGAGAACTGGGGCATAACCTGGACTATGCAAATGGCCTCATGCTGGACACTCCCTCCCCTACCAGCTCCCTTACTGCCTGATTCTCCCAGAGCCTAGAACCCTCACTCTGTAGGCAGAGAGAGAAGCAGCTTGCTTCGCATTCCTGATTCAGCTTTTCCTTGGGATTGGTTGGTTGGTTGGTTGAATTTATTTGTTCGCTTTTTTTGGTTGGGGGGGTTGTTTAGGAATTTGGTTTGTGTGTTTGTCTTGCGGTGCTATGGATTCCACCCAGGGCCCTGTATATACCAGGCAAACACTCTACCACTGAGTTATATCCCCAGCCCATTAAAAATAAAAAGGTCGGGGATGGGCAAAAAAGATGGCTCTGTGGGAAAAGTAACTGGAGTTACAGGTTTGCTTTACCAGCAATTGAAAATATCCTCTCTCTCTCTCTCTCTCTCTCTCTCTCTCTCTCTCTCTCTCTCTCTCTCTCTCTCTCTCTCTCTCGGCCTCCATTGCCATTTCTATCTCATGAGTTGGGGAAGGTGGTAGAGAGAAAGTTCCAAGTCAAACTCCTGGTAGGTAAGACATGAACAACCTGGAAAAATAACCTTGTGAGCCTGGTGGGTGATCTTTTACATCTGAGTGTCCAGGTAGCAAAGTAGGTGTGGTGGTCTGAACCAGGCTGGCCCCCATAGGCTCATATATAGGCAGCTTAGTTCCCAGCTGATGAGCTGTCAGGGAGGTATTAGGAGGTGTGGCCTTGATGGAGTGGGTGTGGCCTTGTTAGAGGAGTTGTTTGACTAGGGGTGGGCTTTGAGGTTTCAGGAGCCCATGCCAAGTCCTTTCTCTCTGTCTCTCTCTGTGTCTGTCTCTCTGTCTGTCTGTCTCTCTCTCTCTCTCTCTGTCTGCCTCCTGAGGATAAGAATCAGGATGTAAAGCTCTCAGTTATTTCTCTAACACCACACTTGCCTGTGTGCTGCCATGCTCCCCACCATATAACTGTCTCTGAAACTGTAAGCAAGCCCCCAATTAAATGTTTTGCTTTATAAGAGATGCCTTGGTCATGGTGTTTCTTCCAAGCGATAAAAACCCCAGTTAAGACAAGGTGCTTGGAAGGGACCAAGAACAAAGCCAGTAGAAATAATTGAGACAAGACAGTGCATGGTGGCATTTCCCCTCCAGTTTCAGCCAGATGGACTGACTTTGCAGGCACCTTTGGGGATAAGGAGGAGCAGGCCAATAGACTGTTGAAAGACCGAGGCAGCTTCTATGTATCTCCCAGTTGTAACTCTGGAAACTTCATCTCTCCTTTGCATTTGTCCAATGAGATGCTGAAAGTACAGTGTGTTTCCTGTATCTCCCTACTAACTTTGATCTTAATATCCAGTGTCGGGAACAGGGCAGAATGCCTGAGCAAAGTTGAACGTTAGTAGAGAAGGGTAATAGGAGGGCTCTGAGTTGAGCAGTCTCTCTGCTCCCTGTGGAAGAGGGTGCTGCGAACTCTTCCAGGTGACTGGTAAGCCAAGGATGCCATCCAACGGGCACCCCAAGCCCACGAACAGCACCAGCCTAGAGCCAAAAATCCCCAGCCCAAAGATACTAATTTCTAACCAAGGGTCAAGTCTGAAGAGATCATTTCTGATACCTGGCATCTCCACAGGAAGCACCAAGCACTTCCAGCATAGATGTGCTCAGTGGGCCAGTGGCAAAGCCGGAGGCTGTGATCTGGGAGCAGCTGCATGGGAGCACCTGGCTTCTGACCCCTGACCCTGCATCCTGCCAACTTTGGTCTCATAGCAACTCTCCAGGTGCCTACAGCAACTGGTCACTGAAAGATCAAAGACCACAGAAAATGCCCTTAGGCTGTTCTCACAACGGAACTCAGGAAGCTAGGGAGATTATGAGCACTGAGATGGAGAGATGCCGGGAACAGAGTCTGACCTCCCAGGTGAGAGGGAACTTGAGATGGAATAGAAAGAAAGGCTTCTCTATTTACTGTGCAGTTAATCTTTGACGTTGTTATTGTTCACATTATTGAAGAACTGGGTCTTGTAGCAAATGCTTCTAAGAGTCAGACAACAGGATAACAGTAGCTGCCAACAGTAACAATATAATATGAGTGGAACCTACTGAGTACCAGCACTATCACAGGCAATAAAACACACCTTCAACCAAAACACACTGTGGTATGTCCATACACAGAAATTTTTTAAATGCAAGAAGTTCTGATCCAGGTTTCAACCTTGAGGATATCCTAGGAAGTGAAATAAGGGAGCCGCCAAAGGACCAGGCCTATGTGAGGTACTTAGCACAGTCATGATCAAGGAAGAAGAATGTTTGTCCTTGAAGGGAGGGTGATGAGGGTGAAACGAGCGTGGCTTTCACCTCAGGATGATGAGATGGTTCTGGAGATGGATGGTGGTGATGGCTGTACATTGCACTCCTAGAAGGGATTCGGGGTCAGGGGTGTGGCTCAATGTTAGAATATTTGTTTAGTATACACAAAGTCCTTGGTTCAATCCTTGGTATTTCAAGACAAATAAAAGTAATACAAAGTTGAGCTTCCAAGATGAGTCAGAGAGTAAAGCTGACCTGACTGAACCACATGGCACATGGCAGAGAGAACTAATTGTTAAAAAGTGTCTTCTGATCACTACATACTTGCCATGGTATGTTTTCTCTCTCTCTCTCTCTCTCTCTCTCTCTCTCTCTCTCTCTCTCTCTCTCTCACACACACACACACACACACACACATCACATGTGTGCATGCACTAACTTGCTTAAAAGAAACTATTTGAAAAGTAAATGTGCCTCTTACCACAATGAATATATTATTTACAGTAAAGCGAGGCTAAGAAGTAAACCATAAACTTCAGCGTTAGCCAGATCTAGTCATGAATCCCAGCTGCTGGAACATTCTTTGGCAACTGTAACTTGACCTCTCTGAGTTGCTGTTTTCTCTTTCGTGATTGGAAGAGACATGGAGGAATGTGTCAGGGTCGAGCTCACTGCAGTCATTCTGCAGACATCTCAGCTCTTTGAGGCAGATAGAAAGTTACCCGGAAGTCAGGTCTCACAGAAGCTGGTGGTATAGACACACCAGCAAGCGGTATGCCAGGGTTCAAACTATTGATGTACATCTGTGTATGCAGCAGGGTTCCAAGTCTGCCTGCTATAACCTGCCAGATACCCCATGAAGCACATCAGACTCTTACCTTAGATCTGAAGACTGAAGGGTGGGCACAAGCCCAGATGTCTGCTTTAGGGACTCCCCTTCAGGTGCTGATATAAAACGAGTTGTTTTTGAGACTGTTAGCCAGGCTCTCCCAGTTTACAGCCTCTTTTATGTTTACAAGTCCTATGAATGTGCAATTGAAATAGACCAAAAAATGTGTCTCAAGAATCTTACGTGCCTGGAAACCAAAGCAAGACGCCCCGGTGAAGGGAGAAGCTGTTTCAGAAGCTGAAATCTGAATTATGGGAAGCAAGTTAAAAGCTCCATCCTAGAGGGATGTCACAGCAAGCAGATGAGGCGGGGTATCACTCTGGAGGGAAACGCAGGGGAGATCATCCCAAGATGCTCACCCTACAGTTCCTGGGTACCAGGGGTCCTGCCAGGACAGCACCCAGAGCCCCACCGACTCGCTCAGTGTGCTATGCTTTGACACCAAGTCATGCTGTGTGCCAGGCTCCCTTCCTCCATATTCTGGGGATTTCTGAGGGGATAGAAAATGAGGGGCATCAAAGAGGATGATGGCAGGGAAACAACCCAACTCCCTAAAACCTGGAGCCTGAGGTTTAGAAGGAAGAAGGCAGAGAACAGCTTGGCCATGTCCTCACTCATCTTGCCTTACTTAATTCTCAACATCTCCCATGTAAGTAAGGAAAGAAGCTGAAACAGAGTTAATTTGTCCATGGTCACATGGGGTAGAGCCAGGACAGTGATGAGCATTAGCCCCTCCCTTACCCAGTGAGCCGCTAGGAGGACCCTGAACTGGGTTGGTCATGAGTGTATCCAGGACACACCCAGCTGAAAGAGCCATTTCGGGCAGATGGGAACGGTCACTTCAGCCACAGAAACCTTAGGGATGGCGTAGGTAAGGGGAGGACTTGTGATCCTCCTCAGTGAAAATTAAAAGCCTAGCTGAACTGCTTCCTCCTCATCCTATGTTGTGGCTCTCTGCCCTCCCAGGTCTTGGTGATTGATGTGCAGGCTGTCCCCTGGGTCCTGGATATCCTGAAGATGGCACAACTGGGCCTTGGGGGATGGGAAGGGGAGAATCACCTTTCTTGAGAGCCAGATGGACTGAATCCTAGTCCTCTCTTAGCCACATTGACCCCAACACTGGGCACATGACCTCCATCCAGCACATGATCTTCTTCAGCACAAGGACACTGTTTCGGGTGATGTTTTAAGTCTCTTCTCTATCTAATGCATTTTGGTTTGCTTCCTGAGTCTGCTCACTTCCATCAGAAAAGCTGGACTCAGCCCATTTTACAGGGCAAGCTCCTTGGCCTGGGGCTTTGGATGCTGCCTACCTGTGCTAGTCATATGCAAGGGTTCTGGCCTTGTTAGCAGATAGAAGAAGAAATGGGAGCAGAATCATCTCACCTTCTTTCTTCCCTGCCTCTCCCTCCTTTGTGGATTTGTTTTTAAGTGCCTTTAGTCAGAATTCATCAAAGATTCATCAGGCTTGGGATTGGTACAAGCATCTGTAGGAGGGGCCCTGTCTGGGGGGGGAGGTTGAAGAAAGCCAGTTGCAGTTATGGGGAGGGTACCTGGAGAGGCACTGGGGCTCTGCCAAGGTCTTATTAATTCCCGAAGCCCACTAAGAGAGAAAGACTGGAGACAGGGAGCTGTCCTGCCTCCCTAGAGGGAGTCCCAGCCACCTGCCCTCCCTTCTTGGAAGCAGGAAGATCAGTGAGGTAATAGGCCACCCATAACCATGCACTGTAGTGTTTAAACCTAACCGAAGGGGTGCTGAGGGTGTAGCTCAGTGGTAGAGGGCTTGGCTGATATATACAAAGTCCAGGGTTCATCCCCATCACCTCATAAAACACACCTGTTAACTGCACACCTGTGATTCCAAGGTAGAGGAAAGACAGTTAAAACATAAAAGTCATTCTTGGTTACACAGAGAGTTGGGGGTCTGCCTGGGATGCGTAAGACTGTCTCAGATAAGAAGAATTCTACAAGAAGAGGACTACATGCATCTGTCCTTGGCATTGGCCTCTGGGAACTGTGAGAGGATCCACCAGGTTCCCTCTCCTGGCTTCCAACAGCTCCTTCTCTTACCAGCTCTGTCTCTTGGCTGCTACTGAAAATTCTGTTTCGAACAAAGGGCAGGGCAGGGCTCATTTTTTAAAGCTCCCAAGTCAGCAGAGAGCCTGCCCCTTTAGTCAGCAAAGGAGGTAACTGAGGGCTGGAGGAAAGAGTGATCTCAGCTGGTCAGTGGCAGAACAGGATTGGAGCCCAGGGCACTAGCAACTCAGATTGGGGCTGGTCTCCTCTCCAAGGCTGGTCTCTTCTCCATGACTGGACCTGGCCAACACCTTTGTCCCAGGGATTCACTGACAGCATCCCCTCATCCCTCATCCCTCAGCCTTCAGCCCTCGGCCCTCACCCCCCACTCCCACTGTCACAGTAAAGAGTTACCTGCCCCATACCACAGGAAGGTATTTACAAATCAGCATAGCCAGACTGGGGATGCGACTGGAGTTTTGTCAGCCCTTCAGCTCAGAATGTTCTGGTAGGAGCCATTGGTTCAGATATTCTATGGAACACAGTGGTGTCCCCCAGCCTCAGTGACAGCTCTCAGAAGAGCACTGCTTCAAACCAGTCCAACTCTGATTTTTAGAGCTGGACCTGAAGCCTAGGCAAGTCTTAAGTGGCATCAGAACCAGGTGCCAGGTTGGAGCACGGCACCTGGCCATGTCCTACCTCAGAAGTGTCACTGCCACCTGCTCCTGGAAGTGTGGCCGGTGGGAAGGAGGGAACCCTCTGTTTTGCAGAGAATTTGCTACCTTTCAACACTGAGACACCCACAGAGGACCACAGCAAGGCAATAAACTAGGATCATCACATTTTAATAATCACACAGTTTGTTTAACAAACAGTCATGGCCAGCAATAAATCCAAATTAAAAGTCCACCTGGGAAGTTTGAGTTAAGCTCCCTGGCTGCAAATAGAAGGGTTGAGGGAGAGGAGAAGAGAGGAAAGTTAGGGCCAGGGAATGGTCAAGGATGCCCTTATGAGCCAGCATGTCCCCACCCAGCTCTACTCCCTGCCCTAGAGGCACAGATCTTACTTTCACATCCTAGAAGCGTTGCTCAGTGGTTCTGATGGAAGAAACAACCAGGACCCCTGAAGTCTCAGTCTATGGGCAGGGTCTTCCTGTCACAATCAGTCTGGGTCTTCAGTCTCTGGCTTCTTGTAGGTAGTCAGCTGAATGAATGAATGAATGAATGAATGAATGAATGAATGGATATAAACAAATGAATGAATGACTGAGATGAATAAGTGAAATAAATTAGTGAATAAGTGAATATAAATAAATAAATTTAAACAAATTGGTGAGTGGATGGGTAAATATAAATGAATGAGTGAGTGAGTGAGGGAGTGCCTGAGCATAGACAAATGCTTGCCTATCCATCCATCCATCCATCCATCCATCCATCCATCCATCCATCCATCCATTCTGTAAGGAGATTCACCCATCTTAAATGTGTATCAAGTACCTGAAGTTCCAGGGGATACAGTCACAAGCAAAATCCTTACTGTCTGGGAACTTGGTACAAAGGGGACAGATGACATTCCCCACAGGGCTCTGGATAGACCTGGGTGAAGGGCAGGATTCACAGAGGCCTCCAGTAGGAAGTCTCTTGAAGTTGAAGCTAGGTCCTAAAGGACAACTGAGTAACAGCCAAACTGACAGACGTGTGGTCCTAGGCAGGGTAAGTGACAGTAACTGTGGGACAATATGTCCAACTAAAGGAACACCGTGTGCAACAGGAGCAGTGGGAGGGGAGGGCTGGTGTGCCCAAAGACTGAGGAGAGTTCTGTGGGAGTGAAGAGCAGACCTGGGCTGGAGGAATCAGGGTGTAGGAGGGGACGCCTTGGCAGAACTGACATGTGCAGGGTGACTTCAACCATGCTGAAGCCTTTGGACTTTATTCTGAGGTAAAGAATCCATGGTGACGGCTTGGCTAGAGGATAATGTGGTTATAGCATAGCTGTGACCATTAAACTAGATTGTCAACTTGACTGGATCCAGAATGGCCTAAGAGATGTGCCTCTGGGCATGCCGGTAAGGGATTTCTAGAGAGGTTTAATAGAGAAAAGAAGTCTCTCCCTGACGGTGGGCAGCACCATCCCATAGGCTCAGGGTCCTGACTAAAAAGAGAGAAAATGGAAGAAGGAGGCTGAGTACCAGCCTCTATCCCTGCTTCCAAATATGAACACAATGTGACCCATCACTTCACACTGACTTCCACCATGACGTACAGTACCCTCACACTGTGGGCAAGAATCAACCCTTCTTGCTTTTAGCTGTTTTTTGTTAGGTATTTGGTCAGAAAGGTAAGAAAAATAACTTAAGTAGAAATACGCAGGAATGGGCCGCTGTAGTGATGAGCCTGACCATGAGGCTGGCAGGCCTTTGGAATTGGTTTGTGGTAGGAATGTGGATGGCCTTGGGGCTGCAGGATAGAGCCGCTCTAGAATGCAGTAAGTGGAGTTTCTTGTGTCATTCGGATGGAGTTTTCATCGTTGGGGTCGGCAAACGCCATGTCTGCAGCTGCATTGAGGTAAAGAGCTCAGAGGTCCCGTGAGCCTTGAGGCAGGAGAGACAGGAAAGATCATGGGATGTTGGTAGGTCTGACCACCTAAGCTTTGCATCTCCTAGCATGAGCTGTGTGCGCAACACCCCGACCTCTGAGGATCAGAAAGGAAATCAAACTGGAGAACGGTGAATAAGTAAGAACACATGCATGAAAGGATGCAACCACAGTTACTGCTCTGTAGCCTTCTGATCTGTACCTGCCCCACTGCAAAAGAACGTCTAATCAGTGTTTGCTGACCCTGTACTGTGGATTGCGGTGATGCTGGCCTGAAGGAAGCAGGACAAAAGCAGAGCCTGGCACTCTCCTGTAGATCTTCCTTCCTGCCGATGTCCCCATCGGTATTCTGCCACCTCTCCCACTTTGAGACTTACCCAGACACTACCTCTTCATTGCTCAGAATACTCAGAAGCTGCTTTGAAATGCCACTGACACCACCTCTTCTGACAGGCTCTGCTCAGCCTCTATGTGCAATGCCACCCCCTGCTCTGCACACTCCTCCCCAGCACTTTTGAGTCTCCCTCAACTCACCCTTTCCTATAAAGCAGAGCCTGGGCCCAGTGGCATGCTCTGGCACACAGTAGGACCAGACAATACATCCATTAAAGTATTGATAAGTAGTGACTGGATGACTCAAAAAAAAAAAAAAAGATACTTTCTTTGTAAGGCAGAGGCAGGAGGGAAGATGCAGGGTTGGAACCAGCACAAGGCGGCTAGCCTCCTCTCCAGGTTCTGAGTACTGGAGCAAACAACAGGAAAGAAGGGGCTGGATTATCTCCAACCAAAGAGAAAGGATGATGAGGCTCCCTCTGAGGAAGTAGCTGGGAGAAACTATTTGAAATGGGGCACAAAGAACTTGCTGACAGGGTGAGGATGGCTGGACCACCAGGTCCAGGCAGCAGCCATCCCTCCAAAGCAAGGGTGGGGGTCTTTAACAAATGGAGCCAGCATTCAACAGCTCTTCACTGAGCTCCAGAAGTAATCTCTGGGTTTGTGGTTAATTTGTTCTTTTAATAGACCCATCTTGTTATCAGCTACTAAAATGGGCTCGCCCATTAGCTGCTGGCACCCAGAGAGGTTGCCGATTTCCAAGGCCCTCATATGTGTGCAGGGACTGGGGAAGCATGGCTATTCACTTTCCTACAAACACCAGCTCAGCACGCGCGCGCGCGCACACACACACACACACGAGGGGGAGGGAGAGAGGGAGGGAAAGAGGGAGAGAGAGAGAGAGAGAGAGAGAGAGAGAGAGAGAGAGAGAGAAATTGTCTCTGTTTTAGAACAGAGACTCAAGCCCAAGACATTTGAATATGAACCCCACTAAGGTCCACACAGGGCAGAAGGAAACCAGTGGTTGCTGCTCTCAGAGGCAAGCAGAACAAAGAACAGCCCTTGAGAACAATCAGTCCAATCATCCCTTACCCCCTCATTTTAAAAACTGGTGTGCAGGTGTGTGTGCATACGTGTGTATGATGTATGCACATGTGCGTGGGGGTGCACACATTTGTGCATGCATGCCTGTGGGAGTCAGAGATCGACGTCGAGTGTCAGCCTCTGTTACTCTCCCTTTTGTGCTAACCTGGAGCTCACTGCCTGGCTAGACCAGCTGATCAGCAAGGCCCTGGAGGAATCCTGTCTCTGGCTCCCAGCACTGTATCACAGGCTTATGCGGCCATGCTTGTTTTCTTACATGAGTGCTGGAGACCCATACTCAGACCCTCATGCTGTGCAGCAGGCATTTTACCCACTGAGCTATCTCCCCAGCACCCTACCTCAAACCTGTCTTGTGATAAACTCAGAGAAGGAGATTGACTATCCTGAGGCTAGATGGCTAAACAGCACTTTGATGCAGAATGAGACCAAGAACCCAAGTCTCCTGGGCCCAGTCGAAGGAGTCCCCAAAATGTGAGCAAGGAAAGGCAGGTGCCGGAAGCCCAGAGGTGGGTGCTCACACTCCCCTGGAGCCTCATGCTGGCTCGTTTTCTGTCTTCCCACCTGCCTCCTCACACAAACCTAACTGCAGCATCACAGCTCAGCTCCCAGCAGTTCCACTCCTGACACATGTGGGGGGCTTTACAGTTTAGAAACTGCTATTCTTCATTAACATTTGGTCTCAAAGGTAGACAGAGCCAGCATTATTTTAATCTCCACTTTCCAGATACGGAACCTAAGAGAAGAGGATTTGCCAGCGCTCATAGCTAGGAACACTAAAGCCAGCATTCAAAGCCAGACAATCCCAACCCAAGTCCCAGCTCTTCCTTGTGCTGGTGGTGGGGTGCTGAGTCCAAAGCTCGTTCTGCCCAGGCCACACTCAAAAACACAAGCACCAAGAATACACACTCGCATGTTGAACAAATGCGCAGGGTTGAAAAGTGTCTGCAAGCAGACGCCTCCCGGACTCATGCTCTCTCCACCATCCAGCCAAGGCTGGCTCAAATCTGCCTACACTCTGGGCACTTAATAAGCAAAAACATCAACTCGCTCAATCAATAAGCTCAGCTGTCGACAGCAAGCGAGGGCTGAGCACTCCTAAGAGCTAATAATGCTTTGAGCTATAAACATGGCCATTAGCCCGGCTCCCACCCTGCCAGGCAGCCTAGCCACTCTGTCCAGGGGCATTTGCAGCCAGAGGCTGTGGCATTTTATGGCTGGCTGAATGCATGCAGCCTGCCCAGGCCAGAAGGGTACTCCCGCCTCCCTTTCCTGACATCTTCAGGTGCCTTGACCATGACCCAAAGATGGAAAAGCTGAATCTTTCCAAATATATGGAAACCCCAAGGGTCACATCTCTGGGACTCCCAACTGGAAGACCATGCCAGCTTTACAAACACATAGTATCACCCTCAGAGGGCTGCCAGTGGGGGGAAAGGCACACATGACCCTTGGGGAAGCTGTCTTCAGACAGGTCAGGTTGCCTACATTTGAACCTAGCTATGTACTAACTGTGGGGCCTTGAGTGACTGACTTAATTGCTCTGTGCTTCAGCTGAATTATCTGTAAATGTGACTCCTGTGCCAGGCAAATTTCTTCTCCTTCTGGAGCCAGAAGAATGATCCCTAGAGCCACCTGCACAGGTGAAAGGAACCAACACAGCTGAAGGTGGTGAGCCAGTGCGTGGTGTCTGTCCCCTCCTGACTCCCATGCCTTCAGAGTATACCTGCCTCCAGCTCTTTCCTTCAATGACCTCAAGATTCAGAGCTCTGGCTTGGTTCAGTCGGCCAAGTGGGGAGGTGAAGGATCAGCAAACCTAGATGGCACAGGGCGACAGTGACCCACCAAGATGCCAGTCCCTGCTGAGGGCAGACACCAGGCCCAAATCTGGATCCAAAATCTGAGCTGTCAGCTTCTCCTTTTGAAAGTGTCTCAGGCCACCACAGGAAGCAGCAACATCTGAGGGCTGCTGCTCCGCCATAGAGAATCAGGAGGGCAAATACTCTCTCAGCTTTCCAGAGGAAAATAATGTGTCTTTTTAACAAGTAGAGTTATTTGAAAGTGATGTCAAAACAAAAGTCTTTTCCTCTTCTCTGAAGTCTTAGAGTTTTTGTCATCCCAGTGACATCTCCTGCCTGCCCACTGCCTGTCTGTGTGTCTGCCTGTCTCTCTGTCTCTGTCACTCTCTGTGTGTCTCTTCTCTGTCTTGCTGTGGGTCTGTGGCTTGCTTTTTCAAGCTCTTTATCTTTGTCTCTTTTTATCTCTCTTTCATCTCTCATTCTGCAAGTGTGTGTGTGTGTGTGTGTGTGTGTGTGTGTGTGTGTGTGTGTTTGTGTGTGTGTGTGTGTGTGTGTGTGCGCGCGCGCGCGTGCCTATGCATTTTGGAGAGAAGGGGGGAGACAGACAGAAGGCGGATGGACAGATAGACAGGTGGATGGGCAGACAGATGGACAAATAGACAGAGAGACAGACAGATGGACACAGAGAGACAGAGAAATATTCAATCTTATTCCCTCAGGCTTTGTGCCTCCTAGAAATGAGGTTCAGAACCATGGACAGAGTTTCAGGCCCTGGAAGGGCCTCTTTCTCTGAGGAAAGGGAAGTCCATTGATTAGCTCCCTGGATCAATATAGGTAGAAAAGAGGGCTGGGGGTGGCTGTGATTGGGGGAGGCTGAGGAGAGTGTCCAGGTGAAAGGATGGTTGAAGGGGCCAGGCCAGGCCAGGCATACGCTTCTTTGGTACATCATGTGTCCTGCAGGGGTGAAGCAGTGAGTTAAGTGACCCCAAGTATATAAGTGAGATGCCCATGAGACAGGCATGAGGGTAGGCAAGAGCACAGGACTCTTCTAGCTCCTCAGGCATCTTGGCATTCTGCTCCCTGCTAACTCCTGGGAGGCCAGAAGAAGCCCTGGGGCTACCAAGCTCAGCGATTAGTAGGAAGGGCAAGCACTCACAGTTGGTACGTGTACTGATTGGTTTTGTGTGTCAACTTGACACAAGTGGAAGTTATCACAGAGAAAGGAGTTTCAGTTGAGAAAATGCCTCCGTGAGATCCAGCTGTAAGGCATTTTCTCAATTAGTGATCAAGGGGGGGCCCTTGTGGGTGGTATCATCTGTGGGCTGGTAGTCTTGGGTTCTATAAGAAAGCCAGCTGAGCATATCAGGAGAAGCAAGCAAGCCAGTAAGAAACATCCCTCCATGGCCTCTGCATCAGCTCCTACTCCTTGACCTGCTTGGATTCCAGTCCTGACTTCCTTTTGCATGGAAGTGTAAGCTCAATAAACCCTTTCCTCCCCAACTTGCATCTTGGTCATGATGTTCGTGCAGGAATAGAAACCCTGACTATGACAAATTGGTACCAGTGAAGTGGTGTATTCCTTTGAAAATCTGACCATGTTTTGGGGAGGACTGTGGAAGGACTTTGGAACTTTCAGCTAAAAGAGCCATTGGATGTTAAAAGCTCTGTGGGGTGTTCTGTAGGAGCTTGGAAGATAATGTTGAGAACAGTGCAGAAGATGGAGGCCTGGCTTGTGAAATTTCAGAGGGAAGATTAAAGACTCATATCAGGGCCATTGCTAGTTTGATTTAAGATTCTGTGGTTTTGGTTAGCTGGGGCTGAAGAAATCAGCTGTGATTAACAAGACACCAGAACTACTAAAGCAAAACCAGTACATTGCTGGGACTATTGATGTTGGTTAGCTGGAGCTAAGATATTAGCAGTGATTAAGAAGAGACCAGCATCATCGGGGTGAAATCTTCTGAGAAGTGTTTTCTGAGAGCACAGAGGCTGCTGCATTCCAGAGATAGCCAGGGTTGTACCTTGTGCTGTGGCTGGACTTGGTAATGTGTAAGAGTCACCCAGGTGGTACTGGTTTTGAAGGCATGAAGGAGTCGTGAAGAGCAGCTGAGGCCTGGGCACTGTGAGAGGCCAAGGAAGGCCACTGGTGAAGGTGCAGCCTCAGTTGTATTGACAGCCCAGGACTGAAGGGGTCATGCAAAAGAGTTGAGGATCAGGCACTGTGAGAGGCCATGGAAGGCCATTGGTGAAGGTGCAGCCTCAGTTGCATTGACAGCCCAGGATTGAAGGGGTCATGCAAAGGAGGTGAGGCTTGGCACCATGAAGAGAGCCTATGGGAGGCTGTTGGTAAAGCCTAGTTGCAGCGGAAAACAGCAGTGTTTTGGAGATGCCAGTACCATGAGATGACCACCAAGAACAGCAAGAGCAGTGGAGTACAGGCATCTGGAGCCTAGAAGACAAGGTGTGTGCTACAAAGGGGTCAGAGCTGGAGAAGTGACTCAAGACCTTGGAGGAATCCAGAAGATCATGAGTGGATCCCAGACGTTGGACCGTTGGAGTTTGATTTTGCTTTTGATTGTGACTATGCCCTGATATTTTTCCCTCTTGAAGAAAGAAGGTATTTTAGTGGAGCCCACAGTTAAGAGACTTTGAATTTTTAAAAGACTTTGAATCTTAAGAAATTGGATATTTAAAAGGGACTGAAATGTTAATATGTAAGAATGTGTAAAGACTGTGAGACTTTTAAAGCTATTTAGATCTTGGGGATGAATAAGAAAGTAAGGGTCTAGGCTTAATGTTGATGTGTTTATGTGTCAAGTTGACAAGGGGTCAATTGTACTGGCTAGTTTTGTGTGTCAATTTGACACAAGCTGAAGTTATCACAGAGAAAGGAGTTTCAGTTGAGAAAATGCCTCCATGAGATCCAGCAGTAAGACATTTTCTCAGTGATCAAGGGGGAGGGCTCCTTGTGAGTGGTACCATCTGTGGGCTGGTTCTATAAGAAAGTAGGCTGAGCAAGCCAGGAAAAGCAGCAAGCAAGCCAGTAAGTTACATCCCTCCATGGCCTCTGCATGAGCTCCTGCTCCTTGACCTGCTTGGATTCCAGTCCTGACTTCCTTTCATGATGAACAGCAGCATGGAAGTGTAAGTTCAATAAACTCTTTCCTCCCCAACTTGCATCTTGGTCATGATGTTTGTGCAGGAATAGAAACCCTGACTAAGACAGTACTCTATACATGGATCAGAGACGGGAGGTGAAGCAGGCTGTCTCACCAGGCTGGTAAGTAAATATCCAGAGGGCTAATCTCTATGTGGATACAGCTAGGCATCTGCTAGGTGGGAAAGGTGCAGTTGAACAAAGCCAGCAGAGAAGGCAACTGGCTCCTGCTACTGCTCATGGCTCTCCCAGCCCCTAGAGCACCCAAATCCCGGTTACTTCTAGGCTGCATGGCCCACTGGAACACATGTTCACATACCAGCATATAGAGACATAGCTAGACATATGCATATAGCTCCTGGTTCCTAAACATGTGAAGCCACACACACATATCTAGACACATACCACATATACACACCCAACACACAGATAGCTAGGTCTGAGGAAACGGCTCAGTGTGTAAAGTACTGGCTTCACAAGCTGAGGACATGAGTTCAGACCTCTAGAACCATTTAAAAGCAAGGCACAGCAGTGTACATATGTAACCCCAGCTCTGGAAGGCAAGAGTGTGTGGAGACAATCAGAAGCCTGGGGCTGATTCATCCATCCTACCAAATCGGTGTGTTCAAGCTCAGAGAGACTCTGTCTCAAGATAACAAGGCGGGGAGTGATTGAGGAAACGGATGACATCAATCTCTGTAGTCCGTGCATGTATACATGGGTGAGCACATGCACCCACACACATGAACACATATGCATACCACACATACACAAAAAGGCAGGTGACAGGCTGCATGCTTACACACACACACACACACACACACACACACACACATACACACACACATGCCACACTGCCCCTATACCTAAACAGACCCATATCACTGGAAATATCCACAGTGGTCCCCACAACTTTACATAAAAACAACGGACTCACACAGTATTACCCACAGTTGTATGCATGATTTGTGTAGATGAAACAATAGCACATACACAGAGAGTGTACAAGATCTCATGTAAGGACCAAGTGTGCACTGCAATTAACACATTACCTAAACACACGGAAACTGGGGCATAGAAATGTTAGCTTACTTGCATGGAGTGGTCCAGCAAGTAAGAAGAAAGCAGAAGTAGTTGGCTTCAAGTCCTTCCGTTTTCCAATGTTATGCTCAGACATCCCGGACCCCTGCCCCCAACCACCTCCATCTAGACTCTAGGACCCTTGAATTATATTCATTTCTAGGACTCCTCTCTGTTCACAGGAGCCGTTTTCTGACTGCAGCAGGAACTCCTTTCAGGCATGTATTTTTCCTAGAAATGGGAAGGACTGTGTGTCCCTCACAGGAGCTGGTGCAAGCACAGATATCTGCAAGATCATGGCTGGCTTTAGAAAAACAAACAAAGCTCTCCCCAGATGCTGTCTGATGCAGTATCAGGGGCCTTGGTCTCTCACAGAGGCTCTGGGTGCCAAGTTCCCTGCTCAGAACACCACCTGAGCATCTGCCTCTGCTTTGTCTTGCTGGGAGTGTTTAAAGCTCCAGAATCCTTTTGAATAATGTGCTCAGGGAGACAGCCAGGGAGCCATCAAGTCAAAGTCTCAGAAGTAAACTAGCCTGTGACTTTTCTACCAATGACAACAAGTTACATCTTAGTTAGGATCAGCTGTATTACATTGAAATAACAAAGAAACATCCCAAATCGCTGTGCCGGAAATTCATACCATCTGGCTTACCCCACATTTCCACCCCAGGCATCAGAGCACTCTTCCCAAGGTCATCCTTAGGCCCCAGAAAGATGGAGCCATGAGGAGCAGTGATCCTGCTTGTTGCCTCTGTGTGTGTGTGTGTGTGTGTGTGTGTGTGTGTGTGTGTGTGTGTCTGTGTGTCTGTGTGTGTCTGTGTGTGAGTGTGTGCATGTGTGTATGTGTGTGTGTATGCACATATGTGTGCATGTGTATGCATTTATGTATGTGTGCATGCATGTATGTATGTATGCATTTGTGTGCATGTGCGTGTGCACGTGTGTGTATGCACATGTGTATGAATGTGTGTGTGTGTTAACCTGCCTGCGACTAACTCATCTTCTCTATCACCTTACATGGTTTTTGTATATTCACAATGTCTACATATGAACGTTTGAAGCTATGTGTTCATTCCACACGGCTTCAGTGCCCCCTCTGGAGCAGGCACTGTTCCAGGAGCTGTGGATACTGAGATCAAAGGCTTGGTCTCTGCCTTTGGCAAGTTCTCAGTGTCAGTAGAAGGCAGAGGAGGACCAGGCTCTGCAGGGCAATGGCAGGGGTGTGTGGGAACAGAGCAGTGATGAGCCCTGCAGGTTAGGCAGAGGTAATTAGGAAAACTCTCCAGGGAGGCAACCAGGTCTTGGAGTAGGTGGGAGGGCTACACAACACAAGGAACAGCAGCTAACAGTCTCCTGTAATACAGTCACAAAGAACTCTCTGTCCAGGCATCCAGGTTCTCTGCAGAGACCTCTGCAGGCTCCTAGCAGAGACCAGTGAGAAACCCTTTGTCAGACCAGGTAGCTTCTACTTCCTCTCAGCTGCAGCCTAGTCCTGACATTGTTCCCTGAAGCTTATTCCTCTTTATCCCCTCAAGTCTCTTCTATAAACTCTCCTCCTGCTGCAGCCAGAAGCCACCAGCCCTTGAGTTAAGTCTACCCCAGGTCCAGCAGCTAGATTCCAAGGAGGCCCATGACTGCCTATTACAGGGAGGTTAGCTTAGAAATGCAGGGAGAGTTTGACAAGGCCTGTGCTTTATCAAGTACACAAGACATCAGAGGAAACCCTTAGAGGATGAAGGCCACTGTTCCCTGAACAGGGCAAGGAACAGCTAGATCTGTGAACTGAACTGACAATGCAAAGATGTAATAAGCACTTGGCAGTGCGAGCTCCACCTGGGTGTTCAGAAGCAATCCTGGACCCCAGGGACGCTGGGGCACAGAGGGAGTGGTGGGGCTCTTCTTACTTCCCAGTTTCACAGAAACCTACCCTCCCTCTACCTCCTCCTGTGGACAGGGGCAGGAGCCTTGCTCAAGATCACAGTGGATGACTCTGAACTTCTGACCATCGTGCCTCCAGCTCCTGGGGGCTGGGATTACAGGACTAAGCCACCATAGCTGTTTTGTGTGATGTTAGGGCTCCACCCACCAGGACGTATGCACACTAAGTGAGCATCCTACCAACTGAGCCGCATCTCCATGCCCACAGCGGACTGTGTTACCCAGTTCCGCCTCCAGCAGATAGTGTAGGGTCCTGAGTCAAGTCCATTACACAGAACACAGGACAGTTGTGGTTCTGCCCCACAAACAGTATCCCTCAACTGTTTGCAATTCCTGTTCCTCTTGGGGCCTCTGCCTCTTCCACCTCCTCACTGTTGCTGGCGGTTCCCTTGAGCTAGCTCCCTGTCCTGATGGTGATGATGATGATGATGATGATGATGATGATGGTGGTGGGGATGATGGTGGGGATGATGGTGGTGGTGGTGCTGATGGTGGTAGTGGTGGTGTTGATGGGTGGTGGTGATGGTGATGATGATGGTGGTGTGTGGTAATAGTGGTAGTTATGGTGGTGATGGTGTTGGTGATGATGATGGCGTGGTGATGGTGCAGTTGTGGCGATGTGATTATGATGGTAAGTCACGGTGCTGAGGGCAATGATGGTAATGACGGTGGTGATGGCAGTCATTATGGTGACTGTGGATATGTGGGTGGATGGTGGTTAAGGTAACCTTGATGTCGTAACGATGGGAATGTTGTCAGTGTTAGTCATTGTGTTTACAATAACACAGTGCACCCTGGACCCAGCTCCCAGCACTGAACCAAGAAATAGTGGGTATATTACTCCCTAATGGCCACTGCCCCACCACACACTAGGAACATCACCTCTCTAGACCAACCCAGGCCTACCATCTACCTCACATCACCCCAGAGCTCAGAGCCTGCTTCCAACCCCGGGTCTATCTCCTCCAAGCTCTTCCATGTAGGGGCCACCCTGTATCAACCCTGTACACGCTCCTGCCTCAGCATCCTTAGCATCCCGGCTAGTCCTGCCCCCAACACACCCTATACACCCTTGCTCTTCCCGTCAGTCACTCACTCCTACCCAGGCAAGGAACATAAACACACTTACCATAGCTCTTGTTCCCTGGGAGCACCCCACGGCACTGCCTGGGCTTCAGTATACTCAGCTCTGCCCACAACCAACTTGCCAAGAGGCAGCAGGGTAGAGCCCTCTACTGCCACACTAGCTTTCTCCACAATTGGGACAAGGTGATACCAAGCCCAGCTTGCGGAGAAAAGGTTTCCACAGAGCACAGATGGGGTGTCATCGGCTTCCTAGCCTTGCTGCCACTCAGCCAGTCCTCACTGGGCTTCAACCAGAGCAGAGATGCTGTGGACAGACGGTGAGCTTTCTGTGACAGGAAACAGACACTTCCTCTTCTCCCCCACTCAATGCAGAACCAACCAGGGGGCCCACAAGAATAAGAAGGAGGAAGGAAACAGAACACCTAAACAACCAAAAGCCAAGTTCAGAGCCTCCCCTCAGTGCCCCAGGTCAGCCATTGACCAAGGCAGAAGTCTATTGGGTAGCCTTCCTGCAGAAGCAGGCAGCGCCTAGAGCCTCTTTCTACCCTGGCCTCTCCAGAGTCTTCCCCAGCCCACACACTTCCATAACCATAACCGCTCCCTTGCAGTGACTGTGTGTTTGACAGGACCTCTGGGGGATCAATCACACCAGCAGAACAATCCCCGGCCTCTGACATTCCAATTAAACACTTCCCCTCTGACCTTGGTTTCATCATCCCAGCTTACAATAACATCATCTATCTTCTCTGTGTGGATGGACAGATAGATGGGCAGACAGACAGACAGAGATAGAGACCATGAGGCAGACAGATGGACCAGCAACCACACAGCCCCAAAGCCGCTCTCAGCATCATGAGGACACATTTCAATCACAGGGAACTGCAGTATGCTCGGGGAGCAAGCCGTCAGCCTTCTCAGGGACAGGCATCCATCTCTGTGGAGGAGACAAACAGCCTTGGTCCCTGCCAAGGGGCACCCTACATTTATCCCACAGCCCTTCCCATCAGTCACCTGTCACCACCAGCCCAAAAGTCTGGAGTCCAGGTAACAAGTGCAGGGAAGAGATACCAAGTGCATGGGCAAATGGCCCCTGGCAGGTGACCCTCGTCTGATAGGGGACATTCAGCCATTCTAGAAGGCAATATGAGAAAGGAGAGGGGCCTCTGCCTCAGAATTCCAAACTGTAAAGGAGGCAGACACATCAGGGAGATGTCCCACCCCTGGGTACCTGCTTTCTCTTGGAAAATCATCCTTGTCTTGTAGAGAGCCCAGACTAAACAATAGAAGTCCCTCTTCAACCACCATGTAGGGATGCTGTACCTACAGGGAAAGCATGATCTCCGCCCTGCCTTCACTGAGGACCTAGAGAAGCTGAGCCCTCCACCCAGGGTTACCCAGAGGAGCCTTTGTGAGCTTTACCTTTGAGCCAACTTGATATGAACATAGATTCCTGTGTATCCTTAAATCAGTCACCCACCCTCTCTGAGTCTCCTGTCTTTACCTGGGGAAATAGGACCTGACTGAAGGTGGCGAGGAAAGCTGAACAGACTTCCTGGAGCACGGGAGAGCCTCTGTGGAAGATGGGTCTGGGTCAGGCCAATTCACAGGAGTGGACCGACAGGAAAGGACTAGGTGCCTAGGAGAAACCCCATCGATTATCTGGGGGCCAAGACTGCAGGTTTGGAGACAGAACACGTTATCAATCAGCCCCACATTTAAACATTAGACTCAATTACCACAGGAGCAACCAAAAAGTTGCCTCGTTCGCCCCCATCTCCCAAGAACCGCTTCTGAGCCGGCGCTGTTTCCTCTGCAGTTATTTTTAGTTTGTTTCCCAGTAATGATTCTTTTGGGTGAATTTCAGGGTTGTAGCTGTGTGCTCTCTGGGAGACGGGAGCCGTATCCACACAAAAGAAGAAGGAAAAGGGAGGCTGTTATTCATAGTAATTCAACTAGATTTGTAAAGTTATTATTAAGCATTTGTCACCACAAAAGTCACTTTGATTTGGCTTTTCCTTCAAGCTGTTCTCCCAGCCCAATTTTGTTTCTTTGCCTTACATGGGAGGCCCAGGGAGCTCCGTGGCCTGTCCAGTACACCCAAATGAATTCTTGTAGGAGGGTAGGGTAGACCCCTTCGTTCTTGTGTCTAGGTGAGTGTGGCATAAAGGATGAAACTAGCCAGTACACAGAGCGCCAGGGCCAGCCACTGCTGCGAAACACTGCATTGCTAAGCCGAGGGATATCAACCGTCCCAAGGGGCAGTGAATAGCTGGGCACAGAGAGAGTGAAGAAGTTGTCCAAGGTCATACAGCTAGAGAGCTAGGATTTGAACTTAGCAACCTGGATCCAGAGCTTGGGTTCAAATTGCACAATAAACACTGGCTGAGAACCCCTGAGGTACCCCCAAAGAGACAGGGCTGAGGTAGAAACGGGGCATCTGTGACCACGGATAACTCCTTTGCTGTGTCTCCTGAGCTTAGAATATGGCGTCCTTTGGCCTGAAGAAAACAGTGGGGCCTCCAAGGATCTGCAGGGTCCTTGTCCTCTCTCTGGGGACACTGAGGATCCTGCTCTTCCTCCCTCAGGCTGATTAGTTGCTATACCAGTAGGCTTGTGTGGCTCTCCCTAACCTCCTCCCTCTCCTAGTGGTGGATTGTGAAGTGGGCTTGGGGTATCCCAGGGAAATCAGCTTCAGAGGCATTTATAGTCAGACACGGTCTGAGCGGGGATATTGAACAGATGCTTTATTTGGAAGCCAACAGACTTGGGATTGAACTGCAGCTCTGCCACTTCTGGAGGTTGTAACCTGGAGTGCATTGCTTTGTCCCACTGAGCTCCGCCACCTCTTGTCTACATAGATGATGTAATAAGTGTATCACACTTAAGGTCTAGTGAAAATACAAAGGGGTGACAGACAGACAGTACCTAACAAGGTGCCAAACACCAGCATGTAAACGTTTGCCTCACGTGCCTGCCATTCATGCATGCACTCATTTGACTAGTAGATGCCTAGAACCACACCTCTCTATGTGAAACTGTACTCAGTGTAGTGAGAGGTTTAAAGACAGAAACACAGCTTTTTCTTTAACGATTTTACAACTGAATAAAGGTAGCTGAGACGGAGGCTGGGTGAACTCTAACCGGGAGATAGGGGCTAATTTACCTAGGGTGGAAGAAACAGCCTTTGCAAAAAAGCCACCAGAGATGGGGAGAGTAGAATAGTGACCAAGCAAGGAGATGCTGCCCCACTGGAGGTGGGCTGTAAAGCCCTAGATGAAGGCTGAAATAAATCCTGTAGGCACGAGGAGCCACAGATGGTCATGTAGCAAGAGTAAGACAATGAATATGAGAATTATGATTTGACGAGTAGGTTGGAAACCTGAAGCAAGAACACCCATCTCAGGGGAGCAGGAAGGAAAATCTGGGTTCCACGTCCAATCTGGACCGAGCTCTTACATGAAATCAGGTGAGGTATCTGCAGCTCTGAGGCTTGTCTTCCCCTCTTAACACACGAGTCCTCTAATGGCTGTCTAGACATGCAGTCTGTAGAGACAGTTTCTTCCCCAGTCCTGCCTCTGTAGCAGTCAGCAGTGAAATTCTCCTCCCAAGGCAGCAAGATTTGGCTGTGCCAACCCCAGAGCCAGGCAGTGTTGGATGAACAGCCCTGTGAGACACAAGAAGAACAGAGGTTATGGGGGACACTGAGGTCCCTGCTCTTCCTCTCTCAGATTTTACTGCTACTTAGCTAATGGGCTGGAACACAGATAGGGTGTTTTCTCTGTCTCTCTGTTACACACACGCATACACACACACATACACGTACACAGAGAGAGTTCTTTCTGTGTGTCTCTGTCTCTTGCTCACATATGCAATGTTCTCTGTCTCTCTCCTTCACACACACACACACACACATACACACACACACACACTCACACACACCACAGTGTTCTGTTCTCACACACACACAATATTCTTTGTGTATCTCTGTCTCTCTCTTGCTTACACACACACACAGAGAGACACACACATATACACCACACACACACACACACACACACACACACACACACACACACACAGTGTTCTCTGTCTCACACACACGATGTTCTCCGTGTGTCTCTTGCTTATACAGTGTACTGTGTGTCTCTGTCTCTCTCATATACACAGTGTTCTCTCTGCATGTGTTTCCTCTCTGCCCTACACACACACACACACACACACACACACACACACACACACACACACAGAACCACCACTTTGCTTTGGAATTAAATGAGGCTATGTGGGGGTGGAAAGAAAGAGGGGAGCCCGGAGTCCAGCCTGCCTGGCCCAAATCCAAATCCTTTCTTGGCTGAGAGCCCAGGGTGGTCCCAGCTTACTGGCCATGTGTATTCAAGGGAAGAAGGGAGGGGACAGCCAGGCATGGATGGGAACTGGAAGGAGTGTGTGTTGAGAGAGGAACAGAGTGAAGATTCTAGGAAAATCCGAGCCCAAGAGTCTTTAAACAGAAAGATGGCATCTATACTACACATTGGCAGTGGATGCATGCACACATGTACACACACAACATGACGGTACTATGTAAGAATCCTGATGCGTTTGCCTTTCCTTACGAAGTTTCTCATGACTGAATGTGACAACTTCAATTGGACAGTTCTTATGGGCACACATTTTTGCACCTGCTGCCCTCTTCAGCTTCTTTGTCCACTCCACCCAGGCCAGTGCCCTGGACATGATGAAATTCTCAGTTCTAAAAACACTCTGCAACCCCCAACCTCCTGTTTAAGAGAACGGATCTCTCTTCTGGTACCACCTCCTCTCTTTGCCAGGCCTTCCCATATCAACTCATCCTTCCTTCCTTACAGCACCAGGTCACCTCCTCCAGGAAGCCTTCCCTCATCTTCCTGAATCCTGAGGGCCCTGAGCTTCCTTCTGCAGTGGCACCCACTGCTAAGAACACTGCATCTGGAGTGCAGTGCCTCTACTGGGTGGGTCCCTTAAGGCCAGGGGCCATTTTGTGCATCAGAGCTCTGGACACATAGTGTGTTGAGAGGAGCAACAGTTCAATAACCTAGTGGCCACTGACTGAGACATCAAGCAAACGACACACAGTGGGGAACAACACAGATGATCTGTGCTCCTGGGTCTCCTCTCTGCAGGGAAAGTCAGACAGATCAATACAACCCCAAAGACACATAGCTTCAGGAAGCAGAGGGCCTTAGGTGATGCATGACATAGGGCTGAGCCTGGACAATGACTGAGAGTGCTTCACAGAGGAAGACACATCCAGAGTGAGTACGTGCGAAAAAACTATTGGTATGTCAGTGAAGGCCTGAGCCGAGCCAGGGATGCACCTGGAGCAATGAGACAGGGAGCCTCGTGCATTCTGGGAAAGAGAAGATGAGCTTCTAAGTCGGCTGTGTGGCTAAGGTAAGCAGTGACACTGGTGTGTCACAATGGGTTCATGGAGGGGCAGGAGCCAGGTTCATCTTCTTGTCTGTCATCTTCTTGTCAAGTAAATACCCGTGGGTCTCAAGGTCCATCACTAGCTCTCTGTGTGCCTTGGTTTTCTTGCTCTTAAAAATAAGAAAGAGGGCGGGCAGTGGTGGCACACGCCTTTAATCCTAGCACTGGGGAGGCAGAGGCAGGCAGATTTCTGAGTTCGAGGCCAGCCTGGTCTACAGAGTGAGTTCCAGGGCAGCCAGGGCCATACAGAGAAACTCTGTCTCGAAAAAAACCAAAAAAAAAAAAAAAAACAAAAAAAAAAACAAAAAAACCAAAAAAAAAAAAAAAAAAATTAAGAAAGAGGGCTGTGGCTCAAGCTTTGCGGTGGAGCACTGGTATAGCTTAGACAGAGCCATGCATTCAAACCCCTACTTTGAAAAAAAAAAAACAACAAAAATAGACAACAGAAAAGAAGCAAGATTCTCATCTAGAGTCTTAAGCTGATCGGTCACGTGACACTATGTTTGCTGGGCGGAGGGTGGGGCTCATCTGCTAGTGATGATTAAATGGGAAGGGGAACTGAGCAGGGAGGGGAAACGCTCAGAGCACAGATGAGTGATGAGACCCACTAGCGCCCAGTGTTCTGGTTTCCCTCCCTTGCTCATGTAAGGAAGGCTGCTGCTCTGAGATCTTTATTCTGAGCATTCCTCTTCCTCTCAGGAACACCCAGTGTGGATGGTGAGTTACAGATGCTGTTAGGAGCTAAATTGTGAACTCTTAAAATTGACACATTGAAGCTTTGCCTCTAAGTAACAGAATGCAGCTGTATTTGGAGACAAGGCGTTTAAGCAGGTGATTAAATTGAAATGGGGCCGCTGGCGTGGGGCTCACATCCAAAGGACTATTGTCCTTATTAAAAGAAAAGAAACCCAGGATTCATGAGTACCGAGAAGTGGCCATATGACCACACAGAAGACATCCATCTGCCCTCCAAAGAAGCAACCCTGCCAACACCTTCATATTGGACTTCCAGCCTTCAGCAAGAGGAGAAGTAAATGTGTTAATTCACCCAGCCGGTGACATTTTATTACAGAAGTTGGAGGGAACTAGGCAGAATTTGCCTTACAGAACTGGAAACAGGTCTCTGCCTTTCGGTGCTGACATCCTCCGGAACAGAGATTAGTAATGACTCTGGAATCGTAGCTAGAATCCCATCAGGCAGTGGGAGGTGAGGAGCCTGCAGGCCAGAGTCAGGGTGACAGTGATGACAACCCTATGCATGTGTGACCTTGGGACATCCGTGTGAGTCAGTGCTGGGGTGAGATGAGCTACTGTGAACAGGACAGGGCTACAGGAAACAGTGGCCCCTTGCTCCCAGACATCCCACACCGGATCCTTTGCTCCGATGGCTTCTCTACGCAGAAAGTTCTGTGTATGCCTAGAACCCTCCTGGCCGTAAACACAACCAGGGATAAACAGAGGCCGACTGTTTGGGGAGCCCAATGGGATGCAATGGTCAGGTTGGCTACCTATCTGACCTCTGGATCCACACCTGGTTTGGTGCTGCTGCTTTCTAACCAAGTGGTACTAGTCAGGAAACATCCCTTCTCTGAGCCTCAATTAGAAATGGCAACAGTATCTATTTAACAGGGGGGAAGGCAAGTACGCAGCAATGCATGCAAAATCCTAAGCCCTGTGCGCAGCACCTCAGGAGCACTCCTGATGTAAGTGCTCAGTGCCACTGGCTCCCTGAGGGTTGGAGGCTCTAACTTCTACCATCTGGGTGTTTGTCTTGCTCAGTCTATTCATTCTAATCCACAGCACAGCACTCAATAAAAGGGATTTCTTCCTGCCTAGGGAGATGGCTCAGAGGCTAAAGGGTTGAGCAAACAGGAGGACCTGAACTCAGATCCCCATGTAAAAGTCTGGAAGTAGCAATGAATGCCTGTAACCTGGGCAGGATGGAGGCAAGTGGATCCCAAGGCTCTTTGGCCAGCTGAAACAATGAGCTCCTGGTGCTCTCTCCCAAACTTAGACACATGGGGGGGGGCGCAGTGGGTGGGGTGATAAGTATAGCCTAAACACATACACACCACACACTTACAAAGTCATAGTTAATAAAATGGCAGCGTTAACATGGTGTAATGTTTGCAATGATAACGAGAGTGAGGGCTAACTTAGGGGATCTGATGAGAAGCCCCAGGAGGTCCCAGGAATACCTCCCCCATGGCCTGTCTCCTCCTAGAGGTGGGCATTCTGAAAGCCAGGGCAAGCTCACAGGGGCTGATCTGACAGGGAGGAAGCAGTACTAGCTCTGGATTAGGTCTTGATGAGCACCTGTGCAGAGTGCTGGGGCAGAGCCCTGCTCCCTCCTCTCTCCCTACTCCTTCTTCTCTGTTCCAGGCATCACAAAGGAGCTGGCAAAGGAGCCAGTCCCAGCCATTGCCAAAACTCCATCCAGAAAGACACTCAGAAAGGAAAAGCAGGAAGACTACAAAATGCCCCTGAGCCAGACACACCACTCATGCCAGCCCTCCCTCCTTCCCTCCAGCCTAGGCCCCATTTGACCACTACCATCTAGGTCCCAGTGGCATGGCTGACTGGGACCTAAACACCAAGACTTTTTGGTGAGACCACAGGCAGCTTATCACATGGCCTGGAAGACAGGGGGAAAGATATCATCCTCTCCCCAGGGAAGTCAGGCTAGGGACAACTGGATAAGTGTATTTTATACCAATCTCTTCTTCCTTGAACCCCAGGATGTAGTTGCCAAATGTGAGGAGTCCACATGCAGTAGAACTGAGATTCCTTTGGTATTTTACTTTCCAGATAGATCACTCCTCTGAGGTGGACAAGAGGAATATGTGGAACCCAGGGACCCACTGGGTGATCAGGCATGCTGTCACGACCTGTCTTCATTGTCAGTGAAGCACATATTACCTTAGGAGGTGTAGAAAGAATAGGGCTGGAGAACAGACCACCACTCTGTGAGGACGACAGGAACATGGGCTAGCAAGATGGCTCAGTCAGCAAAGTGCTTACAACACAAGCATGAAGACCTGAGTTCACATCAATGGCAAATGTGTAAGAGTCAGGCATAGTGAAGTGTGTCTATAACCCCCATGGTGAAGAGGCAGAGACTGGCAGATCCTTGGAGTTTGCTGGCTGGTCAGTCTAGCCCAAGCAATGAGTTCCATGTTCAGTGACAAACTGACAATGACGATGACGACGATAAGGATGGGGAGAGAGAGATTGAGGAAGACCTCTGGTTTCCACAGGCTCATGTACACCCCACAAACACATACAAAAAAGATGGTAGTACTCTCAGGTACCCCAGGTATCTCCACGGTCTAGTTCATGTGCTCAGCATCCACCTTCCCTTCCAGAACAGATCCATAGGAACAAGAGCTAATTCTCCCTTGCTCATGGTTGGCTCCTCGACACCTGTGGGGTTGGAGACATCCACAGTACTGTTGTGAAAGTTGGGGTGGAAGGAGGGGAAACTGAGTCAGGGTCTACAGAAACCCATGATGTCCAGACCACTAGCACATTACCCAACACAGTATGCTACTTCCAGCTAGGGCCAGGAGAGTAGGGTGAACCCTCACTCTCATTCGCTCTTGAGTCAGCTACAGAAGCTGTGGAGAAGGGCAGCCTGATCAACATCTTAGGGGAAGCAACTCTGTCTCTTTCATCCAGCCATCCCTAAGTTCTGAGTCCCCAGTGGGCTGGTGGTCAGGGCCAGAAAGACTCTGCTTGTGTTTAATGGGTCCTGTACTCTATGCCTCAACACCACAGATGGGGGGGGGGGGAGTGCTGATAGCTGGCTTGCCTCTCCCTGGGATGGTTAATAAGCCCTTAGGTGACATTAATTGCCACCAGGCATTAGGGACCTAAAGAGAATCATCTTCTTTGACTACTACAGCATAGTCTGTCCCCAGGGCCTCCAACAGACTGTTAGCACTGAACCTCTGAGCTATGGGGGAGGAGCAAGAACAGCGAGACAGGTTCCAATATGAAACCTAAGCCGGGACAGTCAGCAGCTAGGGGGAGGAAGGTCCCCATAGTCATCCAAGCCCATTTTCCCAAAATGTCCCTTTCTGGAGGAAAAGGACACTCACAGGATCAGTAGGGCTAGATAGGTCCTGAGTATGGCAGGCAAGGTGTGGACAGAGCGTCCCACCAACCACTGCTCTGATCTGTCTAGTCTCATACTCCATCTGGAATAGAAGGGTGACTCTCAAGTTCCATTCTCTCAATATGGGCTATGCCATGTGACAAGAGACTGCCCCTCCAGAGTATGGCCGATTGAGATCAAACTTCTCAGGATTCCCTTGTGATATCCAATAATGCTGTCAAATCATTGCCATTGATCCCAGGCCTGATTGGCTGTTGACTGTCGGGTCTGATTTGGGTTGCGTTCTAACGGAAAAGGCGCGATGGTGGAAGTGAATGCCTACCTCACACCCCTCTCTCTTCAGCCAATGACTGGAGTGAGAGTACAGAAGGGTAGTTTCTCATATCCGTCCCCCCCACCCCCGCCACGTTTGCAAAACAACCTGTAGACAGAGGCTTGTCACTCCTAGGCCTCCAGCGGATCCCCTTACCCATTCCTGCCCGAGAAACTCCAACCAGAGGAGCTGGGCGCGGCAGCTAGTCTGACTCCCACCGGGTGCCCTGCAGACCCAGGCGGGACTCAGAGGCTGTGGGAGGCTGCCCCCTACCCGCGCCTCGGGTAGAACCACTGAAAACATCTCAGGCACCCGGCGGGGAGGTGGCATCCTTTGAAAAGGGACATCGGCTGTGGCGTCTACCCAGGAGAACCGCAGTCGCAGCAGCCGGCCGGCCCCACTCGGATCGCATCAACCTGAATCTCAGAGGAGGAAAAAAAAATTAAATGTAAAGCCGAGTAGAACTGAACGGCGAGGCCAGCCCTGGGCCGACTCTCATCAAGAAGCTGCGCGCGCCCCCAGGCTGGGAATGCGGAATGGACACGTGGACAGACAGGGGAGCCGGGGGAGGGGGAGTCTCCGTGGCGCGCGAGCCGTGGGCCGCGCGCTCCGGGGCCACGTGATCACGGGGAATCTGGGATGGGAGGGAGGGAGGAGAAGGGAGCGAGCGCGCCAAGCTGGGTGCCCGCCCGCTACGGTCCTGGTGGGAGCTGGATGCCGGACCGAGGAGGAGGGCGGCGAGCATCATTGTATGTGTGTCTCTTTCTCGAATCATTTACCGAGGAGCGCCGTGAAGGCGGCAGCGACTGCTTCGGTCAACTGTGGCCCCCCCCATCTCCTTTTTTTTTTTTTTCCCTGCTCCTTGATTCTTCTTCCCCATCCCACGTCTAAGGAGAGCTGGACCCCTACTGGCACCTCTTCTTCTCTAGGCCTCCTAGGTACCCGCTGCTGCCTCTCCAGCCAGGGGCTGCGCAGGTGAGGTTGCCTTGGCCCCCTGGCCGCGCTCCCGCTTCTTGCCACCCGCAGCCGGGACTGGAGCGGCGATCTACTCGCCTAGACTGACTACGAAAGAGCGACAGTCTTTGCCCTGCCGCACCGAGGCAACGGGCGAGAAGGTGTCCAGAGGCAAGGCGGGGGTGATGGGGAGGACGAGGCATCGGAGACTCTGAACCTCGGAAAAGTTCAAGGTTTGTGTAGGTCCCCCCAGGGAAGGCGAGGAGCGGTGTGAGGCGGGGCAGGGCACCCCTATGCTGAGACAGCGACACCCTACCGGAGAGCAAAGAAAAGGGTAGCCCGGTGCTGCCGAGGGCTGACCACCCCATCTCCCATCCTACGACGCTTACGGGCTGGATATTGGAGGAGACGCTCCGGGAAGAAACAGCTCGAGCTGGGGCGCCTTAGCTGGCGCTTCCGCTCCTTCGCTTCTCCAAGCTCCATCTCCATGGGGCAGCGGGTACCTAGAGCTCCACCCTTGCTCCAGCCATCGAACCCCAGCCCGACCAGGCGTCGCTGAGTCGGCCTGTGCTAGCGCAGACCCGGGTCGAGACTGGAGAGAGCGCTGGAGTCCAAGACCGAGCACGGCGAAGGGACAAACATCTGGTCACCCACCTCAGGCGTTTCGTCTGGGCGTCGCCTAGGGTGGTGGCGACCCGCGTCGTCTGTGTCATTCCTGCAAGGAAACTTTTCCTTCCCCGGATGGATTAAAGTTGCCTGGATTCTCTCTCTCTTTGCTAAAGAAATCATCCGTTTCCTTCCGACCTGGGATTTTCCCGACTGCTGCAGGGCGCTTGGAAGAGGAAGAAAGCCGCGCTGTGCATGTGGGGTTACCACCGAAACCGAGGCGATTCGAGCTCGCACTGGGGATCTGTACCTTTGAGCGAGTACGGATCTGAGCGGCGCGGCGAGGCCAGGGGCTTCGGCACGCGGCCCTAGGCAGCCGCCCGGACGCCGGTGGCCACAGGGCTCTGGCACCGCACGTGCGGCTCCCCCCTCGCCTCTCAGATCCTGTAGGGGGCACCAGCCCGGGGAGGTGGAGACTCCTCCCGCCCCGAGCTGCGCCCCCGCCGGCTCCGAGTGTGTAGCCGGTGGTGCTCCGGACGCCCCTCCCCTCAAAGTGTCCCCGAATTGCGCTTTCTGGCCCCCGAAGCCTCAACAGACACAGCTGGGCGCCAGTGAGTTGGAGGCGACCGAGCCCAGCCTAAGACCAATTCGCCGTGGACCTCTGCCCCTTCGGACCCCTCCTGCCCCCGCCTCGGCCATGGCCCCAGGGATGTCGGGCCGCCGCGGCGCCGCCCTACTCTGCCTCTCTGTGCTGCTCGCCCACGGTAAGTGTCGCGGCGCAGACTCGGGGTGAAGATGCGGCGGGCGCCCCTGGAGGGGGCGCAGGGAGAACCGGAGGAAGGAGCACCCTCATCCCAATGTTCCCCTGGACTCTCCGCCGTCGCTACCAGCTCGGCGTCCCCGGCTGCAGCGGGAGCCCGCTGAGGGGGCCGAGGTCGGTCCAGGGGAGATTGGAGGGGGGGGGGGCAGGGTTCGCTCCCGCGGCGCGGGCTCTGAGTTAGAATTCAGGGAAGAGCCCGAGACCCTGGGGGCGTGTCGGCTCACGGATATCTAGAGGGGGTAGGAGAGATCAGCTAGGTCGGGTCCCGGGCACCCGGTTGCAGCTCCCCATCCAGCGCGAGGGGCTGGGGACTACTGGGACCCGCGGCTGGCTGCCTGGCTTCCTGCGGCGGGCCTCGGACAGGGACGCGCACGGTCGGGGCCCGGGAGGCTTGTGAGCTGCATCTCAATGGCCGGCCGGCCGGCTCGCAGAGCGAGGCGGGCGGGGGTCTGGGCAGCAGGCGGGGGCCGGGCGACTGGCGGCGCGCGAAGGCAGCGGGGCCGCGCTCCAGCGTTCTGCAATCTGTTGCGTCTGCTCCCCAGGCTCGCCCTGGGCTCCGGGCTCCGCCTGAAAGGGGTGACGGAGGGAGGAAGCCGGGGTGGTGGGCCCAGGCAGTGAGACAGGGGATATGAAGGTTGGAAGCAGGGGGTCAGCCCGCAGGACAGCCTCCCCCATCCAGAGTGGGAACTCAGCTGAGCCAGGAGGACGCTGCGGCGGGCTTCCGCAAGCTGGAGATGATCCAGGAGGAGAGGGGCGCTGACCGAAACGAAACGGGAGAAAGATAGCTGGGGAAGCAGGGGAAGGGGAAGCGGCCCTCTGATGCGCCCAGCGTGAAACCAGCTGACCTGGGACATTTCCCCAGCCAGCAAAGGACCAGCTAGGGGTGGAGGACTCTGATGCCCCAGTCCCGAGGGGGTGAGCCAAGGACAGAACTGGAGAAGGCCTTAGTGGAGCGGGCCATCTGGAGGTTTGAGAGAACCTTCCGTTTGTAGTGGTCAGCGTTTGCCCAATCCGCCCAGTCCCTGGCAGCCTGGTTGAGTGTGCTGTGAACCTACCTAAGGTCTCTAATCAGAAGCTTCGCTCCCCCATCCCCACCCCGTGTAGGGTGTATTCTCAAGGTTGAAAGAGTAAGGAGAAAGAATGGCCTCTAGGAATTGTAGGGTCCAAGGGCTAGGAGATAGAGAGGAACAAACTGCAGCTCCTCTGCATGGCTGGGTTTCTCCTGCTGTGGAGTAAGCTGTTTTGCCTTTGGTTGGCGTCGCTGGGGATTGCTTGTCTCTGGTTTCTTCACGGGAGCAAGGAGCAGGAATAAAGTATGGAGTGGTGGCTAGGGATGCAGCCAGAGAAAAATCTTCATCCCTGGGGATGGTTGACAGTGGGTAAGGGTAAGACAGCCGTGTGGGCTGGTGGCGACCAGAAGCCTAGCAGGCTTCTGTCTAGGCATGTCTCTTACCTCTGCTGAGCTCTGTTCCCAGCTCAGTTTTGGCCCTTGGGTAGCTCAGTAGCTGTCCCTAGGTCCCAGCTACTCACTAGCATATTCTCAGGTCTAGCTATAGAGACTTGTTCTCCTTCCTGGCCTTCCAGAGCTGTCTGCTTCCTAAGCCCTTGAGCTTGGCAGGCCTTCTGGAGTGTCTTGCCTGCTGTGAGCCTTTTATCTAGGGCTCCCTGCTGTCTCTGGGCCTAGGGTGTCCAGTAGCTCTGAGCAAGGACAGTTGTCCATAACCTGTCCACACACAGTGCAGGCATGCTCAGGACCAAGAGGCTGACTTGTGGAAGGAAGACAGTGGAGGCAGCACCCCTTTGTCCCCATTCCCAGCTCCCTTTCTAAATCCTTCTCTGAGATCTAAAGTCCCTTTGTCAAGCCATGCCTCAGTTTTACTCTCATCCCACAACAAGCAAGAGCAAGAAAGAAATACATTTATTTAAAAACAATTCAAACCTGGCCTCATGCTTTGGGTCTGACTGCTTAATGCCCCTCCTGCCAGCCTCTCCCAGTAAGAGGAAGGTACATGGACATACTGTCACTCAGGCCAACTCTCAAGAGGTTTTCCAGGCTGTTCTAAGATCCAGGGTTTGGGAGTGGGGCTGCAATTTATAATGCCTGGCAGGCCACTGAGGCCACAGGCTTCTGACCACACAGCCAGACAGGAGGCCAAGCAGCTTGGGCTACTGTTTGACAGTGGCGCCATTGGGCTGGGTGACCTTGAGTTGCCTTCCTAGCACCATGTCCCCCTCTCCCCTCCCCCAGCCACAGCATGTGGTCTCTGATCCACCACTTCCCTCCTCCTGTTCTGCCAGACTGATAGGAAGAGCACGTGTATGAACAGAGAGAGCCCCACACTCATTGTGGGCCCAGCTCATGGTGGGCAGAGTGAGGTGTCTGGCTATCACCTGTCCTATTCCCAGTCTTAGGGATACCTCTGAAGAAGGGCTAAGAAGGCAGTTTTCTTGTACCTGTCTTTGGGAGAGGATCCTTTATTTTTAGTTTGGGGAGTCTGGGGTTCAGGGTGGTGGTTGAACCTGCTGGAGAGCTGAGTGTCTGTTCTTTTACTCAGCAACTTTCCTGGCTTCCTATGGGAACAAGACCCACTCTCTCCCTGGCATCAAGGTCCTTCTTGATCTGATCCCATGGACATCTTCCCCAAAGTGCTCCCAACCTCTCTCCTCCGTCCATGTGCCTTATGAATACCCCTGTCTGACTTGCAAGTTGTCTGTAGGCAGCACCTTGGCTCTGGAAACCCTTACCCAGCCTTTAAAGCTGAGCCCCAGTGGCGACTCCCCAAAGGGACACTCTCAGGCCACCCCCAGTTCCTCAAGGCCCTTTCTTGAATGTTCTCCTGGCACTTGCAGCTGGTTGTCTTTTGGGTTCAGTTCACAGCTGGCATCCACATGCGTTATAGCCCCCACCCCAACCCCACAGCTCACACACTCTCCCTCGTATTAGTCTCCTCTACACACCTCAGAAGAAATGGATGGGTGAAGCAAGAGAGGGTAGGGAAAGAGGAGTCGGCTTCTAGAAAAGAGCAAAGGGGCAACAGGCCCAGGCTATATATACTCCTTGAGTGACTCCCTCAGGCTGCATATCCCAGGTGACACATTGGGCCATGGTCTTAGAATGCCACAGGCTGACAGCCACCAAGACTTTTTCCTGTAGGTTGTATCTGCCAACACTACTGCATCTCTCAGAAGGATTGGGCAAGCAGCAGGCCAGGGAGAGAGGCCTGTGTTGGCTGTGGAGCTCAGCTCCGTTAATGCGTGAGGCCAGTAGGTGGGGATGTGTTCTAAACTTGGTGACAGAAAATGAGCCTTACTGGAATGCTTTCTGAGGATGGCTGGGTGCTGGGCTCCAGCTTCACGAGACTCTGCGGAAGGCCAGGACCAAGACTGAGCCTTGTAAAGGCTCCCATGAGTTGGGGTGGACAGGAGGCTACAAGCACTGCCTCCAGCCTCCAGGATGTGGTCCATATCACTAGGTAGGGCTGACCTTGTCAGCATCCATCACTGAAAGAAGAGATCCCAGGACAGCTGAATCCAGCCCCCAAGAATGCGTGGATGGGGGGGGGGGGTAGACATGCAGGAAAGGGCCTGGAACTCAGACATCCCTGGAGCCTAAATGAGGTTCCTGGTTTAACCCAACATCCCCAGAGGTGTTTCCTACCTCTGCCATTCCAAGAGACTCTTCCAGGCCCAAGCTCTCCCTCCCACCATGACCAGCCATCTTAGCACTCCATCCTTATTAGCCTTCCCTGGTACCCCTGGTCACACGGCACAGGACAGCCAGTAGAACTTGAGGGCTGAGTGTCACTCCCTGTTGGACTTCCCAGCCCAGCCACAGAGTCCAGACCCCACCCCTTTTCCCCCTCCTTTCAAGGCACTTTGTAGCAGACCTGTTGGTACAGACTCATCCACTGTCACTCCAGCTTCTCAGAAGGCTGAGCTAGGAAGAACCCAAAACCAAGATGTTTGGCTATAGACCAAGTTCAAGGCCAGCTTGGGCAACTTGATGAGACCCTGTCTCATAAAATGAAAAAGAAGTCTAGGTCACAGCCCAGTGGCACAGTGCTTGTCTACCCTGTGCAAGGCCAAAAGTTTGAGACACACACCCCCCCTTCTTGCTGCCCTGCACCACAAAAACAATTTTGTAAGGCAGTGTGACCCAGAGTTTGCAGGCTGCAGGACATTCGGTGTCTTAGCTCAGGGAACTCACTTCCTCCCAAGGCTGTTCTCCTCCTCTGCTAAGACATCATTCTTAACCTCCTAGTTCTCTGCTCCCTTCCACTCCTCCACCTGCAGCAAATGCCAACACAAGGCTCCGATTGCCCTCCCCACCCTTCTGTCCCATCCCCAGACATCCTCCCTTCTTCCCTGCTTGAACTCAACACAGAATTTTAATAAATTAATGAGCCGGTTGTGTATGTGTGTGTGTGTGTGTGTGTGTGTGTGTGTGTGTGTGTGTGTGTGTGTGTTTAAGAAAATAAATGTCTTTTTTCCTTCTCTGTCCTTTTAGCTGCAAAGCAAAGTGGGCATGCCTTGCTGTCAATTCAGGCAGGCTGTACTTTGCCTGGCCATCCCTACGGTTAGGCCACATGTCTGGCAAAGACATGCCAGCGCTCAGGCAGTCAAATGCTGTCAATGGAAAATGACTGGGACTTTAAAGAGGGGACAGGTGAGCCCAGAGGCAAGCCAACCTTCAGGGTAGCCCAGCATCTATGGCCTTGGAGCCCATAAGTCATTGCTGTGTCTTGCTCTTTATCCTTTTCAGCTCCCTCTCTGCCCTGCCATCTCTCCACATGAGTGCATGAATGCACACACACACACACACACACACACACACGCACGAGAGAGAGAGAGAGAGAGAGAGAGAGAGAGAGAGAGAGAGAGAGAGAGAGAGGAGTAGACCAGGCCCTTTGGCTCTCAGCACCTAGCAGGATGAGCAGAAAATGGAAGCAATTACCTAGATAATTCAATGCTTGTTGCATGAATGAATGGATGCAAAAATGAATAATTTGCTGCAAAAAAAGGGAAGCAAGAGTAGTAAAGGTAATTGAAGAAAACCTAGGGTTTTTTTTTTCTTTTTTAACAAAATTATCTAGGTAATTATCTGCTTTTAAAAAGCTCCTCTTTTATCAAACCTGAGTCCTTCTCTTTGCATTCTCTTCCCCCTAACTTTTGGTCCCTGAGAATGGGCATGTGGTTTGCCCTCTTCACTCAGATAGCTGGGAAGTGATGCACTTGCTTATAGAGCCTGCCAGCCGCTGTTTCCCTGGCCCCATCTTTGGGCCTGGGGAAATGACATGCCCAGGGTCCTCAGGGTGGATGGATGTCTCTTACAATTATCAGACACTCAGAGACATCTCCATCACCTATCCCAAGCAGGAACACTGTGGGTTCCTAAGGGGCAAAGAGACACAAGACTCCTTCCTACCTATCCACACTGTGATCAGTGGTCCCACTGTGTCCCCAGGTAGCCATTGTGTGAAGCCACTTCCCAGTGAGCAGTTCTGGCCATGTTTAAAGGCAGGCTTCCCAACTCTGTGCCTGGATCTCTCTCACCATCATGGACATCACTAGCATGGGCAGAGAGATGCAGGAGCTGATAAACCCCCAGGATGCTTCAACTCCCTCTCTGCCTTGATCTCTCAGGTGTGTCCAGACTTTTCATGACTTACACTTTCTCTCATGTCATTCCCTTGACTAAAACACTCTTCCATCTTCTCACCAACCTAGTCTTCAAGAGAGAGCTCATCCATTCCTTCCATTCAGAAAGCCACTGCCTTAGGTTTTCTATTGCTGTGGTGAAACACCATGACCAAAAAGCAAGTCACAGAGGAAAGGGTTTGGCTTACACTTCCATATTGCTGTTATTACTGAAGAAAGTCAGGACAGGAACCTAACAGGGCAGCTCCTAGAAGTAGGAGCTGATGCAGAGACCATAGAGGAATGCTGCTTACTGGCTTGCTCAGCTTGCTTTCTTATAGAACCCAAGACCACAAGCCCAGGAATGGCCCCACCTATAATGGTCTGAGACTTCCCATATGAATCACTAATTAAGAAAATATCCCCACCAGACTTGCCTGTGAAAGCATTTTCTCAATGGAGGTTCCTTCCTCTCTGATGACTCTAGCTTGTGTCAAGTTGACAGGACAGCCACCCTGATTCTCAGATAACAGAGGATTCACTAACGCTGCCATACGTACTGATTTGCCCCCATTGGAACTGTGCACTGCCTGGCTTCCTTCCTTGCCATGATCATGAATGTCCCTGGATGGCATATGACCCCTTCTCTGCCATTTCCATCCTGTGTCCCAAGAAACACCCTGGTGCACAGTGAGTGAATGATGATTTTTCTATCAGCTGGTCTCAACCTTCCTAATGCTGTGACCCTTTAATGCAGTTCCACATGTCGTAGTGACCCCCAACCATAAAATATTTTTGTTACTACTCCATAGCTGCAATTTTGCTACTATTATGAATCGTAATGTAAATCCTTGTGTTTTCTGACAGTCTTAGGCTACCACTATGAAAGGGTCATTTGACACCCCCCCCCCAGGGGTCACCACCCACAGATTGAGAACTTCTTGTCTGAATGAACCAGTGCACAAAGCCTTGCATATATCCACACATACATAGACAATGTCCTCAGCACTCAGAAAGTACTCAGTTGGTGCTTACTGCGTGCGGCCAGACATCATTCCAGACAGTCTTCGAGTGAAACTTCTTCAGCCGCTGGAGAGCTGTTGTTGGGCAAAAGCAGGGAGGCAGTGGTCAGCAGTAGGCGTGGTCCTTGGGTGTGCTGTGCTTGTCAGAGACAAAATACCCTGTAAGGAGAGTGGGGAGTTCCAGGGGTGCTGAGAAGTTTGTCATACAAAGTGAGAGCCCGCTGAATGGAGCATCATTAAGTATGAATGTCAAGGGGTGAGGCAATGAAGGAGCAGCATCAGGACCTGCAAGCCTCCATCCTCCACGGAGGGAGCGTGGTGAAGACAGGCATGGCCACTTGAGAAGGTGAGAGGCCAGCAAGACAGGGCTCTGAGAGAGCTAGAGAGAGCAAGACAGGGAAGGGGAGAGAGAGAGATGCATGCGCCACCTGACAACCCCAGGAGGCTAAATTCTCCCCTCACAGAACCGCAGGAGCCATGCTCTTTCTTTCTCAGTCTCATCTTTTGGCTAATTATGTAACTTTGCAAAAATTCTGCTCCCTGGAGCCTAGCCATGCCATACACTCACTTGGCCTGATTTTATACAATTTTGTTTGGGGTTTGTTGATCAAGACATGGAGGTTCTGCCAGCATTCAGGGACAACAGAGCCTGCTATGTGTCAGTCCCTGAGCAACCTGCGGCCTAATCTGTTCCAGGTCACCTGCTCTAGTACCTCTCATCCTGCCTCATCACTGACCTGCAAGTGTCTTGGTATTATTGGCTTAGCCTCCCACAACCAGACAGTAGCCATTGATTGTCCCTGGTGCCCACAGGGGGGATTCATCTGTCTCCTGCCTTGTTCTTCCTCTGGTACCGTAGATGTTTGGGGCCTTTGTCTAATAGGAAGAAACTCTTCAGTTGGAAATAGGAAAAATGGCCATTTTCTCTGCTGCCAACACAGCAGAAAAATGATCTCAATTTTCTGTGCTTGTTCTCAGCAAGGGAAACGCTGCCAGTAGCCAGCCCATGAGTGACAGGGCTGAGAGAGTAGGAAAGACAGGCAGTGATGGGCCTTAGCCCCCCATGGGGCACTGACAGCCCTTCCAGGGACATTCTCCCCAACCTTGGTCCCTGCTGACCACACACCTGTGTTGGGCAGCCATTGTTCTGTGTGCTGAGCACTAATTGTGCCCTCCAGTTGGTGTTGGGTACCGAACCACCCCTGGTGCCAGCACAGGACCCTGTTCTGTTTCCACCTGGCTGTGACATCATAGCTTTTCCCCTCCATCTACCCTCTCCCTGCACACAGCAATGAATTGCCTGCCTCCATTGCCCCTTGTGTGATTTGTGCCCAAGTTACTTTAGCTCCTCATCTGCGAACGACGATGCTCAGCCTGCTGCACTCCACCTGCAGACTTTGCCGTGATGATTCAATGAGTTACTACATGCCAAATATTTCACACTGCACCCAGCCCAGCGCAGAGCAAACTCGTAAAAATGACGGTTGTCAATATTATCATTACTAATGTTATTAGTGTATGCCAGGCGCCATGTTGAGTGTGAAGATGAAACGACCTGCCTCTGCTAATCTGTTCTTAAATAGGTTTGTAACGTGATGTCCTAGGGAAAAGAGACTGGTCTGCAGAGATGGTGACCAAACAATCAGAGCAACTGTGGAAGAGACTGGGAATGTTTGCAGGAAGGGAGAAATGTGTAACTTGAGAAATCAGGGGAGGCATCTGAGAAGAGGTGTCTCAGGAGCCCCTGGTCAGGTTCCAAAATGCTGTTCTGAAAGTGAGGTAGTCAGTGTCTTCTTCCCCGGGGAAGACAAAGAATGGGGGCAAGATGGCTGCTCACCTAGTGCTCAGAGACTAGGGATGAGATGAACCCCAGCGTACTGAGGCTGCCTGCAGGGGTACAGTATGGGACGCTAAATGCCAGGCATTGAGTAGCCATTCATTACTGAGATCTTCTGTCAAGAGACCTCTTAAAATGGTGACCCTAGGTTCCACAAAGTGCTCAGAATCCATTGAGAGTTGAGGAGAGAGAAGATGCCCCAGAAGCTGGCTTTTTAACAATGACCAGGTCAGGGAACAAACTGTAGAACTGTCCAGAGTGTGGAGGGGAGTTTTAGTGCTGCTATCTGCAGTTGTGGGTCTTGGCATGGAAAGTGTCCATTAGCAGTTGTCTCAGGGACCACCGTGGATGGTGAAAAGCCACTTTCAGAGCCGGATTTGAGGATGAGTGTTGCCTCCATGGTGAACCAGGAGCTAGCACTGCAGGACTCTGTGTCTACAATGTTGGTCTGCAGATGTGCAAATGGAAGGTGGGAAGCCTGTGGCCTAGGCTTAGGATGTGGAACTGTCAAGGCCCAGAGTTCCTGGAGGCACTTCCTTTACGGTCTCCTGGACAACACATCAGAGTCCAAGCCCAGAGACCCCAACTACCCTCACTGTGTGATGGAGGCCCAGCCAGCCTCATATCACACCCCACCCATCAGCCAAAGGCAAAGACAGGGCTTCTGCCAGCCTGTAGCCTGCTGGGAGACCTCAAGAGCCAGGCACACAGGGCAAGTGTTGGGAGGATTCCACAGTACCAGCCGGTTCCAACCCTTCCCAACACAGTGCAGCCAAGTGGCCTGAGAGCCAAAGACTTTGGCAATTGGTCACCAGAGCCTCAGCTTCCCCACCTGCAGCATGGGAGTGTTGGAGCCATCTCTCTGGAAGCTGTGCAGGAGCAGAGCCTACTATGGAAACACCCAGAACAAATAGCAGGCACCTGCCACAGGAAATAGTAAACATAGGCTTCTTTCTTTCTTGCCCAGAGCCTCAGGCAAGCCGGAGCCTTCCAGGAAGCATGTACAGGATGTGCCAAAGACTTCCCAGAGAGCAGGTTTCTTGTGATTGGGTTTTCTGTTTTGTTTGGTTGGAGTCTTTTTTTTTAAGCCTCAATGCCTCCTAGCAACACTCTTGGGTTTTCGGACCACAGTAGCCATCTCAGTCCCTCCCTCCTTTTGCACTCCCTCTTCCCCAGATCTCTGCAGCAGAGCAGGTCCCCCTGCCTCCGGCTCTGCTGAAGCACAAGCATGTCACTTGCCCGGAGGGGCCGTGGCCTCTTGAGCCTCACATCCATATCAGGCAATTCCCAAAGTAGATACAGGGTAGCCAGGGTCCAGGTCGTGGGGGGTTTCTGACTCAGAACCCTGGTCTCTTTGATCCTGTGGCCTGAAAGCTCACAGGGACAGCACGGAAGGAGTCCCCAAGGACTCATTGTGTGTGCATCAATACACATCTACAATGGAAAGAAAAATCTCCTCTGTCCTAAAGGGTCCTTGAAGGTGGGTGGTTAGAGCAGTGTGCCCTGCATGGCACCTTATGACAAAGTCACAGAGTCACTGTTCTTAATGGTGCCCGTGGTATCATTGGCACCAAGGAATCCTCAGGAGTCACTTCATGCAGTCCAGTCCCAGGGACCCTCACACCCACTCCTGCCCCCACCACCTGCACTCTCCCTTCTCTGTAATTTTCTTTCCTCCCCTGTCCCCTACTGATGGCATGGTTGAACACACATACCTTCCCAGGGCTTGGGGGTGGGGTTTAGGGCCCCTGACTTTATTGCCCAATAGATAGCAGAAGCCATATGTATGTTTCTGCTGCAAAGTAATTTTAACAATATATTCCAATCCATCTGTCCAAAAGATGGTTGTTTCCTTGTGGAAGCCCATAGGAAGCTGGGAGTTGGTGTTTGTAGCTCCTGCTTCCTTCTTCTCCGGGAGGGGGGGGGGGTGTGGTGGTGGTGGGAGGGTGGGGGGGGATAAGGGGCTGAGCACGGGGTCACAGCCTCAGAAGTCTGACCTTCCACTCTGCCAGCAGCAGGCTAAGTTCAGTTCTGAGCCCCATCCCCCAGGCAGTGCAGCTCCAAACCACACGTCTCACCCAGCTGGCTGGGTGCATCCAGGACCTACTTCCCTCAGAGGTACTTCTAAGCCCTACTTTCTGAGGTCCCCACTAGTTATGGTTCTTGGAAGTTCCCTGCCCACTTGGAGCTGGCTTTGTCTTTCCCAGCTGGAATGATTCATGCTCGTGCCTATGACCCCTCTTAGAAGCATCTGTACCCGGAGCTCCTGTGCCTCACCCCCAACCACTGCCAGACTCTGGAAATCAAGGTCAAACCCTTCTGTTCAGAGTCCCCTCCCCCTACCTCACCAGGAGAGAAAGCCAGAGTCCTTGTAGCAACTCCCAAGCCTACAGGGACTGTCTTTTTTTCTTAACCCTGCCTCTGATCCCTTAGCTCTAGTCACATAGATGTCCCAGCTGTCTTCCACATGCTGAGGGTGGTGCCTCAGAGACTTGGTCTTCTGACCTCTCAGTTTGTCATTTTATCTCCCAAACAAATGTTTCTTACCAGAGAAGCCCTCCGTGGGCATTTCTGTCCACTCCCTTAGCTCTGGGGTTTCTCCTATGACATAGTACAGAGCTATGTGTCTACTTGCTCAGAGGTTGAGCCCCTAGCTAAAGCTGCCAGCAGGAAACACATTCATTTTGTTGAGTGTTGTACCCAGCACCTGGACTGGGGCCCAGCACAGGGATTTTCAGTCTATTTCTTAAAAGAAAAGAATAAATCGTAGGTGTGGCTCCCTCCTCACTCTTCCATCTAGAGAGCTTGCTAGAGAGACAAACCAGTCCTTGAATGGGTGACAGGAGCCAGAAGTGGAGAAGTTACTCCTTCCTTCACTCCCTCATTCATGTATTTGTCTGTCCAATTCTAGCTGTATGATCTTAGAGAAACAGCTTGCCCTTTCTGAGCTTGCTTTCCACATTTACATAACAGCCTACTAGCCTGTGATCCTCTTAGTCATTACGATGAAAGAAGGAAGGAGATAATGTGGGCTCTGAGGAGGGTTTGGTTTATGGTACCTGCTCAAAAAATGGCAGTAATTGTTAACTTAATGCTGCTGAAAGCTTTCCCCATGCTGAGTGTGTAGCACACAGCAGGCAGGCATGTGACAGCCACAGACTGGCACGGTGCGAGTGTGCAAGCAGGTTCGGTTCAGTGCAGTTGATGCCAGGTGGCAGAGGTACCTACAGAACACCTGGTCTCACCTGGGTTTGGAGAGGGCCACTGGTGGCTGCCTGCCTTTGAAACCACAGCTGCCAAACTGTGGGCCAAGCAGTGTGTTGAACCCCAGGAGTGCCATGGCAGAGGGTGTGTGTGTGTGTGTGTGTGTGTGTGTGTGTGTGTGTGTGAGAGAGAGAGAGAGAGAGAGACAGACAGACAGACAGACAGACAGACAGACAAAGAGAGTGTGTGTGGTGTGTGTGTTTCCTCTGGAGCCTGCTCACTGGGCCGTGTACTGTGGAAGGAATATTCTGAGGAGGCAGGGATCAGGATGTGTTTCATCTTGGACTACTGTTCCCTGGCTTTAGCCTTCTAATCTACAAGGCGGGGATCCTGGGAGTCGGGGAGCCAGTAGGGGCTGGGGCTCCAGAAGCAGATGGTAGATGACTGTAGGCATCGCCATACAAAACAGGAAGCTGAGGTTTGGAAGGACAGACATCCTCCCTCACTGTCTCAGCTGCTCCCCGTCCTTGTCCACAGCTGTCCCTCAGGTCCCCTCCTCTGTCGTAGGGAACCATAACCCTACAGCCCTCACCCCAAGACTCACACTCCTGCTCTCAGGCCATGCAAGTTGGTTTGCATAAATCTATCCCTGGGCCTTGCCTTTAAAAGTCATCATCTTTTCTTTAAACAGCCCCTAAATGGTTTCCGTAAATTGTTCTAAGTAGGAAAGATGAGAAAAAAAGAAAAGAGAAAGGAATAATAATGTGGGTGCCAGCCGCCTGACTGAAATGTTGATGACTCTCCTGTCTCTACTGCTTCTTCCCACAGGGTTCTGGAACTCAGGTTGCCCTGGGCTTCAAGGCTACAAAACCCAAGCTTTGCCTCCTCCCTCAGGCAGGAGGTGGCCCTCAGACGGGAAGTACCCCCCACAAACCTGCCATCTCTGCCACTCCGGGTCTCTTTGGGGAAGTGTGCCTCCCTTGTCAGTCTAGGACTCTTCTGGAGGAATTTCCCTTCTTTATTTTTTTATTTTTTATTTTTATACTTCATTTACATTTCCAATGTTTCCCCCTTTCTAGGTCTCCTCTTTGGAAACCACCTATCCCCTCC
>CM052710.1:36324891-36347078 GCA_028551405.1 Uromys caudimaculatus | reverse complement strand
GGGGGGGGGGGGGGGGGGGGGGGGGGAGGTCAGGCCAGTTGACACTGTTGTTCCCTTCTTGTCAGTTGGGAGCATCCTGGGAAAGACTGGGCCTACCTATCAGAGGGATTCACGCAGTCCCTCTAGGGAAGGATTGGGTGGGGAGAATTGGGATGCCCTTTAGAGCCTGGTTTCTTCCACCGTAGCTCAGAAACAACTCAGGCTGGCTCCCAGTCTGAGAGCTCGGGTACTGGCTCTCCCAAGCACATGCTAGTTGCTTTGGTCATCATTCACCCTGCAAAGCATTCCCCAGTACCTCTGTGTGTCAGGCCTTCAAAATGAAGCTTCCCTGATGAGACCTGAAAGCTATGCTAGTCTATGGGTGTAAGATAAATATTTAGACACAGTTTGATACTATGTCCATTTAGTAAAATGATAGTCGTAGATGCACCCCTGGGGCTGATGACCTATCCAGCCACGGCTTCTTATTTCCTTTAATTGTGCCAGGCATGATTTCCATTTTAAGAAGAGGGCCTTAAACCCAATAAGAAAGTGGTTGGTTAATTTTTCCTGTGAGTTTGGCCCCTAAGAGGAGATCTAGACCCAAGCCCCAGGTTCTAAGAGGAGATCTAGACCCAAGCCCCAGGTTCTAGATGTGTGACCTGGCTCTCACAGGGCTGGACCTGCAGCTAGAGGCTCAGCATGCAAGCCATGCCTATGGCCTTGGACCTAGGCTCAACCAAGACCACCCCCATGCCATCATGATTACCGCTCTGTTGTGACCAGAGGGCAGGGATGGGACCAGCAGCTCTGGGAGGTGGGGCCATGTGGGCCTACTTCTTCAGCATCTGTCCTGTGTGCTCACCACACTTATTACCACTAAGTCTCACCATTGTCTGGTATAGGAGCCAGAAATAAGGGTACCTTCTTCCTGGTAGCCCAGCCCTGACATGGTCATGTAGTTCTAAGTCCTTTTCCCCCACCTGGACCATGTTTTCTGTGTGAAATGTAATAGGACTGGATGAAATCAGTGACTTTCTGTAACTCTAGGTAGGAGAAATGTATGTCACAGATGATATACACCACAACATAACATTTTCATGTTACATACAGATGACAGGTGACACAGATGAAACCCAGCAGCTGGGTGAAGGAAGGTGGAGGGACTTTCCGAGGTTCCAGGAGTTCCACTTTCCCCATGACTCAGTGGCATCCCTGAAACACATCCATGGAGCCAATAGGCAGGCACTGAGTCTGCCATCATCAGGCTACCGAGGACCTGCAGGGTACAACTGTTAGGGGTATACCCCACACCTTCATGCCCCCTTTCCCTGAGACCCCACACTGTTTTCCAATGGAGATGAACCCCAAGGAGATGGGCTGGCTCCAGAAGCCATGGGCACTGGAGGGAGTCCAGTGGGGTTAGAGCCACAGGCACCAGAAAGGGTGGGTGGCAGCAGACAGGTGCCCATACCAGTCCTGTCTACCTCCCTCCCCAGCAGGCCAACTCTCCCAGATGCCACAGAGCCAGGGTTTGTCATCTTCTTGTGCTTCCTTTGATGTGCCAAGAAGAAGGTGGATGAACACAGACACAGGCTCCACTTCTTCTCCCACTCAATTGGAACCCAATTAAGTGAATAATTGTTACAAATGTGAAATCACCTTCCACAGCTTGGGGATGTGGCCTGAACACAGCATGAGCTGCAGGTCTCTCTAGAGACAGCCTTGCTACTGTGAAGTGTCACCATAGCACTTGGATCCCACGGTGGAATGTGTTCATCCCCAGAGCTCCCTCCTCTCCATTTCTGTTACTCACCATAAAACTCAGCCAGTCCCCACCATGGCTCCAGCCATGCAGTCCATCTAGGCTTCAGCCTCTTCTCAGACATTCACACCTAGCTAGATTCCCTCTATTCCAGGCATGGCTCACTAGCCCCGAGCTCACGCGCATCTGCACAAAGGAGCTCACCCCTCATAAGTGGCACACATGCAGAGGAAGTAAATCAAGGCAGAGAGATGGGTGCCATGGAGAACAGTGGGAGAGACCCAACTGGGACATCCAAAGCCTCAGGCAAAAGCTTTCTAAGGAAGGGGATGTGCTTCTGGGACTGCCCACAGTCCATCTCTCCTGACAGGGAACAAGGTCAGAGGTATCTGGAGAATCAGAGCATGGAAGACAAATGGCTCACTTTAGAGAGCGTCCTACAAGCCTGTGCAGTGAGCACCCCACATCCCATAAGCACTTGCTGACATCACTCATACCTACAGTCTTCTGTTCAGTGGAACCATGGCGGGCTAGTTTGTTTGGTGCCAGGCTCTGCACATGGACTTTTGAGGTAGAAAGACAGACACAAAGTGAACAGCAAATTCCTTTGCAACTGTGTGATGGGTTGAATTGGGTTGTCTGGAATCTGGGCTTGTCTGGATTCAGGAGCTGCTCAGGCAGAGGGTGTTGATCTTCGCTACACACTTGGCTCTGCCATCCAGCTTAGCATCTGAATTTGCTCCTAGGTAGCTGTTGGGGCAACTCAATGTCAAAGCAAGGCAGGGAGTAGAACAGGTGGGGCCTAGAAGCCAGCACTGCATAAGACTCCCAGCATTGAGACTGGCCTAAGGAAGTTCCCCAAAGCTGAAAGACCTGGTGGGGGGGTGGAACTTGGAGGATCTCCAGGTTAGGGGAGAGAGGCTTGTAGAGAAAGACAAAGTATGTAGAAGATGGTTCTGTGCTATTAGTAGGTGTGTTTGTATGCTTGATGTGCATGTGTGCATGTGTGTGTACACGTGTGTTTGTGTATGAGAGCAGGTTCATGTACATGTGTGCATATGCATGTCAAATCCAGAGGTCCATGTTAGATGCTTTGCTTTGCTTTGCTACTCTCTGCCTTTTGAGAATGGTCTCTCATTGACTTTGGAGATTACTGACTTGGCTAGACTGACTAGCCAGGAAGCCTCGAGGTCTCTTCTGTGTCTGCCTTCCCAGTGCTAGAATTACAGGTGCTTGCCACTACACCTAGCGTGTTATATGGACCTTCATATTTACACAGAAATCACTTAGTCAACTGACCTATCTCAGGTCAGAACCCAGAGCTATCTTTTAATGATTTGGGGAGAAACTATTTTCATTTTCTGTCTGCTTCTTTGGCCCTTACCGTTCTCACTTGGTTCATTCTGGGTGCTCAAGGCAGGCCTCCTGGAGCCATGGCTGAGTCTTGCTGTGCACGTAGAAGGAGCAATTCAGTGCATGCATTTTGAATAACATGTATGGTGGGCTAGCCTGGGACTGTTGAGTACTGATACCACAAGATCTGAATGCTCTGAACTCAGAAATGTTTTGAGCACAGATGTGGCATCCTCAAGCAGAAAATTCCACACCCCACTCATTAAATAGGCCACAGTCAAAATGATTACATATACACACACACACACACACATGTATATATATGTATGTATATATAATAACTATCAAGCTACACATTTTAAGAGATATAGAAAACATGAGTGAATTTCATGTTTATTCTTAGGTCCCATTTTCTAAAATGTATCCAACCTAAAAGAATATGAAATTCATGATCCTTCTAGTCCTGAGAAATGCTTTCAGGCTCCACCTACTAATTTCCAATCAACTGTTCATAAGCAGCCTACTTAAAAGTTGGGGAGTCGTGCGGTGGTGGTGTAGACCTTTAATCCCAGCATCTGGAGGCAGAGGCAAGTGGATCTCTGTGAGTTCAAGGCCAGCCTGGTCAATAGATCAAGTTCTAGGACAGCCCAGGTTACACAGAGAAACCCTGTATGGAAAAACAAAATAGAACAAAACATTGGAGAGTCTGGATTGAGCACAACAGGTTGGGGGGAGGGGTACAGGGACAAATCTTCCAGTTGACCCATCCTAGCAAGAGTCCCTTGAGGGTCTTCTCTGAAATGTTATTTTAGCACCTGTGTTGGCAAAGGCCTGGGGACCAAAAACAGCCAGAGAAGAGCTGACAGGGGCAGGGCAGGCCTGGCTCTGACCCAACAGGGTGGAGCTAGGAATGTACAGAGCACAGGGCTCTTTTCTTGAGACCTGGAGGGAGAGCCCAAGAAAGCAGTTCCCATAAATCAGATTCCAAGCAAGGAAAGGAAGTATGCAGGTGGAAAGGGGGAACTGGGAGGCCAAGCCAGGGGGTCTGTGCGAGCTGGAACACAGGTTCTGGTTCTGCATGTGCTCCCATTAATGATCAGTGGTCTCCAGCTTGGACCTTAGGAATCTGATAGACAAGTGGCCTGCCTGCCTTCTCGAAGTATAGAAATCCGGCAGAGATAACCAAAGGCATCATCCCTGGACAAAGTTACTTAGGGGGCTCTGAGCTGTCACTTTGTATGGATATTCAGGGGTCCCCCAGTTAACTTGTCCTTTCATTAATCAGAAGAAAGTGGCTAAGAGAGTGAAACATAGGCACCCAGATCTGGGAGGAGCCTCTGCAACCCTCTAGGAAGCCCCAACTGCAAAGATCCTGTGCACAGCATCCGGAGATCCCCTCCCCCTCCAGGCCTTTGCCATTGACCTCAGAATAAGGGGTTTGGGACCTCTACAGAAGTTCTTCTGTCAACTCTATGGGGTAGTGATGGTCTTTGACCAGAGTTCGGTTTTTTTGTCCCCAAAGTCCCAGCCTTGCTTCCTGAGGATGGAAGATTCAGAGAGGCAGCCATTCACAGGGGAGATGACCCTGTGGCCTTGGGGGAGGGGCTGTCCCTGGCCACACAGGGTGACAGTGATTAAATGCACCAGCAGCTGGGCCATCAGGCCCTCCCTGCCTCTAATTTGGGTCAATTAAGCCAATTTGTCTTTGTTGACTGGATGTCCCTTCTCTGTAATGGCTTTGGCCCCTCTGGGACCTGGGAGGAAAGGATGGGAGGAGTCTCCTGACTACAAGGCTCTTCTCCTTTCCTCCACAGCATCCCAAAGCCCTGGGCTCAGGGGCTTTCTGGAACCTTGTGATCTTCCCATTGTCCTGGGGGTGTTCTCAGCAGCCTCATCCGGCGCTGCCCCAGACTTCACCTCACCTCACAGAGAGGTGACATGAACTGTGTTCAGAGACAGCACAGAAGGGAGCTGAACCTAGCCAAAGGGCTCCAGGCTCAGTTTTACTGTTGGTACCTTCTGACCTCTGCACTTTCCCTGAGATACTTGCTGTGGGAACTAGCCAGCTGCTAATGAAACCCCCTCCCCAGGTTTCCTTGGAAACTCACTTCTGAGGTAGAAGAAAAAGATGGATCAAAACTTGATGCCTTCAGGGGGAAGAGTGCCACCTGGCGCTGGGCATGCTTCTGAGAGTGTCCCTGGAGTATAGTGAGACTACCCCAAAGCCTGGCCTCCCCACAGTGGGGCTAGGTAAGCAAAGGTCGGAGATCAGACTGCCATACAGCCCTGTCTCCTCTTGCCGTGAACACTGGCACGCCTCTTCATTTCTCGGGCCTCAGTTTACCTACCTCTAGTTCTGCAAGCATAGATAGTTGGCCTGGGCTCCCATAGCTCTCATATTTGAAGGGTTGGCTGAGAGGAAGTGTGGTATGATGGGAAGTTTTCTCTTGTTCTTGCCTAGGAAATGTTCTTGCTCCACTCTGGACACATGAGCCAGGGAGATGCTGCCATATATAGGGACACTTAGGGACCAAGAAGACACAAAGCTTCCTTGTGTCCTCTGAACAAGCTGCATCATGTCCAGAGAATCAGTGAAGGGAGGGTACAGCCCAGGGCAGTTTGGTCATGGGGGAAAGAGCAGCAGTTTCTGGGGGGAAAAGATCCAGAGAATCAAGTTTGGCAGGCTCCATCCTCACCATGCATACATGAGATGAATCATGCATCGGTCCCTTTCACACATGAGATGGCTTCCTTAGCCCACCCTGTGACAGATAAGGTGGGAACAGGTCAGAGAGGGACAGAAGCAAGTGGAGTTGAGATATGAGTCATTGCTTCAAGTGTTCTCTCCCTAAACACAACCCACTGGACTTGTCCCGGGTGGCATTAAGGACCCCTTCCCATCAGCTGGGATCCTTAGTCTGAGCTCTTTCATGTGGGCCCAATGGTCTCCAATGCTAAGTCTCAAGTGCTCATCTGAGTGGATGAATCTAGGTAGTCAGAAGGCAGAGTAAGAAAGGCTAAGGTACAGACCGGTCGCAGTGAAGGAGACCCGTACCCCTTCCCTCTGCCAAGTGCCCTCCTAGATGCTAAGCCCATGAGTCATGTCAGATGTGTGACATGCTCACCTGCCATAGGCACCAATATTGAGGATGTGAGGCTGGAGGCTCACAGGCCCACTGACAACTCAGAGCCCTGGGCAGGGACCTGAGGGAATGGCCCAGTCCCTTCTCTTACTGCTGGTGTAGATGTGGAATCCAGGGTGGTTTCCAGCCAGCAAGCTGTACCAGACATATGCCATGTAGGCCAGCCCATGGTTCCCAGGCCCAGTGGCCTCTTCATCCATGCTAAATGGACACCCATGCTCTTCTGGGTAGCCATGGAGAAGGAGAGGTGTGTGGTAGCTTGCCTGCATAGGAACCTGTTAGGTAAGTATACATAGCAAGACCGAGAGTATATTTGCCGAGACCATGGAGAGCCCCTCACAACTTCTCCTTCTCTAGGGGTGATCTGGGCAAGATCTTCCTCCAGCCATCCGTTTCCTGGGGGGTGTTTCCAAGCTCGTGAGCCATGCCTTCCCACCTTTCTAAGGCTCCTCTGCAGTGCCAGTCCCCTGGCTGACGTGCCCTCCCGGTACCCCATCTGTGCTGAGAACCTCAAGATCCAGCAGACCCACTGTGAATGTCCTGCCCTTCTCCTAGGCTGGACTCCATATTGTTTCTTCCGCTGCTCAGATGTCACATACAAACGCTAACTGATCCTGCATCCTTTCCTTCCCAGCACCCCTCCATACCTGGCCTTAGCTCATCTGGTGTCTGGACTCTGTTTCCAGGAAACCTAAAATGAGGGTGAGAGGGAAATGGAACGTTCTCACTAGCAAGGCTTGGGACCGTTGAGGATGGATGGGTGTCTTGGGCTTGCAGCTGAAGTGAAGCAGATGAGAAAGCTTACTGGGCAGAAAAAAGCCAACCATCGCAAGGTGGTTGGCCCTTCTTTGCTATATTCCCTTATTAATAAATAATGAGAAGTAGATCTTCTGGCATGTCCATTTTCCATTGGTGTAAAGTTGGCAAAAAAAAAAAAAAAATAGAGTGGAATTGTGCTCTGGGAAATGTGTATGTGAAAACAAAGGAAAGTAATGGCAAACTGAGTTCCCATAACAAAGCAAAGCACATCCATGGCAGAGGGGATTAAATGTAACTTCAAGGTGTAACAGCACATCTGAGAACCCTCCTTGCTTTCTTCTTAAAAACACATGTTTAAAACCTAGGATACAGTAAGCACCATGCGCCAAGTGCCCAGATAGTCATGGACCCTGACCTGGGCACTCTTTAAATTTAACTCATTTACAAACACCCACCTCCACCACTACCACCAGCAGCAGCACCACCACCAGCAGCAGCAGCAGCAGCAGCACCACCACCACCACCACCAGCAGCAGCAGCACCACCACCACCACCAGCAGCAGCAGCACCAGCACCAGCAGCAGCAGCATTTTGCAGACCCAGAAATAGCAAGAAGGTGCCCAGGGTCAAGTAGCTCTTGTCAGTGTGGAGCCAAGCCAAGCAAGCTCAGCAGATAGACTCCAGAGTCTGGCTCCTCAGAGCCCCTGGGAAGGTTTTTCTGCCTCTCTTCATGCTCAGGAATTATGTCACTCAACTAGACTTAGGCAACCACATCCTTAGAGCTCCCCCTTCAGGGTCTCTTTCCTGCAGAGTTCTTCCTCACATGGGCAGCTGACCTGTCCACACCCCTTCTGCCACCCATTGCCCCCGAGGAGAGGAGGTGTTCCCAGCTCCAACTAGTGACCCCCCCATTGCCCTATCTCCTGACCCTCATCATTCCTTACTCCCTTCCCCAAACACAAGTGCCTCACCTCATTGTAAGTGACCAGTGACATCAGAACCCAGAATCCTGAGGGCCAGGTTCTCACTCTCAGCATCTCTCACTTGCTCTTCTTGGCTGTATTTTTTGTTTGTGTGTTTTCTGTTTAGCCACGGGGCCTCAGTGTATAGCCCAGGATGACCTGGAACTCACTGCAATCCTCCTGCATCTACCCCAGATGCTGGCACTATGAGTTGGCACTGCCACACCTGCTTCCTAGTTAATTCCTAGGTGCTCTCCTTGCTCTGCTCAGGCCTCCTGGATGGAGCTCCTCAGCCCTATGCTATGCTCTCAGCAACTCTGTTAGTTGTCTGTAGATCTGTCCCCTCGGAGACCAGTTGTGACCTCTCTGTGAACCCCCTGGCATTCAGCAGGGCTGAGAAGAAAGAAATCAAAGAATGGATGCACTCTGAGGAGAGAAAGCCTGGTGACTTGGGCAAAAGATCCATTTGTAGCAGCTGCCAGCCTTCATTACCCAGCCAGTTCTGGACCAGGCCCTGTGGAAGCCCTTCTTACTGCCAGTCCAGGGTAGGTGACTGGCACTATAAAGCACGGGTAACTAAGTCCAGAGAGGTTATTCAAAGGCCCACAGCAGAAAAGAGGCTGGACTAGGATTTGAAAGCGGGTTCTCTGGCTGTAGAAGGAAACTTACTTAGCTGCCCTGAGTGGCTCAGGGAACCAGATAGTCTGGGAAGGACCAGCACCCTTGGAAGTTGCAAGCACAGGCTGTGCTGGTCCTCAACTGCCTGGAAAGCATTTGTATTTCCTTATGTAATCAGCCGTGACGCCCTAAGTGAACAGACACGGGTCCCTTGCTCTCAACTGTTGCATGGTCCATTGAGACCCTCAGAGCATGAACAGTATGACAAGTATTGCTAGGCCCAGCTGAGAAACCATGCTCTGTGTCAAGGGTGGGTTCCGCAAAGCAGCTCCTTGAGGAATAGAAGTTCAGGTGCCTTCGGAACCCACTCTGCAGCAGGTGGTGTCATGTAGGGAGCATTTCAATGCCAACACCTGTGGAAGGCTTCCCTCCACGGAAGCTAGTCTGCCCCGGCCTTGGGACTGCCCAGGCTAGGCCTGTGTCCCATTCTGGCAGAAGATGAAAGAGCTCTGTACTAAGGTAACCCTGAGGTTACCTGTGGGCTTGCCTCTGGGCAGAGGGAGGGTGGGACAACCTTCAGAGGCCCCTCCACACATCTATGAAAGGTTTTTTAGCCAGATATTGTCATAGAAGTACCACATAACATGTACCCTCTACACATACACACTCAAGAAGTCCCGTGATCTGAATCAAAGAAAGTCAGCAGGGTCCTGAAGCTTGACCAGTGAGGCTGGGCTCTGTTTGCTTGACTGGGCGTCATCTGACTACATTTCTCCTACTGTGTGTGTGTGTGTGTGTGTGTGTGTGTGTGTGTGTGTGTGTGTGTGTGAGTATATGTCTGCGTGTGTGTATCTGTGTCTTTGTGTGAGTGTGTCCATATGTGTGTACATGCATGTGTATGTATGTATGTGTGTGTGTGTATCTGTGTGTGTGTGCGCGCACATGCGTGCTTGTGTTGTACCTGGGAATGAGCCTAAGGTCTTTACCACTGAGCCGCATCTCCAGCCCTCTTTTTAAAATTACATTAAAACTATTTTTAGCCGGGCAGTGGTGGTGCACGCCTTTAATCCCAGCACTCGGGAGGCAGAGGCAGGCAGATTTCTGAAGTTCGAGGTTAGCGTGGTCTACAGAGTGAGTTCCAGGACAGCCAGGGCTACACAGAGAAACCCTGTCTCGAAAAATAAAAACAAAACAAAACTATTTTTAAAATTTGTGTGTGAATGTGTGCTCACACATGCATGCCCCAGCATATGTGTAGAAATCAGAGGACAACTTTCAGGATTCAGTTCTCTCCCCCTGTCCTGGCATCTGGCCATTGAACTCAGTTTGCCAGACTCACGCAGCAAGCACTTCTGTCTGTTGGGCCATCTCGAAAGGCTCCTAGCCCTCTTTCTACTTTTCTGTTTGGGGACATGGTCTTGGTAAGTTGCCCAGACTGCCTTGGACTTGCTGGACAGCCCAGGCAGGTCTTTAACTTAGGACCCTCCTGCCTCAGACTCCCGAGTAGCTTAGATTACAGACCTGTGCCACCACACTGAGCTATCCACAGACTACTTTTAATGGAAATGTCTTCGATTTTGTTTTGTGAGAGTATCTCATGTAGTCCAGGCTGACCTTGAACCTGCTATGTATCTAAAGCCAGCTATGTGTCTGTAACCTGCCTCAGCCTCTCAAATGCTGGAGTGACAAGCCTGTACTGTCACTCCTAGCTTTCCCACCCTTTATATGCCTGTCATGTCTTAGTTAGGGATTTAGTTCTATGAAGAGACACCATGACCATGGCAGCTCTTGTAAAGGAAAACATTTCATTGATGCTGGATTACAGTCCAGAGGTTTATCCATTATCATGGTGGGAAGCGTGACAGTGTGCAGGCAGACATGGTGCTGGATAGGTAGCTGAGAGTTCTATATCAGGATCTGCAGGCAACAGACAGAGAACTGGCTTGAGCCTCTGAGGCCTCAAGCCCACCCCCATAGTGACACACTTTCTCCAACAGGGCCACACCTCCTATGGACCAAGGATTGAAACACATGAGTCTGTTGGGGCCATACCTATTCCAACCACCCCATCACCCAACTTACAGTGTGGTGTATTCTTTTGTTAAAAACACGCTGTCTTGCAAGCCCCTATGGGTATTCTATGGCCAAAAATATTATCAGTTACCACAATCCAAGTTCTTCCCAAGTTCAGAGAGGATGGTGTTGTCTCCCACAGGCTAGGACCAGGCTGTAGCTTGTCCTGCTGTTTTAGGCCCTACAGAATTGGGACCAGTAGTGACCCTATTGCCCAGGAGCAGAGTAGGCTAGAGGTTAGAACTAGAAAGAGCCTGAAAACAGCCACCCACAAAGGAACTGATGTCCAAGGACAGAAAGGACACAGCAGGAGTGGACAGAACAGAAAAACCACAAGGCTGGTTATGGATTTGCTGTGCCCCAGGCTCTGCCTCTCTGCCATGGATATGCTCTGCTCCATGGGCTCTTGTCTGTCTGCCGCCTCCCAGACTGCTGGAAAGGGGATGACTAGCCTAGAACTATGTACCACCCAGTGCATCAGTCATCCATCACTAGTATCTAGATGCCACAGCTTGTGCTGTGTTGCCTGTCCCACAGAGGCAATGAACAGAGATGGGAACTGGATCTTTAAGCTGTGCTCTATTCAAAGAACCTGCAACTTGAGAAGGCAGCAGATTAACATCTTTGCCAGCAGGCTTTATAGGGAGCTAGGGGAGGAAGTAGAGAAAAGGCAGGCAGTCCTTCCAGAACTGGGTCTTGCTGCTCTGGGGAGGTGGTTAGACGCAGTTCTGAGACTTACAGTATGCTCCTCCCTCACTATCACCCCTTATGCTCTCTGCATATCCGGGTTCCTGCACTTTGAAAACACTGAGTCTAGTTAGTGCCCGCCAGTATCAACCTTGGGTTCCTCCAGGAGTATGTGGACTGGTGTGGGGGAGGGGGGCTAACCCAGAACAAACAAACTGTTAATGGTGTGTGTGCTGCTTTCTTTCTTCACGGTGGAGTGCAAGTGTGTCTGTACAACAGAGACTGTAATGCAGTGCCCTGTCCATCCTTCCAGTCCCCAGAGCTATAGCAAGTAGCCAGCATCTTCACCTTCACCTTCAGAAGACAGATGCTTGCTTTTCATTCATGGCTTTATTCACCCCAATCTGTGGTAGAGTAAATCCATTGTCTTTAGACCCCTGGTGGAAGTGCATGGCAGAGTAAAAGAGCTCCCTTTACAAGTCAGAGAGTAAAAGGGGGGGTTCCCAGTCTTTCAAGGATCTCTTCCCCAGTAATCACCCTGCTAAGCCACACCTCCTAAAGGTCCCACCACCTCCTAATAGTGCCAGGCTGAGGACTGAGCCTTTGAAATTACCACCAGACCTGAATCATAGTGACTCTGGATCCCACCAACCTCCTAATGAGCAGAGGCATGGCTGTTTGTATGTCCTCGACTTCTGTCCTTCCTGCTCTCCAGCTGTATCCCACACCCAGATGAAGCTGGGTGATCTAAATGGTAGCTACTCCATGGAAGATCACCCAGGCTGTGAAACTTCCTCAGTGAAGACTCAGGGCTTCTCATGCCTGGAATCCTCCCGGGGACGGGAGCTCACTGTGAGGCAGTCCTTTGTATTGCTTAGGCATTTCTGACCTGAGAAATGGCTAACTCATTTCTAACTCTTAAGACTGCTTCCTCAACGTTCCATTTTCTAGCCAAGTTCAACTGGGATGTAGGAAGATCCTAAGACATAGCAGTTAGGGACTTGAGACTCGGACCATAGGGAGCAGACTGATGTAGCAGCATGGTGTGAGGGGAAAGTGTTTAGATGGGAGAAAGATGGGCTCATAGTTGTCCTGAAGAGGACCCCTCATCTTAGGTGGGCAGCAAACACTTCTTTTCCTAAGAGAATCTCTGTGACTCTGTCTATAATACCTGGACCCCATACCCCCCCCCTCTCACTCACACACACACACACACACACACACACACACACACACACACACACACGAGAGAGAGAGAGAGAGAGAGAGAGAGAGAGAGAGAGAGAGCGCACAAGTGCTCAAGTGAGTGATACCACAGTTTCCAGAAGACACCAAAAAAGATGCCCTCCAACTCAGTTTGGTTCTCATTAACTTCTAGAGAGAGATGCAGACCTCATAGGCTAAGGACTCCATGCCACAATACCACTACCAATTCTATATTCTAGTTGCAAGTAGAAGGTGCCCAAGAATGTGCCCAAGGTTCCCCAAGGTTCCCACACTTCTGGGAACCTCAACTTTAGTGGGTTGCTGATGTAGCCACTCAAAGAACTCAGGGAAGCTACTCACTGTTTCCAATTCCTGTGGGTGCACCTTTATCCAGAGGGCAGTGGGTGGTACCCTGTACCTCCTGCCAACAGAAGCCTAGGTGGGGAGACTTGCCCTCCTTGCCCAGCTGCCCTGGGTGATGAGCTCTGGATACCATCATATCACAGATTTCTCTAGCCTCTTGACAGCCCCTGGGAGCAGCAGCCCATGTCCTTAGCGTCCTCTTGCTGCTGTTTGCACATGTGGGAAGGGGCGTGCCCTAGAACACAGTACCATTCCTCCCACTCAGGTGCCTAAGTGACCTCCCATTGCTATGGCTGAGTGGATTAGTATTATTAAGGGTCTAGAACCTATAAGACAGGTATGAGCCTGCATGCGTGCAAATCCACAGTGGAGCTGCTGCTGGGAGCAAGGGCCCTCTGCAGAGCCCCAGGGCTCCGGAGACAGTTGGAGAACCTTTAAAACTTAACTCCTCAACCTGGCATTTAAGACCTTGGGCCTCTTGATGTCATCCTGCCTTGTCTGGTCTCAGCATCCTATATATCTCTACCACATGCCCCTCCTTCCAAACTGCCTTTTGACCCTAACCACACTCATGACCCTGTTCTCCCTTCTTGAGGTCTCCCCGACCCTACCCAGTCCCTCCGCACTCAGAAGTCTCAGAACCTGGTGTCCCTGTTATGCCACCTTTCTTTTTCTCCATGTGGGCTGCTGGTGCTAGAGCCAGGAACTTCTGTGAAGACTCCCACCTTTTAGCAGGTTATTTATGTACTTGTCTGGCCTTCCTGTTAGCCAGCAAATTTCCTTAAGGGCAGGTCTCTCCCTTCTGTATCCCTCTCTCTCCAGCGGTTCCCAGCAGGGTCTCTGAAGAGCTGAGCTGGATAAATATTTATTTGGTGCATGTCTGTGAGAGGCAGCTACAAACCCTAATATTTCACAAGGCACTCCAAGCTGGCTGCTCCATAAAAGCTAGGCCACTCCCTGTCCTCAGCAAGGCCACTATCTATGAGAAATTGGGGACAGCAAACCAGCCTTGGCAGACCAGAGAGGAAGCACAGAAAAATGGGTGCCAGCAGCTCAGAGGACAGGGCCCAGCCCACTCCTGGGGAGAAAGCAAGGAAAACCCCAGGGAAGATGCCATCTGCAAGGAGGACAAAAGAATGTGAGGAATCCAGCTCAGCAGACAGGGGGTGTGCAAGTCCCAGAGGCCTGGAGTGATGATGGCTGAGGGTAGCTCAGGAGTGTGGGTTAGGGAGAGGACAGAAGAGAGGCAGGGACTGACACTGCAGGGCACTGAGGGACTACTGAGGTATTTAGGACTGTTGACCAGGGAGCAGAAAGTCAGCACCTCGCAGGGAGGAGAGAGCTACAGTGAGGTGGGAGCCCTGGGGAGGACTTTCCTCCTCTCTGGACCCATCTTTGTGTCTATAAAGTGGACAGTTAAAATGGGAGAGGCTCAAAGCCACATTAGAGATGCTGAGAATACAGGAGCTACCCACTGCCCATCATGGTACCCAGAAAACCTGCTGGCTTTGAGAGATGCCTGGAGAGGGGCAGAGCCAATCGGAAGGCCCTGTGAAGAGGGGAGGAGTAAGCCAAGCCAGCAGGGGTTTCTGGTGGGCCAGGGTGTATGGAAAACGTCCCTCATATCCCTGGTCAGCTATAGAGGGCTTTGTGAGCCTGTTCTGGTTTGCTTTTCTGTTGCTGCGGTAAACACCATGACCAAAAGTAGCTTAGGGGAGGAAAGAGTTCATTTCCCTTTACACTTCCTGGTCACAGACCATCACTGAGGGAAGACAGAGCAGGAACTTAAGCAGAAACTCAAAACAGAGCCCACAAAGGAGCACTGCTTACTGCCTGACTCTCTGACTCTGCCAGACTTCATTATGTAATCTAAATCCACCTGTGTAGGGATGGTGCCACCCACAGTGGGCTGGACCTTCCCACAGATTCTATCAGTCAAGATAATCTCTCACAGACATAGCCATAGGCTTATCTGATCTGGGCAATGCCACAGCTGAGACTCGGAAGACTTTGGGCAATGGCGAGCTAACTGATGAAGCTAACTAGGACAGAAACCATTTTGCCGATGAAGTTCAACAAGAAAGTGGCTGAAGTCTAATGCTATGATTTTTCACTCACTCATGGGCAGATGATTCTCAAGAACTCCCATTCCCCTTCCTGTATGGAAAATTGGCCCAGACTACCTAGGGCCTAGCATGATGCATTCACTGTATGGTATAAAGACCTCTTTAAGCCATGCCCACTACTCTGTGGGAGAGAAGGAAGGATTACTGGTCTATCTCATTTTGAGGGTGACCAACTGTTGGTCAGACCTAAGAACCATCAGGTATCAAGTCCATGACGGTCCCAGGCAATCTATCTTGGTTGATGACCTTCCTCATTCTACAAGCTGAAAACAGGCCCAAGTCCCCCTATCAGGTCCCCTAGAGTTTCTTTCCCTTTCAAGGTGCACATACCTGGGCTTTCTGTTCCAAGCATCATGGTCTCCAGCTTCTGGTGACTTGACCCAAGCTGGGAGCTACTTAATACACTTGGAAAATGGTGAGCTTAGGACTGAGGTAGGGACACCAGCTCAGGCAGAGTAGAAGGTGAGGGACAATTAGGGGAAAGAAGATCTGCCTGCTGGGACTCACAAGGTTCACCTTCCTCCCACTTTGGTGTTCCCCAACAGTCTTTGGCTTCTCTGCACCCCCTCATTGCCAGAGCCCCTACAGAGCCCCAACAGAGCTGGGCTGGTCATTCCTCACTCTCTGCTGCCTCTCTAGAACCTTAGTAGGGCCGTCTCCAGTCTGCAGTTACAGTGAGGACTAGTCTCATCCCTCAGTACCACTGTCCCGACCCCCAGTTCATTCATGTGCAAGGAATCCCCTGGGGAAATGGCTGACTGACAGGGCCTCCGTCCAGCTGTGTGTCCTCGAGCATCCCACTCCGAACTCCCTGGGAAAACTAAGGACGCTGTTATTTTCCCCAGGGGTTATAGTGAGGGCCAGTGGCATGGCCCAGTGCCTAGCACTCCAGATGCAACTCTGAAGGTTAGCTGGATCCTCCTGTACCCTATTCCTGCACAGATAGGGCCCTGCTGTTTGCTGTAATTATTATCTTTGTTCTGCCTTCATCAACAGGCTGGAGGGGTGACTTGTCTCCCCAGAGCTTCTCTACCAAATCCCACCCCAACTCCATCAGACATGCTAGCATATAGGTGTCTCTCTCTCTCTTTCTGTCTCTCTCCCCCCTACACACACACACACACACACACACACACACACACACACACACACACACACACACACACGCACACTTTCCTTTTCTGTTGTTCAGGGCTAATTGTTTATTAGAAGATGCATGCAGGCAGCCCACGCTGGTGGGGGGCTCAGCTTGCTCCGCTATAATTAGGCTAATGCACATTAGTCATTTAGCATAACTCTCTCTCAGAGCTTCGCCCTCCCCCACCCTCCCCCGCAGGATCAGCTCCAGCCCAGGCATGCAGCTTTACACAGGTACTGGCCTCCTTCTCAGTCCTCCACAGTTCTCCTCCTGCCCGGGCTCCCTCCTCCCTCTCCTCACAGCAGCCACTGTACTCACCCTCCCTCCCTCGGGCCTTCCCTCCAGCCTCCTCTCAATATGTCTTATTTCAGGTTCTTTCCCTCCCCAGACCCTGCCTAGCCTGCTGGGTAGGTAGGTGGGTTCCAGAGCAAGTCAGAAGCCTGTGGCAGACGGGCTCACCTCTCCCTCAGTCTGTCCCTCCCACACTGACCTTGCTGCTTGTATGTGCCCCCTTCCTGGCTGGCCAAGACAGGCCTTTTGTCTCCAAAGGCCCTTCAGTCCACGTGCCTGTGGCTGGTTTTATGCTGTGCTAGGTGGGTTGTGTCAACAAACCTAGAAATAAGTAGGAAGAAGGATTCTCATTTGAGGAACTGCCTCCATCAGATTGGCCTGTAGACAAACTTGTGGGGGCATTTTCTTGGTTAATGATTGATGTGGGAGGGCCAGTGCTACTCCTTGATGGTGGTGATCTGGGTTATAAAAGAATGCTGACTGAGCAAGCCAGTTAGCAGTGTTCTCTCATAGCCTGAGCTTCAGTCCCTGCCTCCAAGTTCCTGCCTTGGTTTCCCCTATGATGGACTAAAACCCTCTCCTCCCCAAGTTGCTTTTGGTCACTATGTTTAACCACCGCCTTAGAAACCTGGCTAAGACACTCACCATCTTCCCCAACCATTCATGCTTACTTCAAACTCTAGAAACCTTGCCCTGCAGGAGGCTCACTCCCTGGCTAGTCACAATGGGGATCTCAAACAGTGACTGGTCAAGGAGCTTTCCATGCTATGGGGACTGGCCTGGACAAGGGCCGCCGGTAGTAGGGACACTTGGGGACAAAGGGCTAGTCCCAGAGTCTGAAGGAGTCCTTTCATCTTCAGATGTATACTGACTAACGACCTATGACCCCTTGACCCCACTTCCTCCATCCCTGCCCATCTGAAGGGCCCTCACATGAGAGCTCATGGCCTCAGACCTTCCACAGTAGCAGCTCCAGGGCAGAATTGCTGGGCTAGAAACACAAAGCCTCTTGTCTTCACGGGCCTCTGGAGGCAATCCTGGGATCACTGATGCAGACAGACTGGCAGACACAGGCTCTTAACACACACACAGACAGACAGACAGAGAGGGAGACAAAGTCACTGCACTTGCAAGGGAAGACTCTTCCATGCAGCTAACCACCGCCCCCAACCCCACCCCTTCAGACTTCCTTCCAGGACCATGAGCCTCTGGGCTCCCTGCCTTAGGCCCCTGAAGCCCAGGGACAGCAACCAGGGTTGTACCTTAAGTAAGTCACAGGATACTCACACCCCATGCCAGCTTCCTTTTCTCAGTCTTCCCTGTCCTCAACCCTCCATGAAAGGTTCTCCCAGAATCCCACTACAGCAGAGACTAGAAGGGACAACAGACTAGCTAACTCCCAAGACCAGAGAGAAAGCCTTTCAGTCTGGTGGTGAGGTTCTAGGCTGGCAGGCAGGGATCCAGAAAGTGCTATTTCTGGTATTGTGTGGCTGTGGAGTGCGAGCAAGTCTCTACCCACTGGGCCTTGGGTTCCCCAAGTCAGCACCAGCTAGCTGATTCCACTTTAGAAGGGCTGTCTCTACAGTGGCTTCTTGGGCCCCTGGTCACCTTTTCTTGGGTACTTGATCCTCTTCCTGGCTCTCGGAAGCACTCCCCATGGCCTGTCTGGGCTACCCCAGTAGCCTTCACTCTAAGGAACAGCTGCTTCTTGCTGGTGGAGGGTTGTGGGTAAAAAGCCAAAGGAGTAACCAGTTCAGGACTGATAAGCCAAGAGAGGGCATGGCAGGGAGCCTGGAGGGGTCCTGAGACTATGAACATATATGTTAGTAGGCACAGCTTCCCAAGACCACCCCATCCATCCATCCATCCATCCATCCATCCATCCATCCATCCATCCATCCATCTATCCATCCATCCATCCATCCACTCATTCATTCATTTCTATAGTGCTCTATTCAACAAGAAACTGGTATAAATAAGACTTTGTGCTGGGTACCAGGAATCAAGGAAAAAACTGGGCCTGCCCAAAGCAGAAAATAAACCTCACTGTCAGCACAGGAGCACTAGTGCTGGGATTCCACATAAGAGGGAGGACATTCAGTAGTTGGGCCTTGGAGGACCTGCGTCATGACCCTTGAGGCTATGTGGGGATGCAGTTAATGAAGATGATAGTCACAGTCAAATATCAGCCAGGCTGGGGACACCGTGGGCAATCCTTCATTAGAATATTAGAAGCTGAAAGAGGCACTGTTCTCCATTTTACAGAGTGGGAAGGATCCCAAGGTGGAGTGTAGAGCCCCCTACTCAGGGCCACACAGCTGATAACTGCTGAGTCCGCTGTCCACAGCCCCCCTGACATATGCCCTCTTTTTGATGCCCTTTCAGTGGAGAGATGGGTGCTCGCCAGCAGATGGGCAGTGGTTCCTGAAAAGGCTAGAGCAGCAGAGAGCAGAACTTGTCATCCATCCCCACCAACCTAGGATACTCTGAAGCACTGGATTCTTGCCAGCAAGAGTAGGGAGTCCAGAGTGGCAGTCTTTGAGGCCACCTGAGGATTTAGGGGTACAGGGAGGCTACTGATGCATCTGGGAGCTCTGGATACTGGAAGCTTCTGCAGTCTTTCTTTCTCCCTTCACCCCAGCCTTCTGTGGGAACACACCTCTAGGGATGGCATCTTTGCACCGCTTACAAACATCCGGAAGTAGCCCTGTGCTAGTGCCTGGGTGGGTGAGCAAAGCTGGAGTGACTTTGTTCCTGGGTTTAAGCTGATCTTCACTCCAGACACAGAGAAACCATGCCTGGGAGATGGGGACCCAGTGAGCCTGCCTGAGAGGAGGGAATCCAGCTGTCACTGCTTTACCCCACTGAGCTCCGCTTTGTTTAGAACAGGCCTCCCTGGCTCACCCATGTGGCACACAGCAGGACTTACCTAGTCTCCCAGGCTGGGAGGTTGAGATCCAGAGAGAGGATTGGCCCTGACATAGGTCACACAGCAGGCCACTGGCAGGACCTCCTGGCTGGCTTCTAAGGTCCCAACAGCTGGTACTCCTCCCAGCCTCTCTACCTCTTGGGACCCTGCATTATGCACCTGTCACCTCTTAACTTCTCCCATTTAACCTAACAGAAGTTGACAGAATGCTTGCCTTTGGCCAAACAGTGCTCTAAGTATGGAGGAAACAGAGTCAGCTTTTCCCTCCTCCTAAGCTAAGGAACCAATGAATGTCAGTGAATAAACTCAAGAGGAAATGAGTGCGCGCACTCCATCCCTGAGGACACCAATTTTATTTATGACAGCTTTGGGAAACAGACTATGACTCTCATTTTATAGATGTAAGAAGTAGAGGCTCAGAGAAGTTAAGCGACTTGCCAAAGGTCGCACAGCTAGAAGTGTCAGAGTTGTCATTTAAATATGAGTTTGCACAGCATCAAAGCCACATGGGTTTTCTTCCTTTCTGTCCTTCCTTCCTTTTTGAAAGTCCCTTACGTGTATTCTTAGTACAGCTTCTACCACTTTTCTTCACTTAAAAAAAGGCATCTATCGCTTTCTTTTCAATTTTATAAGCCACATGTGTTCATTGTCAACAACTGGGAAACACATAAAAGAATAAAGTAAAAAAAATGACATCACCCATAACCCCTTCCTAGGATAACACATTGGCATCTTGACGCAGCCCGTCTCTGGTCCGTCTACACCTGCAGACAGGCCACAGGTTCCCTAGTACTTTGCAGCCCTTCTCATCCTGAGCATCTCTTCTGCGTAACTGTTCTTTGCAAACGTCATTCAGACACGAGCCAGGTGTCTATTAACATACATTTGCATTTCTAACCCAACCCTCCTTTCAGACATTTTAAGTTGATTCTTGTCTTCTTGGGAAAGTACCTCATGGCTGCAAGCCTCTTTCTGCATTAATGCTCATCGTGGTCCTGCTTAGTACTCTCTCAAGGGAGGGTTTGCTGAGAAAAAAGACATGAATGGTTTCAAGTCCTTTAAAATTGTGATCGTGTGTGTGTGTGTGTGTGTGTGTGATCGTGTGTGTATGTAATTGTGTGTGTGTGTCTGCGTGAGTGATCATGTGCGTGCATGTGCGTGATTGTGTGACTGTGTATATAAGTATATGATCAAATTGTGTATGATAGTTTGTGTACGATTGGGAGTGTGCATGTCTGTATGTGCATGAGTGCATGCGTGTGTGTGTGCACGTTATTAAGGGTCGAACCCAGCACCTTGCTTGTGCTAAGCTGGGCTGCGAGTGGCATTCCCAGTCCCTTGGTAACACATTTTGAGACTAGAGTGTTGCTCAGTGGCAGGCTGGGCCTAACACACACCAGGCCCAGCCCCTTTGTTTCTCCTGAGCCCAGGAGGAGGAAGGGGCAGTGCACATACTTTGAGATTACTTCCTAGACTGCTTGGGTGGTTGACACTGTTCCTGTGGAGCAAGGAAACACCTGTGTCTTTAACTCCTTGCAAACAGTGGGTGCCATTTACTTACTTACTTAATTTGCTGAAAGACCTTTCTCCAGGGCCAGGTTCTCCCCATAGCAGTCTGCCTGCAGGACACCCATTGCCGTTGGTTATCTCCTTTTGCCTGATGGGACATAGGTCACAGAGGGCAGAAAACAGCAGACCAAGCCAAACCTGCCGTTCAGTCCAAAGAGAGCAGGTCTGGGCTCAGTCCTCCCTGTGTACAGAGCTCTCTTCCATGCCAGCTTTACAGCATAGGGTTGGGGATGGGCGGCAGGCTGTCCCCTGAACGTGGAAGACGCGACCCCTAGGAAGCTCGTCCCTTGCCTCAGTGGTGGTTCTTGCCCCTCTCAGTCGTTCACCCATCCACGCATGAATCCACTCACAGGTCTGACCAATAGGCTTCCTTCGGCACTTGAGTCTAGGAACTGCAATGGGCTCTAGATATTTGTCATCATAAACTGTCACCTTTACTGCCCATAGACCATGAGAATCTGCCTCTTTGGTGCCTTTACCTTCTTTTTATTAAAAATCCGGGATGCCAACTACATGTATCCAGGGTGTAGGTGGTCCAGAACTCTCCTTTGGGAGCCTAACTCGCTGGCCTGCCTGGGTCTCAAGGCCCTGCCTGTTCTTATTCTTCATTCTAACTCAGAACACACACACACACACACACACACACACACACACACACACACACACACACACACACACCCCTCCTAGCACACAGACCAGCACCCACGAGCACAGCTGGGCTCTACTGCCTCAAACTCACCAAAGCTTAATGACACTTTGTTTTTGAAAGTGATTAGTTTTAATTTAGGGACAATTAGAGGTAGAGGCAGGAGGCATCTGATCCTGATGAGACACAAGGAGGCGGCCAGTGCCTCCAACTCTGAGCTTCCTGGAAGATTTATTTATGCATTTGATAAAGAGGAAAGGGCTAGCCTCTGTGCCCAAAGAGAGGGCCATCCCACGTGCCTAACTATGGCCAGTCCAAAATGAAGAGGAAGAGATGTGGAGAAAGAGGAACACTCCTCCATTGTTGGTGGGATTGCAAGCTGGTACAACCACTTTGGAAATCAGTTTGGCGGACCCTCAGAAAAATGGACATAATACTACCTGAGGACCCAGCTATACCTCTCCTGGGCATATACCCAGAAGATGCTCCAACATGTAACAAAGACACATGCTCCACTATGTTCATAGCAACCATATTCACAATAGCCAGAAGCTGGAAACAACCCAGATGTCCCTCATCA
>CM052710.1:36126557-36324791 GCA_028551405.1 Uromys caudimaculatus | reverse complement strand
ATGGAGTACTACTCAGCTATTAAAAACAATGACTTAATGAAATTTGCAGGCAAATGGATGGAACTTGAAAATATCATCCTGAGTGAGGTAACTCAGTCACAAAAGAATGAACATGGTATATACTCACTGATAAGTGGATATTAGCCCAAAAGTTCAGAATACCCAAGTTTCACTTTACAGTAACCGCTGGACTGAGAGTGAGGTCCCAGATGGAGGAGTTGGAGAAGGAACTGAAGGAACTGAGGGAGTCTGCAGCCCCATGGAGGGAGCAACAGTGTCAACTGGCCTGACCCTCCCGGTCCTTCTGGAGGCTGGACCACCAACCAAAGAATACACATGGAGGGACCCATGGTGGCAGAGGACCACATATGTGGCAGAGGAGGGCCTTGTTGACCATCGGGGGAGGAGAGGCCCCAGTAAAGGGGAATGTCAAGGTGGGAATATGGGAGTGGGTGGGCGGGTGGGTGGGAGGTGGAATTCCCTCATAGAGGTGAGGGAGGGAGGGGGTTTTCCAAAGAGGAGACCTAGAAAGGGGGAAACATCAGAAATGTAAATAAAGTATCAAAAAATAATAATAAAAAAAAATCACTTTAAAAAAAAAAAAAAAAAAAGAAGAGGAAGAGAACTCTGCTCACCCACCTCCTCTTTGTATGCGTTCTCAGCATCATTCAGGGCAGTGAGACTTTTGTCAGGCATCCACTGGGAGCCTCACTGCACTGTACAAAGACAGTCCAGGCCCTGCCTATCGTATCCTAGCTCAGATGCAAAGGCATATGCAGCAAAACATGGGCTCCTGGGTGTAACGGTGGAAGTGGTTTAAGGGGATTCTATACAGGCCAACTAGCTTGTGATCCTGCCTCCTCTGAGCCCAGGGAGATAATCACAGAAGTAGCTAGTGTGGGAGTCCTTTGACCATCAGCTTGACACTGCATCCAGAGCTGGGGCTGCACAGAGAGATCAGTGGGAAGAAGAGCTCTGGGAGATGGGGGTTGCCAGCCTGAGTAAAATGCACCCTCCCGAGCTGCCCACCCCATGTGAAAGTCTTCCCTTGGGTCCTGGTAGAGAGGATGCCCTTCCAGCAAGGCACTTCTCATTGCCTCATCCTTCCAGTGGTGCAGAGGATAGACCTGGACCAGCTCTTACAGTAAGGATCCCTTTCAAGGGTTAGTCTGGAAAGGGGTCGGTTTGGCCCCAGGTGGCCATCATCCCATGTGCAAGAGCTGGACAGCCCCAGCCTGTTTTTTCCCTCCCTCATGCTGGTGCAGTCCATAACTAGAGGAAACAGGCTGTGAGGAGCAGAAGCAACCAGTTCTCAAGTATTCATTTGCCAGGGACACCATGATAAGGTGTAGCAGGTGGGTGGCCTGGGCACCTGAGATGTGTCATCTCACAGTTGTAAGGGCAGACAATGGAGATCTTGTGGGCAGAGTCTAGTGCAGTGAGGGGCTCTTCTTGCTGGCCTCTCCTGTCTCACGTCATCTTGCTTGTGTGTGTGTGCGTGTGTGCATGTGTGTGTGTGTGTGTGTGTGTGTGTGTGTGTGTGTGTGTGTGTGCTCACGCTATCTTCTTATAAAATCTCTTTATGATAACATCTGCCACACTGGCCCACAGCTTCACAGTACTTTAGGGCCTCTTGAGAGACCTTCTTTGCAAACAGCTGCATTCAGATCTCGGCTACATGAACTAGGAGGACATAGTCCAGCTCATGACCCCCATCAGAAGACAAAAAAGACAGAGAATCCCCTTGTGCAGAAGATACCAACCAGAGAAAGAGTCCCATGCACCCAAAGCAGAAGGAAGCCACTCACATGAAGGCAGCATCAGGCACTGTAGCTGAAACAGTAGAGCTGAGTGACCTTAGAGTCTACTGTCATGTCAGAAAACTACAGTGGGCAGCCTGCTGGGATGCTCAGGGGTGGACAGGCATAGGTGGACTTCTGCATGTGCATATATGCATGAGGTAGGGGCATGTGTGGGCTTTCAGGCTACTCTGAAGGTCATGGGCAGCTTCTATGTGTGATCCCAGTCCTTGTTACTGTCTCACCCCTAAAGCATCTGTCGGTCTCCCACTACTGACCTACATGGCTCTGTATGGATCCCCTACCACTACCCAACATCTGTTTGTCTTCCAGCAATCTTCCAAAGCAGATACAGGAATGTAAATGTATGCAATCTCAGAACTCAGGAGTCTGAGGCAGAAAGGTTCCAAGTTCAAAGCCAGTCTGGTTACATAGCGAGACCCTGTGTTAAATACACACACACACACACACACACACACACCACAAGGGAGAGAGACAGACAGACAGAGATAAAGACAGAGTCCAGTATTTCCCAGGTCTGCGCCTTGCTCCATGAGGTCTGATGTTTAGAGCTGTGTTAAGTCTCAGGCCACCATGTATGTCAGCATGTATACTGAGGCATTATCCACTATCCCTGAAACCGGACCCCTGCGTGACCTAGTGACCTCATCATCAGCTCTACTTCCTGTACTCTCCACTCTCCAGCTATCAAAGGGGGGGGGGGGGCGGAATTCCAACCTCCAGAGCCTCTCCTACTTCCCAAGAGAAACCAGAGCCTCTAGAGGCCAGGCAACTTCCTTCTGGGTGAAGACACAGGATCCCAGCCAGAGGCCAACCCTGTTCCACCACAGAGGAGACCTTAGGGCCCCAGCAGGATGCAGTGACTGGTTCTCTGCAGGGTGACAAGCACTTCTGTGGGCTCCCAAGCCACAAACAGGAAAACAGCAGTGCTCTGATCAGCTTGAATTCAGGCAGTCACCTTTCAGAATAGTGTCCCTATGCACAAGGTCACTGAAAGAGGATAAAAGTCACTAAGACCCAGATCCTGAACCCCCCCCCCCCAGCCATGCGGGCTCACCAACACAAAGATCATTACTGTCCAGAGAACTTCATCCTTTCAGCGAACATTGGTTGAGGGCCTACTATGTGTTGGCTATGTCCTAAGTGCTTGAGTAACACAAGACACCTGTTGATGTGGTTGTTTGTCCTGGCTAAATCAGAAAAGCTCTCTGGTGCTCTGTGCTTGGGCTTGAGACACAGCTGTTAGAATGTTTGCTTAGCATGCAGGAAGTTCTTGATTCAGTGCCCTGCCTGCCACCTCTAAAAAAGGAAAAAAACAGCAAACAAAAAACCCCAAACAAACAAACAGTATATGTTGCAGACCAGTAATCACAGCACTCCAGAAATAGAGGCAGGAAAATCAGGAGTTCATGGACATCCTGTGCTACAAAGCAAGTTTGAGACCCTATTTGGAAAGAGAGGGAGGAAGGAGGGAGGGAAGGTAGGAGGGAAGGAGGAGGGAGGGATGGATGGGGAGCAAGTTACTTACAGGTACAGAAATGACCCAAAGCTGCAACATCAAAGCCCACCCAAGCATAGGTGACAGTGCACAGAGCTGGGAGCCTGGAGCACACTGTCCAGCCTGAAGGAAGTTCAGCAGGTTGGAGAGTGTCCTTTCCAAGTGACTCTGGTCTACACCTCTTGCAGGCAGCTGGTCTGCTCTGCAGCTTTTCTCTGCAGAGCTCAGCTTGTCTGAGTCCTGGCAGCTCAACCCTGTTTTCCTCTGAGAGGGTGGCTTACCTTTATTGTTTACTCTGGCAGGGAGGGGCCTACAGAATGTGGTCTGTCTCAGGGAACTGTGAAGCTACTTTTTAGTTGTTTACCTTCCTGCTTAAGGAGCTCCCAGCAGGATGGAACGTTTTGATCTAGGGACAACTCTTACAGTTACACAACTAAAGGAAAGAAGCAGAAAAGTAGCTGGGCAGTGGTGGCGCATGCCTTTAATCCCAGCACTTGGGAGGCAGAGGCAGGTGGATTTCTGAGTTCGAGGCCAGCCTGGTCTACAGAGTGAGTTCCAGGACAGCCAGGGCTACACAGAGAAACCCTGTCTCGAAAAACAAACAAAAAAAGAAGCAGAGAAGTGGCTGCCGCCCCTTCCATCCAGCTCAAGCACACCTGTGGCAGAACAGAAAGGGCGCCTCAGATTCATGGGGCAGAGAAGGTGTTTTGGAAGATCTGATGGTTAGACTTGGCCAGGCTAGCTCCTGACCCTGGGAGGCAGAGGTGTCTTGCAACTCATCCCAATCAATTCCTTCACACCCCTGGGAGTCCAGTGTCCATCTGGTGGCCTCCGCTCCCAGGCTGCCTCTGAAGGCTCCAGATGGTCAGCCTCAAAGAGAGTTAAAGGGGGCAAATGGGACTAAGTGCCACTTAGCAGCCTCCAGGGATAGGGTGGAGCCTCCTGGGGACTGGTGGCAAGGGCAGGGTCAGAGTTCTGACCTTCTACCCTGCCTGGCTCTCCCTGTCTACATTCAGAACACAGCCCAATGATTGTGCTTCTTCGAGCTAGAGGGACAAGTGTGGTGCATACCCACCATAACCACAGTATTCAAGGCCTTTCACAGAGAGCAGTGCCCCCACAGCCCTGAAGCTGTTCTCTCTACTCTCAGGATGCCTGTTAGAGCTGTGGCTTACGTCACCTCTGAAAGGAAAAGTATCAGCTCAGGCCCCCCAAAACCAAGTTCTTGGCATGATGGAAACATTTGTCCCAGCAGAAGGCAGGGAGTAAGAGACAAAGACAAGAGAAAGAGAATGCAGGAAGGGAACAAGAGAAAGGGACATGGGTATTTGTCCCAGGGGACAAAAGGACTGCCTCTGGATAGGAGACAGACATGGCCTATAGAAAATGGCAGTTTATAAAGGTACAAAGGGAGCCCCCATGTTAGGATGAGGTATTTAATTTTAATTAAGCATGTTAGCTAGGTGAGCCAAAGGGGGATTTTGATGCTGGACCTTGATAGTCAGCCTCAGAGGAAGAAGGGGTCAAATAAGAGAGCAGACCTTGGTGGCTAGCTTGAGGAATATAATCTAATGTTTTTTAGCAAAGCAGAGGAAATGGGAGAGAGATAGATCAAGGCCTGCCAGAGCCATGCTCACCACGCTCGGTGTGGCCAGAGTCCCTTCAACCTCAGCAATTTTACAAGTGGAAATAAAGGCTCAAAATGGGAAGCCACTTATTTGCGGAGAAGCTTTGGCCTAGAGCAGCAGTTCTAACCTCTGGTTCATGACCCCTTTGGGGACCAAATGACCCTTTCACAAGAGTCATCTAAGACCATCAGAAAACATATTCACATTGTGATTCATAACAGTGACAAAAAAATAATTTTATGCTTTAATACCACAATGTGGTATTAAAGGGTCACAGCATTAGGAAGGTTGAGAACCACTGGCCTGGTGTCTAGGAGTCTAGGCCAGGGTCTATTCACTGGCTTCCTGCTGCTCTTAGAGCTGACTGGCTGCTGGGCCCTGACTCAAGCTGTCACCCTGAGTTCCCACACTGCCTAGAGGCCAGCCCTCACGCTGCTCTACCTGAGGGGACCTAGGGCCAGGCAGAAGGACTTGCCACATCCCCACAAACAGCTCCCAGACCCCATCTCAGATGCTCTGTGCCAGTGAGTACCAGTACTTAACAGGGAGCAGTGTGTCCAGCAGGGATGAGCTGCTAGGGCCTGCGGAACTCTGAGAACTGAAGAAGGCAGCTCAGTAGAGAAATCATTGCCTTCTAGGGACTAGTGGCACCCCAGGCAGGTCCTATGGGCTGCTGGAGAGAAGCCCTGTGAGATCAAGTGCCCCTGACACCACAGTGCATTCTGGGGCCCAGCAAGAGCCTGTTGCTTTTGTTTCTGTTTTCTTGTTTATTTGCTTTCAATCAGTGGTCTTATGTAGCCCAAGCTGGCCTCAAACTTGCCATCCTCCTGCCTCAGCCTCCTATGTGCTAGGATTAAAGCCACCACATCAGATTCAGTTAACATTTTTCTTTCCATTTTTTATGTGTATATATGCAATATGCATGTGTGTGTATGCATGTTTGCATGTGTATGGGCACATATAGAAGAATGGTTTATGCATGCATGCGTATACATATGTGTAGAGGCCAGAGGTTGGAAATCAGCCTTGATCATTCCTCAACCTTATTCACTGAGGTAAGGTCTCTGAATCAAACTCACAACTCACCCATAAGGTTAGTCTGCTAACCAGCTTGCTCTGAGGATCCTGTCCTCACCTGCCAAGGCTGGAATTACAGGTGGGTTGTCCTGAGCACAGCATTTGTGTGGGCTCTGGAGATTCAAACTCTGATCCTTATGCTTGCATGACAAGCACTTCAGCCACTGAGCCATCTCCTCAGTCCCATTATCTTAGCCTTTGAATTAGAAAATTAAACTGCAGGTCTTAGGTAGGTTAAAGACACCAGAGCTTAGAGAGCATGGCGGTTGAACTTCACAGCTTTTGTGAGGAATCTGGTGTGGATGTTTGTGGATCTGACAAGGTCTAAAGGAAATCGATGAAATAATGAATACAGGAGGATTGCATGGCATGCCACATACTGACTGGGATCTCCACTGACCGACAAGGGGGAGCCTGCAACCATTCATGGTAGCGGACTCGTGACTGGCTGAAGACTCATAAGTAGGGATCTACTTAGGCTAGGCCCCATAAGTAGCCGCCACAGAAAGCAAGAGATGAGAACAGCCCTCTGAGAACGAAATCTCACAGGGTGGAGGGCGCATCCTGGAGGGATTCCTGGAGAAGGTGGTATTGAGGCTGCACCCTGCTTGTATAGGAGAGAGTAAAATGGCAAAAGAAAATATAAACAAGGAGAGGCTATAGGGGAAAGGGTGACAGGGAGGTGTCCCATTACCAGTTGAGGCTAGGTAGGAACACTAGGAGCAGGTTACCCCTGATGCCACAGGTCAAAGACACTGAATGTCAGAGTCAGGCACCAGGTAGGTTGGGGGTTTACTGTGAGAGCAAGCAAGAGAAACCTTAACACCTAAACATGCTGGCATCATGTTGCACAAATTCCAGGGTTTGTTGTTGTTGTTGTTGTTGATGATGATGATGATGTAATTCTCAAATGCAAATGACAAATGGCACCCATCAGCACTCTAACCTCTTGATTCAAGTGGAAAGGAAAACTTGCAGGAAGACATACAGAAGGACTTCCAACAGTAGCCCTTTATCTTTGGTCCTTCCTTGTCCTGGAATTGAGCAGGGAGGGACACCATGGGCTGTCCCATCTGTGCCCAGTAGAAGGGGAGAGGTGGACAGGGTGAGGGGAGGAGGGGGAATCCAGTTGAGTAGCTTTGGGTCATTATCAGCACAAAATGAGACCAGCACTGGGTAAGGGAGACAGGGGACAGGACCCAGCAGTGACCAAGACAGAATTGTTAGAACCAAGTATCTTCCTGGGTAGATGGGAGAGGCACGTATTTGGGATTAGGAGACCAAGGACAAAGTCTCCCAGTTATATAGTGTGTGCTAGGAGGGGATCAGGGTGACAGGGGCTCCTGGGAAATCCTAACCAGGCTTGAATTTTGCTCCTGGGCTCTGTCCATGTACTTTGGGGGTGACACATGCCTTCATTTTCAATCTTCATCTATAAACTACAAGTGACTGAGTGTTTGGAGATCACAGTGCTATTCATAAGACGGATCTGAAGATCAAACACTTTAGAGTTTGACAAGTGCCGAATGCCATCCCAGCATACAGTGGCAAAGATCACCTACCGCAGCCTTCCCCTGTGCGGGAGCAGAACCTGAGCAGGAGAGGCTGAGCAGTCACCCTCTGTGCTGCAGAGGACTTCGGTCCTCAAACCCACACGTAGAGGCAGCAGTCATTTACTCATTTCGAAAGGTCGGTTTGTTTCTTTGTTTTCTTTTCTGAGGATGGGGGCAGGTTGTGCTTGTATTATCAGAAGATAACTTGCAGGAGTCAATTCTCTCCTTTCCATCGGGTTCATCCAGAGAGTCCAACTTAGGTTGTCAGGCTGGACAATAAGTTTCTTTACCTATAATTTTGCAGGTTTTAAGGACACCTGGAGATAAAACTCACTGAAAGCTCTCTGCAGGAGATGGGATGAATGGGGGAGGGGATTGCCATGAGGTTCCCAGAGGCCTCCTCTGACCAGTCTGCATCTCTGTGCACTCTGTCCACAGCCGCCAGCCGCTCTCATCCCGCCAGCCCCAGTCCCCCGGGACTTCAGGCTAGCCCTGTACTACCGGTCAGCTACCGCCTGTCGCACACCCGGCTGGCCTTCTTCCTAAAGGAGACGCGGCCGCCGACGCCCGCGGCGATCAACGGCTCCCTGCAGCGCTCGGAGCCCTTCGTGGTGTTCCAAACCAAGGAGTTGCCGGTCCTCAACGTGTCCCTGGGGCCCTTCAGCACCAGCCAGGTGGTAGCGCGGGAGCTTCTGCAGCCGTCCAGCACCCTGGACATCCCCGAGCGCTTGACGGTCAACTGGAAGGTGCGCGCCTTCATCGTGCGCGCCCGCGTGCCGGCTTCGCAGCCCGTAGCACAGGTGCTCTTCTATGTGGCCGGCCGCGACTGGGACGACTTCGGGGTCACCGAGCGGCTGCCCTGTGTCCGCCTGCACGCCTTCCGCGACGCACGCGAGGTGCGGAGCTCCTGTCGCCTGGCCGGGGCTTTGGCAACCTGCTTAGTGCGCGCAGAGCTGCCCCTGGCTTGGTTCGGACCCCCGGCCCCGGCCGCGCCATCCAGCGCCCGCCGCAAGTCCCCCGACGGACTGGAGCCAGAGGCGGCAGCCGAGAGCCAGCAGGTTGAGCTCTATTACACGCTGCACGCCCCCGATGCGGCGGGAGGCTGCGGGAGCGCGCGGCGCGGCCCCGGGCCCGGAGCGGCCGCGCGCGCCGAAAGCCCCACGCAGCACCCATTGCTGCGAATCGGCAGCATCAGTCTGTTCCGGCCGCCGCCGCGCCGGGCGGTGCAGGAGCACAGGCTAGACAGCAACCTGATGATCCGTCTGCCCGACCGGCCACTTAGGCCTGGAGAGGTACTCAGCATCCTCCTCTATTTGGCACCCAACTCCTCCTCAGCTACCAGCCCCAGCGTGGAGCACTTCACACTTAGGTAAGGGGCCTGGGAACGGGAGGGGCACCCCTTCCCCTGCCCAGGTCAAGTGCATCTCTGACCCTGCAGGACCTCAGCATTCCATCTCCTCCAGGGTCATCTCACCAAAACAGCTAACAATATCTCTGAGCCTTTTGGTCTTTGCTGTCCAGTGGAATGACAATTTCTTTTTAAAATCTACACGTTTGTTTTGTATGAGTGAGGCCCATCTGGTATGGCTCTCTTGTGGAAGTTAGAGGGCAACTCTCAGGAGTTGGTTTTCTCTGTCCATCATGTGGATTCCAGGGAACCAATTCAAGATAGGCTTGACAAGGGCCTCCATCCACTGAATCAGTCATCTCCCCAGTTACCAACCACAGTTTCTGCCTCTTGCTCTGCGCCTCATAGAAAAAGATTTGCAACATGAGTAAATCTGAGTCCTTTTACAAGCATGGTTGTGGGAAGGACAGGATCTGGGCTAGAAATGGTGCTCAGGCACAAGCTGGTGTAACTGGCCCATTTCACAGGTGAGTCCAGGACATGGAGAACTGAGAGAAACTAAGAGTTGGTACCCTAGGGATGAACTGGAGATGTCCTTCTGGGACACCTTCTGGAACTGGGATGCCTGGCCCTGTCTATACAGAGAACATGCATTCACAGATGCTTTAGTCATCCCCCTTTTCCACTGGGCATCATAGTTTTTTAGTAGGAATGTATGGTTTGAGTCGGGTTGGGGGTTCTGAAGATGTTAAACAGGCCCTACCAAGCTTCTTCTCTGCACAAGCAGTATGTCTAGAAGCTTATCACCCTGAGCCTCCCAACTTCATTCTGGACTCCCTCCTCGAGCACACTCCCTCAGAGCTCACAGATATCTAAGATTGTCGAACCTGTGCTGGAGACTTAAGCAAGAATGAGTTTTACCAGCCATCCTGGGCTGCATTAACAGGAGCAGAGCATGTAGATTTAGGGAGTAGATCATCAACCTGCTTTTAGTCAGCAGTAATTAAGGCACAGCTAAAGCGTATTTACTGCAGGGTACATCTTGCCTGCATGTAGAGGAAGGTGATAAGGCCTTGAGGTCATCTGAAACCATAGTAGAAAAGCAACTGGGGGGTCTGGAGCTGTCGACCCAAAGGACACTTCCACCTCTTGGCTGTCTGAAAAGCTGTCCCAGTAAATATGGACAGATGTTTTTCTTTCTTGCCCCAGCAGAACTCAGTGCTGCTGTGTCTCATGTCAATCAAAAGATGAGGTTCTAGGGCCGGGGGTGTAGCTCAGTGTTCACCTAGCATGAATGAAACCTGGGCTTCATCCTTAGCACCCATAAACTGGGCACCCTGTTGCATAATCCTAGGTCCCCAGAGGTAAGGAAGGAGGATTTGAAGTTCAGGGTCATCCTTGGCTACATAACACGTTGGAGGTCAGCCTGGGCTATATAAGATCCTGACTCTATAAAATACAGGGGTGTGTTCTAAGTCCTAATGGGCTTTCTGAGAAAATTCTGAGGGTGTGTGGAGGTTGCGTTACTAATGTATGAAGAGACTGAGTAGAGGCTAGGCCAGGGACAAGACAGAAGGGATGGCAATTCCAAAGTTTCAACTTCAGAGGCCTGATCACCCCGATGTTAAGTGTAAACCCCAAGTTCAGATCGCTTCCCTCACTTAGCTCTAGCCTAGCGTGGTGACCAAGTGAGCAAGTTTTGGATTAAAGCCTGACCCTCTGGCTCTTTTTCCTCATTTTTGTTCCAGGGTGAAAGCCAAGAAGGGTGTGACCCTCTTAGGCACCAAGTCACGAAGTGGCCTGTGGCATGTGACTTCAGAGCTGCTAACTGGGGCAAAGCATTCAACAGCCACTGTGGATGTGGCCTGGGCCCAGGGCATACCCCTACCCTCTTGGTGAGTTCCACTTCTGCAGAGCAGGCACTTGGGGGCTGGGTAGCTAGCCTCCATGAAGAAAGATGGGCTTTCATAGTGCTGGCGGGAGTCAGTTCCTGAGAATCAGAAGAGGGATTCTGGATTTGGGTTCCTCGGGTTGGTTGGGGAGACTCCAAAGGCTGAGGAGAGAGCAGCTACTCATAAGAGACACATTCCTGTAAGGGCTGCAGAGCCCTGCCCTCCGACCTCCATTCCTGCCCTGCCTTGCAGGGAGGGGCAGGGGCCCCTGGAGATCTTGCAGCTGGACTTTGAGATGGAGAACTTCACCAGCCAGTCTGTGAAGCGGAGGATCATGTGGCACATTGATTACCGAGGCCACAGTGCCCTGCCTGACCTGGAGCGAGCAGTCACTGAGCTGACGGTCATCCAAAGGGATGTACAAGCAATCCTGCCCCTGGCCATGGTAAGCAGGCCTTGAAAACACACCCCCTCCAACATGGCTTATGAATTCACACATGTGTAGTGAGACTGGGCAGGGCTGAGCATATGTACATATAGAAGGGGCAAGGTGGGAAACAGGGAAGAAGGCCCACCTCTGAGGAAATGCCCAGGAATCTGGGCATGTACACATTCATAGGAGGCAAATGCAGAGCTGCCCCCGGGTGAAGTTATCAGAGAAGAATTCTCTGGAAGGGGGCTGCTTGGGGGAGCTCTTCTGGACAATGGGTGTCCCCTTAAGTTTTTGGAAGCCATCAGAGGAAATGCTCATTCCATCTGAGATAAAGGGAGGTATGTGTTCCAGAAGGACCCAGCTCCCATAGGAAAAAACCACGTGGAGAGGACTATGAGAGGTTTGTTCAAAGAGGCAGTGGATGTAGGCAGCCTGGTGGAATGGAAGGCTGGCAGGCGTCTGTGACCCACCCAGAGTGCTGTGACACGCCAGGAGGATGTGCTGATGTCACTCTGAGAGCTCTGGCTCATGGGAAGGGATGGTCCCTGCATGCAGAGTGAGGCTTCTGGTAGCAGCCCATCTGGGCTGATCATCTGAGGAAGAGCCTGAGGGGGGATAGAGACAGGCCCCTGCACACATGTGCCATTTCTCCAACGGAAAGTGGTTATCTGAGCAGTGGTGGCAGCCAGGAAGCAGGGCAGTGGGTGACATGTCCCTGGAGAGAAACACATAGCAAGCAGAGTGCCTACCACCCCTGCCTCCCTGCAGGACACAGAGATCATCAACACTGCCATCCTGACGGGAAGGACTGTGGCCATTCCCGTCAAGGTCATTGCTATTGAGGTGTCTGGCCTTGTCCTGGATGTTTCTGACGTAGTGGAGTGCCAGTCTCACAGTGAGGACATCATCAAGGTGAGTTTTCCTGGCAGGACGGAGATCAGAGCCCCCAAGCTCTTCTAGGCATCCTTGAACATGGCATGCCTCTGCCCTGCTGTGGACCAGCAGTTGCCCCTCCTCTCCGCCATCCTAAATTGCACCCCAGTGTCAGAAACAACTCAGTCCCACAGATGTGGACACTCCCATTCAGACTCTTATTTCGCTCTCCTAAACCAAAGGACTACTCCATCCAAACCTGGTGAGCATCTTGGCAGAATAAGACAGGCCAGAAGGGCACAGGCAGTGTTGACATGTAACCCCAACCCAGCAAGTCATTATCAAGCCCGTATATGAAAAATTCAAATAAGGCAAGGTGTGGGTAGATAGTCCCTGAGTCCTTGGCAGGAGGCTAACAGGGTGGAGAATCTGGAGCTAAGGAGGGCAGCTTTAGCAATAGAGGACCTGACATACCCTAGCACCGACAACCCTCCTATTACCTCCCATCTGTGACTCCCTCCTACCCACAGCTGTACTTCAGAGGCCAGCTCTGTCCATCTCCTTCTTAGCCCAGGACACAGAGCATCCATCTGACTTGATGACCAGATTCAGCTGCTCCCAAGAGTCTGTATACAGTGCTTTCTCAGCCACCACATTTCCCCATCCTGTGATGGCTAAGACACCAGCAGTATGCACAGACTCCTAAATGAACTGCTACAAATCTCTATGAAACATGGCTTCTTTATGGAGGCCACTAATGGAACTTCCTAGCCTATGATTGGAATCACCTGCCTTCAAGGGTATGAATGGAACATTCTTGTTTCTCTCCACTTCACTGCTAAGATGATACAAGAAGCTAACCGCCAAGGGTTTGGATGGTCCATGGGTCCATAAATGTGGCTGAGACATGTCCTAATTATTCTTCTATTGTGCTAACATACCATGACCAAGGCAACTTACACAAGAGTTTACAGGGAGCTGTCTTGGTTTTCTTTGCCATGACAAAACACCATTACCACAACAACTTATAAAAGGAAACATTTAATTTGGGGCTAACAGTTGCAGAAGGTTAGTCCGTGACCATCACAGTGAGGAGCATGGCAACTGGTAGGCAGGTATGGTGCTGTAGCAGTAGCTGAAAGCTTAGATAAGGTCCAAGGCAAAAGGCAGAGAGAGCACACTGGGAGTCATGTGTCTTTTGAAACCTTAAAGCCTGCCAGTGACACACCTCCTCCAACAAGGCCATACCTCCTAATCCTTCCCAAACAGTGCCGCCAATGGAGGACCAAGTTTTCAAATATATGAGCCTATGGGAGTCATTCTCATTCCAAACACCACAAGGTATAATCCAACACCTCTATTACTGCAGAGACTTTGGGATATAGTCAGCTCACTGGTCACGTGGTAACTTTTCCAAGACTCATAGAAGTGCCCCAAGATGTGTTCTGATGGGAGTGTCCAGGTATGTATGTACATGGCATCCACTCTAAAGTGTGTTGGGTATGTACATGGATACTTGAACCCTGTACCCTGACGCCTTGACAATAGCCCCCTGGAAAGCTTGAACACTGCTTCCAGAAGCAAATCTCCAATAGGCATATAGGTTCCATGAGGGAGCCTCTAGGCATGGGGTTGCTAGCCAGGTGGGCACACATTTGCAGAAGCAATATGTATCAGTGGTCACCATCCACCCACCTGTGCTCATGCTTCCCTGATCCCAGATTTTCCTCCCTGTTCCCTCTCTGCCGAACCTGCCAAGAGCAGCCCTTCATTTGAAATTAGCCAGCTCCTACTCACCTAGCAAATCAAGCTACCATGGCACAGAGGAGGCAGGGACCTGTCCCTCACTCCAGCTCCTTTGTACCACTCTGAAGAGTCAAACATCCCCTGTAGGGCAGAGGAGTCCATCTCAAGACACCTGGCTCCAGAGCCCTAAGCATGCTGCAGTGGAGAGCAGCTCTGAGAAGCCTCTCCCCTAGCAGTTCTCTCCATGTCCTCCCCAGCAGCCTCCTTGGCCCGGTAGTCAGACACAAGTACCCTGAAGTGCTCAGCAGGAGGACCTGCAGGGCAAGCCCATGCTACATGTTCCCACCTTTCCCCAGGTGTCCAGCAGCTGTGACTATGTGTTTGTAAGCGGGAAGGAGTCTCGAGGGTCCATGAACGCCAGAGTCACCTTCCGCTATGATGTCCTCAGTGCCCCCCTGGAAATGACAGTCTGGGTCCCCAAGCTACCTCTGCACATCGAGCTCTCAGATGCTCGCCTCAGCCAAGTGAAGGGATGGAGGGTGCCTATCCTTCCCGACCGAAGGTACAGCCCCAGCACATAGTGTGAATGAGGAACAGCAGTCTAATCTGCATGTGTGTAAGGCCCTGGGTGCACACGGTCTGCGGGCAGTGATGCAGCCAGCATGCTTGTATTGAGCAGCTACTGTGTTCTGGGCACTGGCAGGTATTTGGGATGTGAGAATAGTATGGCCAGCCTGGTTCTCATACCACATTCCAGAGTATGGTAGGAATCTCTGTGGACTAGATATGAAGAGGTATGAGAGAGAGAGTCCTTCTTTCTCCAGAAATCAAGCCAGACTTCCTGAAAATGTTGCTTCTTGAGCTAAGTCTTCAAGAACAAGCAGATAGAGGTCAGTTGAGGACCCATAGGCTGCAGGGACTGGACACACCCTTAAACACAGTGGCACACACTGCACCCATGACCACCATCCAGGCATATATCCACACAAATAGCATCAGACACACACTACATCTTCCCAGCTAGACACAGGTTCACCATAACACATAGGTACAGACAAGCTCCCTGGCCAAGAGGCAGACTTCCACATCTCAGCGCCTGCCTGTGGGTCATGTATATGTATACTTACCACACTCAGCCATTCAGAGCTACCACAGTGGAGCCCAACAGGGCTGTATGGGTAGCCAGGGCTATGGAGAGAAGCAGGGAGGGACGGGAGAGCTGGGCTGTGTTCAGGGCTGCAGTGACTCAAAAAGCAGGAACGGTAGCAGAGTCCCTCCAGCCTGAATGTGGCTTTCCGTACCTGGGGCTTTTGTCTGAGTGCAGTCTCTGTTTCAGGATGGGGGCCCAGGGTGGGGGCCCAGGCTGGGACACTGCATTGCCGACCAGTGAGGGCCATGCTGCTTTGAGTACTGAGGTTGTAGTAGGCCCTTTGAGCCTGGTTTAAATGCCGAGTTTGTCATCCACTAGTACTGCAACCTCACGGTGAAGTGGGCAATATAATGCTTTACAGGACTGCCATGAGGATTAAATTAGTTCAAACAGGTAAAAGAGTCCTCTGTGTGAATGGGTATCTTAGTTGGTTAATTCTAACAAAGCACTAGTGCCTACCTTCCTGGCAGGGAGTCTCCCTGATTTTAGCATCTTTTCCAAGCAGTGTAGGCTGAGGATTTCCTAAATCATTAAATCCAGGTTCCCCTTTGCTTAATGCCCTATTTCTTTTCTCTTTTCTCTTTGTCTTGCTCTGAGCAGTGAAAGGGGACTAGGGGGTGTAACTCATGCAATAGAACACTTGCCTAGCATGCATGAAGCCCTGGCTTCAACCCTCAGTACTACACAACACTAGGTGCGATAGTACATGCCTGCAGTCCTAGCAGCTGCGGAGGTTAAGGCAGAAGTATCCAGAAGTTCAAGGGAAGGCGATCCTGAGCTGTGAGACCTTGCCTTTGTCTCCTAAAAGTAAATAAACAAAAGTACCAAGAAGAAACTGACTTCACCTCTACCCTTTGCTTGGAAATCTCAGTTACACATCAGACTTTGTCACTTGCATTCATGTACCACTCGTGACCACAGGACACATCAGCTGAGCTTGCTATAAGCATCCCTTCTTGCTCTAGTTTGAGGCTCAGCACAGTGCCACATGCATGCTCAGTGCTGAAGAAGTGGCCACAGTCACTCTTAGGATTGGATGCTAGCTGTTGGTAGGCATGGGTTGCAAAGGTGAAAGAAGGTATCTCTCCAGGCGAGAGACGCTGGGATGGCTGGCTCTATACACAGTCATAGAGGGCATAAGCCAAGGAGGGCTTGTGCATAGGCTGGCAAAGAGGTCAAGACAGGTTCAAGGGGAGAGATGTGTGTGAGCCAGAGAAAGCCAGGGTTGGGTACTAGCCCTGACTTTGGCTTTCCCCAGGTCAGCTCGAGAGAGCGAAGATGAGGAGGAAGAGGAAGAGGAACGAAGACAGAGTGCCAACCGAGGCTGTACTCTGCAATACCAGCATGCTACCCTGCAGGTCTTCACCCAGTTTCACACGACATCATCTGAGGGCACTGACCAGGTGGTCACCATGTTGGGCCCCGACTGGCTGGTGGAGGTCACTGACCTGGTTAGTGACTTCATGCGGGTGGGTGACCCCCGAGTGGCCCACCTGGTGGACAGCAACACACTGGCAGGAGTGGAGCCAGGCACCACACCGTTTAAGGTAGGAAAGGGCTCTATCCAGGTACAAAATGGTAGATCTGGGAACCTGGGTTACCTGTGAGTAGAGAAGTCAGGTGTGCCCCAGGACCTTCACTTCTGAAAGCTACCGCAGTGACCCCTAAGAAACACTTTTTTTCCCTCTGCCTGAGCTTGCACCTTCCAAGCAAGCTCTTTTCACGTCTTGGTGGGATTCTCATCCAAGCCTCATCAGTCTTCATAGCCGTCCTGGGGGGGCGGCGGCGGGGCATGGTGAGTCAGAATAGGATCTGGGACCACAGCTGTGAAAAGACAAATGGTGCTGTCTAGTTACAAGAAGAAACCTATGGGTGGTCTAAGAGGTCAGTTCTTGCCTTCCTCTCTGACAGTGGAATGGCCAAGTAGAAATAGGCCATCGATAAGCTTATAAGTGACCATAGCCTACAGACGTATTTTGTTTATACAAACAGTTGATCCTGCAGCTCACACCAGTTCCTATTCACTGTTTACCTCTCTTAATCTGTGGCTGCACTTCTGCCTCCCCCCCCCCCCCGGAGACCTTGAATCTCCATTGCCCCTACTTACAGACCTGTATGTGAGAGCCAGAAGACCTAGACACCCCTGCCCATCAGTGCTGAGAGAGCTCCCTTGGGTGGGGACCCTGAGCCAGGCAGCTGCTTCCCAGCTACCTCCCACTGCCTGTTCTGTCTTAGGTTGTATCCCCCCTGACCGAGGCTGTGTTGGGGGAGACATTGCTGACAGTGACAGAGGAGAAGGTCAGTATCACACAGCTGCAGGCCCAAGTGGTGGCCAGTCTCACCTTGTCCCTGAGACCCAGCCCTGGGAGCAGCCACACCATCCTGGCCACCACAGCTGCACAGCCCACCCTCAGCCTCGTCAAGCAGGTAACTGACTCCCTGAAACTCCCCCCCACCCCCAGGTAGCATGTCAGATGTGAAATAAGACCTGGAGGCACCGTCCCACCCTTGGGCCATCAACTTAAAGACTAGACCTTTAGATATATAAGGAACTTTTCACCTTATCACCCAGTCCTTTACAGATGTGAGCAGGGTCCCAGTCTCCCTGTTAAAGGTCCTCTCCTGGTTTCTCAGAGGGCTCTGTCTTCTGCATCATCCAAACTCACCCCTGGAACTAAACTTATGTAGTATAGGTATTAGCTGTAGGACAGAGGTGGAAAGACAGTGGATAGTGTCAGGCCATTGGGGTCCCTTGTCCCCTACTCTTTGATCCAGGTCTCTCGCCTTTTTTTCTGGGCTTTATTAGCCAAGGGTGAGACAGAGAGATTCGGGGTTACCTCTGTAGCTGATAAGGTAAACCCTGAGGAGGAGCTTAGTTCAGGTCATGAGGAGGGGGGATCTTCAGGGTGGTAGGTAAGACCTGGAAGCCCTAGTCTCTCTTCCCCTCCCCACAGTGCAAGGAACCTCAAATTATACTTCAGAGATAGACCTGAGTGTCAGCTAGCACCTAGTATTTCCAGTGCAAGGAACCCAAGAGGGCACATGTCTTGGTACTGAGTCAGGCAGAGCTGGTATTTATCAGAGAAGGGTAAGGCCCACTTTGACTTCTGTCTCTTCTCTTCTTCACTTCTCTTCTTTCAGGAAGCCCTGCTGAGTCTATGGCTCTCCTACAGTGATGGAACCACGGCCCCACTCTCTCTATACAGTCCCCGGGACTACGGGCTTTTGGTGAGCAGCCTGGATGAGCGGGTGGCCACTGTGACCCAGGACAAGGCTTTCCCACTGGTGGTGGCTGAGGCAGAGGGGGCAGGAGATCTGCTCCGTGCAGAGCTCACCATCTCAGAGAGCTGCCAGAAAACCAAGCGCAAGAGTGTGTTGGCTACTACTCCTGTGGGCCTGCGGGTTCACTTTGGGCCGGACGAGGAAGATCCCACATATGACTACCCAGGGCCCAGCCAACCCGGGCCTGGTGGGGGAGAGGATGAAGCCCGGGGAGCTGGTCCACCCGGCACTGCCATTCCTGCTGGTGAGGTCCCTGGATTGGGCACTGTCGGCCCCGTGCCACCCACAGAGGACTTCTTGCCGCTGCCCACCGGCTTCTTGCAGATGCCCCGGGGGCTGACGGACCTAGAGATTGGTATGTACGCCCTGCTGGGGGTCTTCTGCCTTGCTATCCTTGTCTTCCTCATCAACTGTATCGTGTTTGTGTTGCGATACCGGCACAAGCGCATCCCTCCCGAGGGCCAGACCAGTATGGACCATTCTCACCACTGGGTGTTCCTGGGCAATGGGCAGCCACTGCGGGTGCAAGGTGAGCTGTCGCCGCCTGCAGGGAGCGCGCTGGAAACCGTGCCTGCCTGCTGCCACGGTGATCACCACAGCAGCGGCAGTTCGCAGACCAGTGTTCAGAGCCAGGTGCACGGCCGTGGGGACGGCTCCTCTGGGGGCTCAGCCAGGGACCAGACGGAGGACCCTGCTAGCTCACCCACCTCTAAGCGCAAGAGGGTCAAGTTCACAACCTTTACCACTCTGCCCTCAGAGGAGCTGGCCTATGACTCAGTGCCTGCTGGTGAAGAGGATGAGGAGGATGAAGAGGACTTGGGTTGGGGTTGTCCAGATGTGACTGGAACCACGCGGCCCACTCCGCCCCCGGACCTGCACAATTACATGCGCAGAATCAAAGACATTGCATAGTGGTGACTTGGGGTGGTGGGATATCCCCACACACGTGGTGGCCTCTGGCTGGGACTCAGCCTGGACCCACCCAGCTCACAGGGACTCGGGGCACCTGAATGGATTTTATAGTCCCTGCCACTGCAGCTTTGGTCTGGCCGGTTGTGGTCAGATTCACTTTGACCTTCTGCCCCTTGCAGGTAGAAGGCTCCATCTAAACCCAGCGTGAAGCAGGGAGACAGTTTAGCCCTGTTCACCTTTTCCAAACCTCATTCCGTCTTAGACATCCCCACTGCCCCAAGATTGTGGCGCCATGGCCAAACTTGGGGCCAGGTGGGCCCACACTGTGCCCTGCTATGCCTCCCACCTCCCCAATGGTGCCCCCTGTGCAGGGGACCCTAGTGGGGTCTTGTGTCACAGGCTGCACAAAGACTTTTCTTAAACTAATATTCAGGGATTTCCGTCCTGCAGGGTGGGAAGTGGTGGCTGCCCGTCTTGCCAAGGATCTTGCTGCAGACAGAACATTTGAGTGTTGGGGGACAGTTGTGACGTCTGCTGGTTTCTGGGCGTCTCCCAAGCATGGAGCTGATTGCAGAGGGTCCAGTGTGAAATGGGCATTTTCCTGTGGCTTCCACTGCTTCTTAGACTTGGGGAAGGGCTCAAGAAAGGGGGGCTTTCACATTTCTCTGGCCAAACCCCACCCACACAGCAAGCGCAAATGATGTACAGCCTGTCCCCACAGCAAGATCACACTACTGCGCCTTAGCCTGGGCTCTGCTCACTCCTGCTTCCCTCCACACCAAAGGGCAGGCAACCACAGCCAGCATCCCTGAGATGGAGGGGGCCAACTGGGAGTGCTGCAAGGGCCCATGGGGTGGGTGAAGGCAGAAGGAAGCTATTGCTCAAGCGCCTTGCCCATTTCCCCAGCCACACCTCTTGGGTTCTACCCACCACTGTGTCAGTTTTTCATAAATAAATGGAAGGCATCGGCCTGGGTTGGGGACAGCAGCTCCCTGCAAACAGACGCTACACAGAGGCTGGCTCTGTCTCCTCCTTGTATGCTCACCACCGGACACCATGGGGCAACTGGCTACCTAAGGGCTGGTGTCCTCTTCCCTATACGGTGTGTCTCTTAAGACATGTGGGTACCATGTAAAGGTGGCTTTCAAATACGGGTCTTCTCTGGAAGTCTTCAGTGATCAATGCAGGAGGAAGGAGCTAGCCTTGAGACTGGCTCAGGAAAGAGGTTTTATGGGGGAAGGGGACAGGAAAGAGAGATGTTGGATTTCGCACGCCCACCAGAACGTCTCCGTTTCCTTTGCCTTCGTGGTGAAAGTCTTTCCTTGCACCCACTACGGCAGGAGCATATCTGTTCTTACCTGAGGTTCAGATGGGAAAACCCTGTTGGATGTGGCTCTGACTTGGAATGGGCCTCTGCCAATGGGTCTTCTGGGCTTGGGAACATGCACAAGGTCTCCCCAGGCTCCTGAGAGACCATAAAGCATAAGCATCAAGCCAGGCAGGGACTCTGAAACTCAGAAGATCCTGCCAGGGTAGCTGGCCAGCCCACACACTGGGCTATAGTAGCCATCTTGAGAAGGGAGGGACCTGTGGAGGCAGACTGGGGTTGTAGTAACTGCTACAACTTTGTTGTTGTTCACTACAGAAAGTCAGCTGACTTGCATGGTGCAGGCCTGCTCAAGGCTCTGTCCAGAGCACATGATAGTCACTGCGCCTAGCAGAGATCCAAGCTTGGAGAGTGTCAGTGAGTGGAACCTGAGTCCAACTTCTGAGGAAGGTGTGAGCCCGAATAGGGAGACTAGAAACTAACATTCCAGTAGCTCACCTCATGTTTGGTAGCAGCTCAGTGGCTAGAGGGAGCCACCCCAAAAGCTGAGCACAGATCAGGCCTCCTCTTCAGAAGCCAGAGTGTAAGCACTTGCCGTAGCCAGCTCATGCAGGATCCTTATAGAGCAGTGGTTCTCAACCTTCCTAATGTTTCCACCCCTTTAATACAGTTCCTCATGTTGTGGTGACCCCGAACCATAAAATTATCTTCATTGATATTTCATAACTAATCTTGCTAGTGTTATGATTCATAATGTAGATATCTGATATTCAGGATCTCTGATATGTGACCCCCAGAGGGCTCGCCACCCACAGGTTGAGAACCACTGCCTTAGAGAGCTATGGGAGTCTCCATTATTTTTCTTAACCCTATGTGCCTAATACAGTGCCTGGAACTGGTAAGTGCTCAGCAAATGTTTGCTGACTAGATTAAAGTTCAAATGCAGACTCAGGGACAGCTCATCATCCTGGGCTTGATTTACTTTTCTAGAACTGGGGACTGAACCGAGGATTTTGCATGCAATAGGCAAGCCCTCTGCTGCCGAGCCACTAAATCATCCCTCTTTTGATTGGTTTGCTTGAGGCAGGGTCCTCACTAAGTGGCCCAGAATGACCTTGAACTCACCCTGTGACCTGAGCAGGCTTTGAACTTGCAAGCTTCCTACCTCGGCCTCCTGGGGAGCTGGTGTTACAGCCAGCATTCCTGAAACAGTCTGGGATTTCCTGTACCATGTTTATCAGTATAGGAAGTCACAGATGCCCCAGGCATGCCCTTGGAGCTCTCAAAGAGAGAGGTGAGGGAGACACAGAAGCATCCTTAGAAAGACTATTCCAGACTGATAGGTGAAAAGTCACTAGTGGTAAATGTATTTAACACACTAATTTCCTACTGTGTCCTGGTCTCTGCCAGGAGTCTGGGCTGTAGTGTGGACCAGTCCTCAATGGCATCACAGGTTAGCACCCTACTGTCACCTGGGATGGCCATAGAGTTTTGCCTTGGGTCCATCAAGGAGAAGGTGAAGCACAGGATAGTCAAAGGTATTTCTGGTCGATATGGAGACCCAGGGTACTGCTCAGCACTGTGGCTATGTCCCTGCTCCTGCTGGCCCTAAGTCATAGGCAATAAGGAAACAAGGCTCTATGAAAAGGATTGGGGCGGGGCACAGAAGGAGTGTTGCAGAGTCCCATGGGTTTGGGCATCAGGATCCCACATGAGGTTTAGGTTTTCTTCTCTGTCTGGGTGAAGGAAGGATGACAGTGTGACCAGACTATGAGGCAGAAGCTGCAGCAGATAGAATATAACCCAGTGTCAGACAAGGAGAATAGAGCTGGTGCATACAGCAGTGTGCAGAACCAGGATTTGCCAACTGCTTCCTCCCATGTAGAGACAGTGGGGAGAATAAGCAGCCGCTTCGGTGTAGGGCCCTCATTCCCCCAATTCCCTAGGGCTGAGGATGCTGCTGGATCAAGTCAGACACTGTTAGAATGGTCTTTGCTCACAGTATTGCCAGCCAAGACACTAGGGCCCATAGTGGAGGCAAAGAGGGCCAAAGCAACACAGCAGGCTCTGGAACTGAGCCCACAGCTGTGCCTGCCATCCTGTCCTGTAATTTGTGACCCTTTCTCCTCATCCCTCACGCTGTCCACGTTCAGGAGCTCAGAAGCATTCACTAGAAACCACTTTGCATGACCCTGGAGGAATTCAAGCCGGAGCAGATTTGACAGGAATGAGGTGAGGACCTTAAGTTAACAGCTGCTCTGAAACAACCCAGGCACTGAACTCCTCTTTTTATAAAAAGTTGTCTTCAACCCCTAAAATGAATGGAGACGCCTTGTACAGAATAGCTATCGACAGAGGGATACTTAAAGGATGTTGAGGAACTGGGCCCAGGAATCAGTTCACTAGCAAAATGTGATTTCTCAGGCAGCCAGAGCAGGGAGGCAAGGCAGAGAACACACTCAGCTGGCCTCTTCCAACAACAGGCTCCAGAGCCCCCTATTCCAGCCCCCACCCCAGCAGTGGAGCATGCCTGTCTCCAATTGGGTATTAACAAAACATTGAGCATGGGCTCCCCTTTAGACAGTGAACATTTAGGCAAGGTCTACAAGCCAAATGTAGAAACTCCCAAACACAATAAATGAAGACATTGAAACTCTTAAAGGGAACAAGCTTCCCAAGGCAATTTGTGAATCAGGGTCTCCTATAGCCCAGCTGTGCTTGTGCTGTTAACTTCAGCTAATATATCACCACCTCTGGTCCCTCACTTCCCCATTTTCAAAAGAATAGATATCTACTAGACCATACCTACTAGCCTGCCTTAAGTGGCCCCAGAGGTCCGACACTCATTTCTACCAAGAATATCAGGGAGTAGAGGTCCCTACTCCTTCATCACAGGACACAGACTCAGGAAGGGCAAAGCATTTGCTCAAGGTCTTCAGCTTAGATTTAGTGATTTAGTGAGTGCATTGAAACTAGTTCTTCTTCCTCCAAGGCAACTGATGACATCAGCAAGCATTGTGGGTAAAGCTGAAGAAGACTGTGGTGGAGAGGTTGGGGAGGTGTGAGGGAAAGATTGGTAAGGACTCTGGGGGAAGGCTGCAGGACCTCACTTGAAGTATAGGTAGAAGGTAAGTATTTGGAACCATCATCTGAGGGACACATATCCCTCTCCCCTGGGACTCTTCTCAGCTGGCTGTCTTACCCAGCAACCACACAAGCATCAGAACAGAGTATCCCAGGGGCTTTCCTCAACAGGGGCCCCCTTTGGGGAGCTGGTGACACAGGACAGATGCCAGTGCAAGCAACTGAGAATGAGCCTGCATGTGCCCTTTCCCTGGGTCACTGGGACAAGGCAGAACCTGGGAGGTTGAAGTTGAGGGCATCCTGAGAACTCCCACTCTTGCCATCATGGTGCAGAGAATGCTACCCTGTCCCATCTCCCATACAGTGCAAGCACAGAAGAAATGCGGTTAAGAAACTGTTACTAACACTTGCTGGGGCTTACTACCTGCTCAGTGCATTCCTTAGAACTGTCATTTCATTAATATCAGCTGCCAGGTCAGCTCCGTCCAGTTATACCCATCTGAGAGATGACCAAACTGAGGCCCAGAGAACTTACATCACTGGCTGGCCTCCTGGGTAGAGACTTTGAGTTCAGTCATTGTGGCAGTGGCCAGAGCACCAGACAGAAGTCGATGGGTGTGATAGGAATCCTTATTTCATTGATGTTTGTGTGGCTATGAGCCATGTGCTACTCACATGTGCAAAGAGACAAGCCCTCCTCTAAAATCCCAGGCCTGGATGTCCCTTCAGTGCTTTGGTGGTCCTCAGGCCCCAAGGTTTGAAGCCCAAGTCCCACCCAGCCCTGCATCCTTTTCTCTATCCCAAGGAAATGACGTCAGAGAATCCAAAGACATGCATAGGGATGGCTGTGCATACTCCACACCCAGGGCAGGGGCAGAGGGCAGAGACAGAGGGCAGGCAGTTAATCCAGAAGGGCAGCATGCAGCAGAGTGAGAGACAGCATTGGGGGGGGTCTACAGATGGCTAAAATGTCACTCTAGAGATGACAAGAATGTTGTGGCCTCATTCCTTCTCGGTTCCCAGCCTGAAGGAGGAACCAGTGGAAGAAGGTGCTGGATAAAGGACTCATTAGGAGACCTGTAGTGAGTCAAGGGTATGACTAATTATCCTGGGCATCCCAGTCTCTGGCCCACCTCTGAGAGACGGGATGTCCTCTGAGAGTGTCTTGGCAGGCACTGCCTTGCTCCTACTGTAAAAAAATGTTCTCAGTGGGCTTCCTCTGAGTTGGCTGGGGTAGGGGCTCTGGGGCAACTTCCATAAGGGAGGGCCTGCCAGCTGGAGGGGTTGGTGACAGGGCAGAGAAAGGAGAGTGAGCCAGTTCTGGGAGCTTTCCACTCCTTGGTAAGAGGAGCCAGACAGCTCATTACCTACCCTGAAAGACTCCACCTGACAACCCACCCATTAGAGGTAACCTAGAAAGTGAAAGATGGGGCTGTTGGTGGTGGCTAAGGCTTCCTCTTTACTCTGTTTCTGCTCCTCCTAGATATTTGCCAGCCCTCACCCACTCCTGGTCACATACTTCACTCTCCAGGAGGCAGAGATGGAGAGGAAATGCCATTGCTCAGAACTGACAGGAATCTGGAATGCCATCGCCCCCCCCCCCCCTTCTACCTGCACAGACACAAACCTGCACACTAGTGACGTTGTATCTTCTCTATACCCTTCAGGTTCAGATCCAGGTTCCACCCCCCGTGGGAAACTGGCTTTGGAGTAGATGATTGTGAGACTCCAGCTAGTCCACTGTGCAGGGACTGTGTCTCCCAGGGACTGAAGAGAAATCATTCCTACAATGTAGCTCTTTTAGGAAATCTTCAGCAATGCCTGGTTCTCAGTGACCTCAGAAAATTCCACTCTGAAGCCACTGGTCCAGTCAGGTGATTAAATGGCAGCCTTTGATAGAAGCCCTCCAGACATGAGGGGCCGGCCAGCAGAGCACAGGTGCAGAGCACCAGCCAAAACTGCAGATACACAAACAGTGTACACACAAGTGCACACACTCCTCACAAGCACACACATTCCATGCATGCACATGTGCAGACACCCCCATGTACCCTTGTATGCTGTGTGACTTTCCTGGGGAGATAGGAACAAAGGAGTCTGATCATCCCAAGCAGGTGCCAGTGGCAGACATGGGAATCCATTCCATCCCAGTCCTGCTTGGTGGGCCTGTGAGCTTACTGAGCTTATTTACAGGAGCAGGGCATTCTAAGGCAGCTGTGGCATGGATCTCCATCTTCAGATTCCCCTGCACAGCTTAGCAGGAAGAAGAGTCCTCTCACTTGCCCCAGTGACTGCTTCCATCACCTTGGGGAGTAGCCTTGAAGATCTGGCAACTCCCTGAGTTTCCAGAACCTTCTAAGTTGCCCGAGATCCTCTCTTCCTTTCAGAAATGACTATATGAAACGTGCACACCTTTAACACACGTGCATGCAAGCCTTCTGTGCAGCCCTATGCAGGCGCCACTCAAGTGTGCAACTCACATACTCCAGTCCACTCTTCAGTTCACCCCTACACACAACGTCATAATTGCATGTGTGCATAGAGGCATCTGGAGCCACCTCACAGCACCCATGCAGTACAAAGAAGCAGTGACTGTGCCCCCGTTTTACCACCACTGGGCTGCGGTTGAGAAGGCACAGGTCACAGGCGAGAAGTACCAGCTTGGGTCTAGTGGAAGAGGTAGAAGAGAATCGGGCAGCCCTTGAAGCTCCAGTACGTTCCTGTGGGCAGGAGCTGCAGTCCATCTGCATAAATAACCTTCAGGGGTCCCAATGTGTGCTGAGCTTGTGGAAGGCAGGGGCTGGGCCAAGCAAACAACCCATACTTAGAGCAGTAAATAAAAGCTCTCCCAGTATTCAGAAGACTGGCATTCTCATGCAAGCCATCACTGAGTTAATTACAAAGATTCTTATCTGTTCATTAAAGTGACTGGAGGGCCCTCTATTTGGAAACATTGCAGTTAAAGGGGCTGTGTTATTAACTCTAATGAAACGATTCACTCAGGGCTGGTGCCTGGTGAGGTGAAACCTGGGGGCAGAAGCCCTCCTTCAGCGTGCCTGGTCCTTTACACAACAGCCAGAAAGGATTGGGGGGGGGGGGGCTGGCAGAAGCGAGGGCTGCCAGGTGGTATGTCTTAATTCACTGAGCCATGGGAGGAGCAGGGCAGATTCTTCCCAGAGCTTTGGTTCTCCAGCCATGAATAAAATGCCCATCCTGGAGGGTTCTCGAGAGAATTAAATGAGTCACTCATGGTGCCCAGATAACAGAGATTGGCTAAGCCTCTAGATCACCTCAGTAAGTACCAACAATCATTTCATGATCTTTCAAAGAAGGATGCATCCCTAAAGTGAGGAGACACGGAGGTCTGGTCTCAGTGGCTACCTAATGCTGCTGGTTTGGTTTTTTGTTGTTGTTATTGTTTTGTTTTTTTGTTTTTAGTTTTCTTGGCATTCAGAGACAGATCTTCCTTCTTGACCTGAATCATCTCTCGGGGAACTTGAACAGTTCCCAGAAGATGTTGGAAGTCTCTAAAAGAGAGACACTGGTATTTTACTGTTGGGATATGGCACACATGCATGCATGCATGCTTGTGTGTGTGCATGTACGTGCGTGTGTGTGTGTGTGTGTGTGTGTGTGTGTGTGTGTGTGTGTGTGTGTGTGTGTATGAGAGAGAGAGAGAGAGAGAGAGAGAGAGAGAGAGAGAGAGAGAGAGAGATTAGGCAACTCAAAAGAGGGTGGCTATGAGCTAGTGTAACACTGTCTACTTTAAGCTTCTCAATCCCTGGGATTCCTCTAAAATGAGGAGCCATATTCAGAGCAGGGAGAGTCTGTCAGTCCTTCCTAGCCCAGATTCTATCACAGGGAACAGAGTGCTTAGAAAGGATGGGCCTGGGATACTTAGAGCCAGGCCCTCTGATACAATGGGCCAGCTGCTGTTTGCCATGCAGGACCATGCTCAGCTCCCTTCCCCTTCCCAGCCTGGCATGGGCTCTAAGGGCACTGATGCCTATCTGTGGGGTGAGGAGCAGATAAGGCCAGGCCCGAGCAGGGCAGCTTCTCCCTTTGGGTTTTTCTCTGGGCTATGTTCATGACTGCTGAGGACACAGCCTGATGGCTGGCTGCTAGCTCTTTTAAGTCCATCCTTCTGTCCCCCTTTCCCAAAGCTGCATCTTAGTCCTCCTGAAGGGGCCTTTCCAAGGGGGAGGGATCTCTGCAGCCATGGCAGCTGTGGTAAAACAGGTAACATCAGGAGCTAAAAGCTCTGGATCAGGGTGGGGATGTTTTGTTTTGTTTGTTCCTAAAACAGGGCATGAGCAGGGAGTATCTGTCTAACCCACAAACCCTTTCTCCTGGGGATGAGCCTAGTGGGATGTGGTTCCTAGCCATGGATGTGCACAGGCTGTACACCAGGCTCCAAGGTCCCTGAGACAGTTCAGGAAGCTGTCTTCTGCTGTCTCCTCCAGATCCACACTAGGCCATTGAATCCAGTTTCTGCTGAGTTGCTCCAGGGCCCTGGGAACTGCTAGGAGAAGTAGTGACTTCACCTCTGCTCACTGTTGCACCTCAGGGGCCTTTCTGGGCTCCTTCGCTAAGACCTCCACATGCCTCTCTCTTCAGCAGGCCGTCACCACAACCCCTTCTATTTAACTAATGTTCTACTGCTGCTGGAATGTGGGCAAAAGAACGATGCATGGTGAACAGGCCCTTGGGGGCCTGTGAGAGAGGCTCCAGGGAGGAAAAGCAGAGGGCCTTTTACCTCAGATGCATTTTGTTCCCTCGATTGTTCTTGGACGTAATTTCATGCCTCCTCTGTTAAACATTTTCATTCAATTTATAGGACTTGTTTATTCTTGTTAGATGTCCGAACACAGCTATAGAACCCAATCTGGTCAGTGTATCCTGAGTCTGGATCTGGCCTCTGCCTTGCTTTTGTGCTTTCCCGGATATAATCTATGGTGCGTGTCAGGCAATTGTGTTTATTGGTTGGTCCTGAGAGAGTTCTGGGAAAGGGCTGCTCTGGTAATATTTAGTAAGTGCTTACTGGTGTTTATTTACACGTTTTTTTCTGATCACATTTTTCTGAACGCATACAACTCTTCTTGAGTCGTTCCTCTCTTTGTTACATTTGTGTATAAAAGTACACTAAACTGAAGTACGATTGTGCACAGTGTTAGACTGTGATCCACCGTGTTCTTTCAGGTCCTTGGATCCCAGGTGACTAGATCTAGTGGACAAGAGCTGCACAGGTGGACAAAAATTGACGCGTACCCCCACACTGGAGTGAAACTCCTTGTAGACACTGGTTTTCTTTACTTGGTGCTGGATCCTCCAAAAGCCTTGGGGCCTGGAACTCAGGAGGCATGTGGTGTGTGTGCTTTGGACAAGGCCACACTGTGTAGGCTGGGGTCGGGGGGTCCAGGACAGAGGCCCGCTTTTCACATGCCCTCCTAGGTAGAAGACCATGGGGTCAGCTCTAACTCTAGCCAGGGTGTACCCTTGGGAAGCACTCCCCTTCTCTGGGTTGAATGGGAGCACAACACAGCAAGTCCTGGGGCCCATGTTCCTCCACCCAGCAGTCCACCATCTTCCCAGTGGCTCTGGATCCGTGAAGTAGCTTAGAGATGCGCTGAAACCAGCAACAGCCCACCACCCATCTGGACTGCCAGTATGAGTCCAAAATCCTGATGATAGTCAGCCATAGGGGAAGCAGGAGAAGGTGATACAGGAGTAAGGGGTCATGCGCAGGGCCTCCCACACTGTCAGAGCATCTGGAAGGGAGGCAGGCCCAAGGGATGAGCTCTGAGAAGTCCACAGCCTCCCAAAATGATGTGTAGAGGGGAAAAGGTATTTGCATGTTAACTTCATTCCATTCTCAGGGAGGCCCAAACTTCACAAAGATCAATTTCCGGTGTGTGTGGGGGATGACAGCATTTAAATCCTATCCCAGGCGGTTTTTGTCCCTTTCCTTCAGTTCCAAAACTGAGCAGGGATCCCTCCCAAGTCACACCAGGAGGAGCCTCCTTTTAAGAGTAAATAAGCCCACTCTCCCATCTGAGCTGGAAGTAGAAGTTATAGTCAGAACAAAATCAAACCTCTAGCCCTAACTATCCCACAATGCGCTCCAGACAAAATGGGGTGTGGGTACAATACTGAGACTATGAGAGACTCTGTACTTATGCCACCCACTCTTAGTTCCCCTCTTCTGGGGGCCTGTGCAGGCTGGGAGGCCTCCTGAATTCACCTCTCTGTCACATGAGGACTTGATGTCTTAGCCCCCGACACCCCATTCAGTAGGTAGTCATTATGGCAGTAGAAGGCATTAAAAAATCCTAGACTTGGAGATGGTTGGTAAAGTGCTAGCAGCCATGAGGACTTGAGTTCAATTCCCATGAGGGGAAAAACAAAATTAATGCTAAGCATGGTGGAATGAGGGAGAGATGGATCCTTGGGGCTCTCTGGCCAGCCAGACTAACCTACTTGGTGAGTTCTAAGGAAATGAGAGACTATCTCAGAGCCACTCACAGCCTGTACATCTGTGTCTTAGTTCAGGTTTTATTGCTGTGAAGAGACACCATGACCAAGGCATCTCTTATAAAGGCAAATATTTAAATGGGGCTGGCTTTCAGTTTCAGAGGTTCAGTCCATTATCATCACAGTAGAGAGCATGGCAGCATCCAGGTAAACTTGGTGCTGGAGAAGCTGAGAGTTCTACATGTTGATCCAAAGCCAGGTAGGAGGAAACTCTCTAATGCAGGCAGCCAGGAGGAGACTATCTTCCACCCTATATGTAGCTTGAGTTTATATGTGAGACCTCAAAGCCCACCCCCCACAGTGACACACTTCCTCCAACAAGGCCACACCTACTCCCATAAGGCCACACCTCCTAATAATGCCACTCCCTATGGCCAAACATTGAAACGCATCAATCTGTGGGGGCCAGACCTATTCAAACCTGACTGTCTCCTATAAAAATAACTTAACCTTCTTTGTTTTGTTGAGTCAGGGTCTTTCTATGTATCTGAGGCTGACCTTGAACTCACTGTATATCCAGGCTATTTCAAACTCTCCATCTTTTTGCCTCATTTTCAGAGTGCTGGGATTACAGGCACAAGCCACCACACTTGGTCTATAGCGAAACCTTTTCTCCTGCAGCCCTTCTCAGGGGTATGTGGGGGTCAGGAAGGAATAAAGCTGATGGACAGGTGTACAGGAATGGCATTAGAAAAGCTCACAATATCTGTGAATAACATTCAGGCAGAGGAGGGAAGACTCACACCCCACAGGGGAAAATAAACAGAGGCAGAAGAACATGGAGAGTTGTAGAAGCAGACAACTTAGCAAGCCAGAGCCACAGCAGCAGGATACAGGCCAGCCGAGCAAGATTTGTATCCCAGCCTAGTGTGTGCCAGCAGAGACTGGTAAACACAGGCTGGCCCGAGGAGAGTATCCCATTGGGTTTTAGGAAGTTGGTCATGATGTGAGGGAAGACTGAGGGTTTGGGTGGATTGGAAATGAGGCCACACTAGTACTAACTGAGTCACGGAACAGAGGGCCAAGAGCTCCTCTCCAGATTCCCCAGCTCCCTGTTTCAATGTTGTACTTTTTGGAAGGTTCCCTGAGGGCTAGGGCTATGTCACCAAGCAGGAAGAAGGGACCTTGAGTCTTGGTTCTGTCATTGGTTGTACATTGTTTTGAATCTCTATTACAGTTACCAAATCTATAAAACTGGGCTGATTTCCCCACCCCCCTTCCCCAGTGTATGTTGACCAATGGCCATTTTCCATACAAGCTTAGACACAGTAAAGTGCTTCCTAAATGGGACCATTAGTGTCCAGCCTTTAAATGTCCCACATACCATTAGTCTGGAATAAGCAATGGAAACAATCCATTCCAGTACTGGAAGAAACCAAGACCCTGAGCCTGGAATGACTGGTCCATAGTACTAGAGTTTATAGAATAGAAGAACAGGGATTCAAAGTCAGGACCCTTGGCCACTGTCCTCTGCAGAATTGGCTTTTGAGAAGTCAGTGGATGTCACCCTTCACTATGCTGTTTACAGAGGTGAACAGGGCTGGACCACTGTCATCCTTCCAACTCTGCCAGACCCAGATTTACCTATCCTGTGTTGTAAGATCTCTTTGCAAAGCTACCATGGTCAGCCCAGCCTGTGGAGGCAGTCAGCAGGGATGGGGAGGACCACAGCAGCAGGGAGAGATGCTAAATGTTCACCAGTCTGTCCCCTGGGCCTCAGTGTGGGGCTGAAGGATAGGCCTGTGCTCTGTCAGTGGCCCCAGTCTGCGATGAATGTGCAACCTGGTAGGATGGTGTCGGCAACACTTGGCGAGATTCATTTTCCCCGCTGCTATGGGAGAAAAATGGGGCTGTGAGCCATCCATCTGCTCGGCAGCAAAGTGGCAAGCAGGAAAGCCTTGCAGAGAGCAGCCCAGCCAGCCCAACTCAGCAGTCTGTGAACAGGGCCAGGAGATGGGAAGTAGCACAGGTCTGATTTCCCTGGCTGCCCAGGATGGACAGGACTCCCAAGAGTGGACACTGTGTAGGACCTTCAGCGCAACTACCTGCATCTTCAACAACTAAATGTTAGAAACTCACAGTCCATGGTTCGTGCTACAACCTTTCTCTGAGAAGATTCCTGGAGAAAAACTGCCTGTTTCCCCCAGTGTTCCAAAAGCCTGGCCTCTCTATCCCTTCCACAGAGGAGACCCCAGGCTTCTCCCTCTTTATAGCATTCCTGGAATCCTGATGTACCCAGTTACATAGCACCTCATCGATGAGTCTTCTGGAGCCTGCCAGTCACCCTGACAGCACTCTCAGTATCTACTTTGCCACTGAATTCTGCTCTGGGATATGGAACGGTCTATTCTACTCCAGCCACATCATTTCCTTTTATGTGTCTTTTAGATTTATTTTTACTTACGTGTGTGCACGTGTGTCTGTGCGTCACATACATATAGAGGTAGCCTTGGAAGCTAGAAAAAGGGCATCAGGTTCTCTGGAGTTATGGGTAGTTGTGAGCTGCCCAACATAGGTGCTGGGGAGGAAACTTGGATCCTCTGAAAGCGTAAGCACCCTTAACCACTGAACCTATCTCATCAGTCCCTAGCCACACTGAAGCCCCGCTCCATCAGCATCATCAATGTGGAGGCACTCCTATTCTAGTGCAATCAGGAGTGGGTTGAACATATCTAAAACCCAAAACTCCCTGCTTCCTACCACATCGAAGTCTATTACCTCCCTGCAGATGCTGTCAAATACACATGTCAAATGCATTGTGTTTCCAGGAAAGTGACTAAGTCACAGGCGTTCCTCCTTCTATACTGGGGTTGTGTCCTGTTAAACCCATCAGAAGTTGAAAACATTATAAAATGAAAATGCATTTAATCCACCAAATGCTATGTCTCAGTACACCATGCAAGGGAGAGTGCTGTGTATCCCCCGATGATATCATGATAACAGGGAGCATTGGCTTCTGTCCAGCATCTTGACAGTATATCCCAGTCCATGTCTCTGGACTGGGAAACATTCAAAGTACAGTTTGGGGTTGAGGTTGGGGTTCAGTTGATAGAGCACTTGACAAATGTATAAAAGGTCTGCATTGGTTCCCACGACTTCGCAAGTTGGGTGTGTAGCACATGACTGAGTACTTGGAAGGTGAGGCAGGAGGATCAGGAGTCCCAGGCCAGCCTCAGCTATGAAGCAAGTTCAAGGCCAGCCTGGGATACCTGAGATACATGAGATTGTTTCAAGATGAGAGGGAGAGAGACAGATACAGAGACACAGAGACACAGAGACAGAGAGACAGAGGTGGGGAAGAAGAATGCCTTTCTGGTTATTCTGTGCCTCAACTATACCATCAAGAAGTCAAGACATTGACTGTCAAACCACCAGAAGTAGTGGACTCTATAGAAACCAAGTGAAGTCTGACACATCCAAAGTCAGCATTACCACAAGTTTAACATAAAGATCTTTCTTGTCTCCTAATCATGGTTCTAGAACTGAGAAGCCCTCAGAACCAGAGCAGGTTTAAAGAATACCACAATGCACGTGGCCAGGAGGAATTTCAGGAGAGACAGCAGAAGTGATTATAGAAATAGGAGTGAGATACAAAGTTTTACTGGTATGACTTCATCAGCCTGGCTAAATGGATGACCTTTCAGCAGTGACTGTCACTCAACTGCTACAATTGACCAAGACCTGGCTGTTTGTTACATGACTGCATCCCGAAGTTCATTAGCTTGGTTTAACCTGAGTAACTCCATATTGGTTTAGTCTATAGGGCCAGTACTGGACCTTGGTACAAATCAATGGCCTCCTACAAATTGCATTTGCCAACTGCTCTGGCTTTTGGCTTTCCTCACCACCTTCTCTACTCCTTACAACAGTGGTTCTCTCCAAAGATATATAAGCAGGGAACATTTGCTTAGGGCAGATGAGGCTCTACCATGGAGCCTACCATGCTGCCTACAAGTGGGGCAGAGAACTCCAGGGAGCAGCTTTCGTTAGTCCTTGTCCAGGCTGCACTGAGAACTGCCAGATGGACTGTCCTTAAAGCTCCACAGAGGCAGCATTCATATTTCCTGTGGGATGGTTCTTAAGAACCTTTCCACATGGCGTGTTCCGGGAGAGGGCAAGTGGGAAAAGCAACTGGTCCTTCCCTATCCCTTGGCAGCCTGGCCCAGCATTAGTAAACTGTGGAGAGGCTTTCCTCTCACCCCTCAGCTGGGGTGTGAGTGGAACCAGCAGGACCATTACTTACTGAGCCAATCTCTTGTTCTCATGCTGACCCACCCCCACTCTCGCCTCAAGAGAACAAAATTAAAAGAGATTTGTCCTCAAGCAGACAGCTCCTGCTCTGAGATCAGCAGCCCCCTTAGGCTGTGGCTCAGGCTTTCTCTGCAGGAGCGGCAGGGGCAGGTGGGAGTCATTTGTCCCTGGCCTTGGTGGGTCCTCCAGCTCTCAACAACCCTCCATGTTTGACCTCCCCACTAACTTCCTCTGTCCTGCTTTCTCTGGGGAATGTTTTACAGGTATTCTGCTGAAAACTTCAGAGACAATCCTGTCCCCCGTTTCTAAGGTTCTTAGCCTGAGCGTGAGGCACATCTGTTCCCATTCTAGTTCAACCAGAGGCTCCATTTGTCTCCTCTTTGCTGAGCTCCCTAGATTGTTCCTGGCTGAATTATGGAGCCTTGCTTGGAAGCCTCGAATTGAACATGTCCCTGAGGCTGTGGTCCTCACAGAGAAAGTCTGCTGGCCTCTCAGTCCTGCCCACCTACCACAGGACCTCTAAATTAGTGTCTCCCCATCCCTGGAATGGCACACAGAGTGAGCCAAAAAGAACTATAATCTCCAGTACCACCATGTGCCAAATACAAGGAGCTAACAAAGAACGAAGTAGTCAAGGGAAGACACGAATATAGAAACAAAACAAAAAAGCCCCCGTAACCATGGCTCCAGGAGTAAACATCTCCCCCACAGCACAGTGCTTCTTACATCCACACTGACCACAGATGGGTTGGGCTTCTGGACAGACAAGGGGCCTAGCTCCCTTGGCCTCCTGCCCATTCCATCAGCATCCAGGACACTGGGACCAGAGGAAAATCAAGATTCAGTACCAGCTGTGATCTTTAGGAGATGAGTGCGGGATTGTGGGAACTCCCTCTTGTCTTTGCCTGTAGATGATGAAAGGCTAGCAACAAGCGGAAAGAAAAGTGAACGGTTCTCACAACCCCTTGCTGCTGTTATGCTCATTAGGGAAAACCATCGTCCCAGTTGCTGAGACTGTGATGGTTAGCGTTGCTTGTCAACTGCATCTGCAACAACTAAAACACAAGCTGCTGGGCACCCCTCTGAGGCATTTTTTGATCTGATTATTTAAAGCAGGGAGACTCACTCTAAACATGGGTGGCACCTCATGCTGGCAGCCCAGATAAAGGGATACAAAAGAAGGAAGCTTTGCTTTTTGCCTGCTTGCTTTCATTCTCACTGTCAAGCGTGTCTACTCTGACACAGCAACATTCCTTCACTGGTAATAGAACCAACTTCTTCAGTGTTCCAAGAATAACTCCAGGAACCCTCTAGGCCCTCGACACTGAGTCGAGACTGCTAAGATGGCCAGCCTTGTGGATTAAGTGTCTACTCTCAGAATTTCGGCCTCTTAGGTGTGAAATAGCTCTTGTTAGGTTGCCCAGACCGTATCCTGTAAAGCAATCTAAGAAATCCCCTCTTCATACAGATGTTCACCCGACCAGTTCTGTTCCTTTCTAGATCTCTGATACTGACTGACTTATGTATTAGTTCCTTTCCTGTTGCTGTGGTAAAACACTAGGACCAAAAGCAGTTGGTGGAAGGAAGCGTTTATTCTGACTTACAGTTGCGGAGGGAGAGTCCATAGTCACAAGTAGACATGGCAACAAGCCTACAGCAGCAAGACCTGAGAGGTCCCATCTTCAACCACAAGCACAAAGCAGAGAGGATACAGGAAGTGGGGTGAGACTATGGACTCTTAAAGCTGGGGTACTCCCTCCAGTAAGGCTTCATCACCTCCCCAAGCAGTGTCACCAGCTAAGGACTTTATGTTCAAATACCTGAGCCCATGGGAACAGTCTCATCCAAACCACCAGAGACAGACTCATTGTAGACAATGACCAAAGCCTACCAACAAAACTCACAGCCCTGCAACGGGAACCTTGCGATCCCCTTCTCGGGGCTTGCCAGCAACTGCAGCAGAAGTAGCTGGTCAAAGCTCATGTACAGAAGGCTTCAACTCAAAGAACCTTCTTAAAGAGGGAATCACTAAGAGCCAGGAAGCAAGGGCTCCTGAGCAGGGTCAGCAGATTCTTAAAGGACCAGCTAATATGTCACATGGTCTCTATTAAAATCACTCCATCCTTTCAGGCCAAAAGCAGCCTTTAAACAGCAGCTGAACAAATGGGCAGGAGTGTACTCCATTAGAGATTTATTTGTAAAGCGACAACCATGTGCTGGGATGCATACATACACACACATATTATGTGAAGCACACAGACACACACATATATACACATACATACACACATAAACACACTACACACACAGACACAGTCACACATACATGCACACACATGTACATACACTATACACACGCAGACATACAGACACACACATATACACACACACACATATAAACACTACACACAGAGACACACACAGTCACATGCATGCACACACACAGACATACACACACACACATATATACACACATACACACATAAACACTATACACAGAGACACACAGTCACATATGCATGCACACACACATACACAGACATATAGACACCCACACAGTCACACATGCACACACACATACATACACTATACACATGCAGACACACACACACACATACACACACACACACCCCTTCAGTAAGGCAGATACAGGGTTCTATGCCCAGCTCTGCTCTGCTATACTTCAGCAGCCTAAGCATTTTGCTCTCAGGATTCACACTACTCATATTCCAGGGAATGACTTCTCGCCATCTTTGGGTCTCAGTTCTCTAAGTTCAAATGCAGAAAAAGGCTGCCAGGGCCTGCTGCTGGTGACATCAGCTCCATTGCCACATGTGGAGAGGGCCCGAGCCACAGAAGGACGGAAGTAAGGGAGTATAGAAGGAAGTAAGGAAGTAATGAAGTAGCTCTCTAAGTCCTTGCTTGCTGATAGCAGGAATGGATTCCAGTCTTGAAAAACAAAGCATCATTTTCAAGAAATGCCAAGGATCCATTTTCTGGCGGCCTTCCTGCTCTAACAAGGGGTTCTGGAAGTGTCCACGGGTTATCAAATTATTATTTGTAGCACTGCTCCCCTTGACATTGCAGCCAAGAAACATTCTGCAGCAGTAACAATTCATATAGCATATGGGATGGGCACAGGTCTATAGGTCTAGACGCAGAAAACAGGATTTGCTACAGTAACCAAAAATCCCACTCAGTGCAAGACTTGTGAACATTTTCATCTTACTAAAATATTTAATAATATTTAAGTCTTTAAAATTTTTAAATAAAATGCCAGCTGTATATAAATGACATTTACTTAGTTGGCTGATATTAATTCCTTGTAATATAAATTATGCCTTTTAATTTTAATAATTCATTTGAAATTGCATTTTGAAATCATATGTGAGAGATCTGATTTTTTTTAAATTTTTTTATCATTACTTGATCTTAAATGCTTAATGAAAATATATTCAAATTTTAGACATAGGATAAATGGTGATTTGTCCCCTCATACTTTATCTGGGGGGATCTGCTGCAGCTCTACTGTCTACATATGAACCATCAAGAACTTGAAATATGTTTAGTTTGCAATGAGATGTGCTATAAATATAAAGTATGTACCATATTCAAGAAATTTGGTGCTTTACAAAAGGACATACAGGCTAGAGAGATGGCTCAGCATTTAAGAATGCTTGCTGCTCTTGCAGAGGACTAGGGTTCAGTTCCCAGCACCTACAGTAGGGTGGCTTACTTACTAAGTTCCCTACTTACTCCATAGGGAGCTGCAGCTCCAGCTCCAGGGGATCAGACACTCTCTTCTGGCTCCCAGGATCACCAGCACTTAACTGCAGACACCCATACACAAATAGAAATACCTCTTTAAATAATAATGTTTTTATATTTGGACTGGGACGATGGCTCAGTGCATAATGTAATTTGCTATGCAAGTGTGAGGACCTAAGTTTTCAGAGATCCTATAAAGCCAGATGTGTCTATAATTCCAGCACTCCTACATACAGATGAGAAGTACAGACGGGAGAATCGCTGAAATTTTCTAGCCCCTAGCCTGGCATGCGCACGCGCGTGTGCGTTCACACACACACACACATACACACACACAGGCACAACTTAAGATAATAATAATCTTTGTATTGGCTGAGCATGGTGGTGCAAGTCTGCAATCTTAGCATTCAGGAGTCGAAGGCAGAAGGATCAGGAGTTCAAAGTCATCCTTAGTTCATTCCAAACCAGTCTGGGATACATAAAGCCAGTGGTTCTCAACCTTTCTAATTCTCTGACCCTCTAATGCAGTCCCTCATGTTATAGTGACCCCCCAGCCATACAATTATTTTTGTTGCTATATCCTAACTGTAATTGTGCTACTGTTATGAATCATAGTGTAAATATTTTTGGAGATAGATGCTTGCCAAAGGGGTTGCAATCCTGTAGGTTGAGAACAGTTACATGAAACTCGATCTCAAAATAATAATGATAACAACAATGATATTTTTTATGTTGATTGCCTGCAGAAATAACAGTTTAGACTTTTTTGAGTGACTCAGTACATTGCTAAAACTACTTCCGGGTGTTCCTTTTGACTATTTCAGCTTGACAGTAGCTTTGCTTGTGACAAGTTTCCCCCTGGACAAGCTTCCTTTGGGATGGATGGTCATATTCTCTTAGTGCAATACAAAGCATATGAAAATCCCAATTTTAATCGCAGAATTGGCAATTGTTGCAAAAAAAAAAAAATAGCGTTCTGTGGTCAATAGATAATCATGGAATCAGGGTGCATGTTTGTTTTTGTGTGGTTCCTAGCAATGAGTAGTTGTAAATTTCTCATGAATCTGACATCATTAGGCTTGGCTGTGTGAGAGGTCTAGTTTGTGTGCAGTAATATGTTCTTAGTGTGTTGATGGATGAGTTTAGATGAGTGTAAACACATTCTACAGTATCCCAGTCTAGATATAAAGACCCCATCACTCAGACAATTTCCTATAAACCTTTGCAGTTAAACTGAACTTTTCTGATGTTTTCCATTTTTAAGGGAGTTTATTTTGTATTTGTTTGTAGCACTCAAGCCTGAACCTAGAGTCTGGAGAGTACTGGGAAAGAAGTCTATCACTGAGCTACATCCCCAGATCTCTTCTACCTTTTGGTTTTGCTTTGTTCATTGCTCTTTGTTTCTCTGTGAAGCCCCGGCTGTCCTGAAACTCGCTCTGTAGAGCAGGCTGGCCTTGAACTCAGATCCGCCTGCCTGTGCCCCCCAAGTGCTGGGACTAAAGCTTGTGGCATCATGCTTGGCTTTCACCCTCTTCTTAGTTTTCATTTTGAGACACGGTTTTGCCCAAGCTGGCCTTGGATGTGCAATCCTTCTGCCTCAGCCTCTTAAATAGCTGAGGTGACAGAGCCACACCATCAGACCTGGCCCTTCTTCTCGGCTTCTGATTTCCATAGATTAATTTTGTCTTTTCTTGACCTCCATGTAAGCAAGATCACGTAATATCTATTCTTTCAAGTCTAGCTTCTTCCATAAGCCCATTTCATGACTCATCTAAACACAGACTCCCCCTGCCAAGACACTCCCGGGAGAACGTCCATGCAGGTGTCTTCTGTGGGTATCTGCCACTGTGACTTTAAACTTGCTTTCTAGTTTTGTCATAGCACAAGGACTCTTGCAAGGTTGGGTGATAAACAGATTTTGTTTACCAGTCTATTCACTGAATGAGTAGCTTTTAGACATTGAGACATATGGTATGTGGGTATCTCTTTTATACTCTTGCCCTGTGTACACTTGAATGGCCTAGAAGGGCAAGGAAAGAGCCAGAGGCTGTAGAGGAGCCTCTGCTTCAGCCCGGGAGCCTGGCAAGCACCCTCCCTGCTACTTGAGGGGCTGAAGGAGTCTAAGAAGCTGTACACCAATGTAAGAGGACAGAGGAAGGGACTCCGGGCCAGCTGAAACAGGCTCAGATTATTTGACTAGCAAAACAATACGTGATGGCCAATTCTGATCATGACAGGATCTAGAATTAGCAGAGATACCTGGGCATGTCTCTGAAGGATTGTCTAGATTGGATTAAATGAACCGGGAAGATCTACCCTGCGTGTGGGTGGTGCCATTCCATGGCTGCAGTCCTGGACTGAATGTGAAGGAGAAAGAGAGCTGAAGAAGAAAGAGATCCTTCATCCCTCTCTGCTTCCTGATTATAGGTGCCCTGTTGGCTGGTTGTCTCTTGCTTTTGGAACTGTGGGACAAAATGAGTCAACTTCCTTCCTTCCTATCTGCCTTCCTTCCTCCCTCCCTCCTCCCTCCCTCCTCCCTCCCTCCCTCCTCCCTCCCTCTCTCCCTCCCTTCTTCCTTCAGTTGATTTTGTCAGGCACTGTGTCATAGTAGTGAGATGATACCAATATACCACACACATCTTTGCTTGCTTGTAAGTTTTGTTTTGTTGTTTTGCTTCGTTGTTTGGGGGACAGGGTATTTCTGTGCCTTTGGGTGGTCTCAGACTCACGGTGATCCTCCTGCCTCAGCCTCCTCAAGTCTAAGATTATAGATGTATACACTACCTTACCTGGATGACTGGCTTATTTGTTTGTCCGTTTGTTTCTGTGCTGGGGCTTAAACTCAGAGCCTGATACATGCTAAGCAAGTACTCTCCCACTGAGAGTGGGAGCCATCCAGGCCTTGACAAATCCTTTTCAAGAACCTAGCATTTGGCCCCAGTAAGCCACAGTTTAGAGACATTGTGGCAAAATAAATAAATCAATGAGATGCCCGTCTCCTCTGGCCTTATGTAGCTCGCAGATTGTTGAAAGAGACAGATATTAATGAAATAGGCATACTCACAGTGCCAGTCCTGGGCTGCTGGGAGCAGTCATTCCTGTACTTGACTCCTCTCTGTCGTGCATGCTCTTCTGTCTCTTCCGGCTCTGGTGGTCACTACTCATTTAGCAACCCCCCCCCCCTCCATACGACATCACATCTTCCCTGGAGCCTCCCTTCTGAATCTGAGCCTATCTGTCCTTACTTCCAGTGTGCACCCTGTTGGGTGGGCATCTCTGCCTCTCTACCTTCTCCCACCAAGAATTTTAAGGAAGAATTCTGTGAAAGGTGAAGGTGAAGGAAGAGATGATGCTCTCTAGACTGCCTCTGAGTCTCAGCTCCATCACCTAGGAGCTCCTGACCATGAGTCCAGGGAGTTGTCTACCTGGGTGATGGTGGCCCTGTTTGCCTAGGGGAAGAGTAAGGATTTCCTGGGGGCTTCCGAGAGGGTTGATAGCATCGCAGCCAACAGATAATGCTGAACAATGTCTTTCACCCTGTCACTCTGTTGGGGAAGCTCAAGACCTATTTGACAAGGGGGTTATCCACTCTTCACTGATTTCATGGCTTCTGTATTCAGGGCTGGTGCAGAACCTCAGTACAGAGAAGCCACTAGGACAGGGGATGAGAGGTGGCAGGGAAAGTTGAAGATGAGTTCGGTGTGGCTCTCATCCACAAGGTAGCTAAGGGTAGAAAAGAGGTGCTACTGTTGACAGCATCCAGGCTGGGAGTGAGCTGCTATGGTGGTCATGGTGGAGACAAAACTGGCTCACAGCAGCTGGGATCCAGGTGGGCCCTGCCAGGAACAGAACCAGCATGCTGGACCACTGCCCAGCACCGCTTCCCGAATCCTATCTTCTCCTGATTCCCAGAGTGTGGTTGTCACTCTGCCAAGCATCCTGGCAGCCTCTGGCAACTCCACTTCCAGAGCAGCCCAGGAACCTGGGACAGTGCCCAGCCAGCCACCAGTGGGCTGAGGCGTCCCTGAGGAGCCCTGACAGCAAAGTCTCTCATCCATACCATCCAGGCTCTCAAACTCGAGCGCAAGCATTCCCAGAATAAAGTCCCCACCTAAGACCCAGCAGCAGCCCCCTCCTAGACAGAGAAGGAAGGCAAAGTCTTAACCTTGAACCCACCACATACTGTTGACACCCTTTGCTTAGGCTGGCACTATGTTCTCCTCCATTACACAAAGTTTCTCCTCCTCTCTCCCAGAGCTCTGTGATTGTAAATGAGGCCATGCAAAGACTGCATTTTACACATGACTCGTCGTGCTGTGTGACTTCAGCCATATTGCTGCTCTTCTCTGTGCCCTAGGCAACACTAAGAAGACACTAACATAATAGCCAACTCCCACCCGCACCCCAGCTCATCCCCATCTCAGACAAACAGGATTGAGCATTTCTGGAGGGTGCTGCTTGGAATGGATGCCACGTTTTCTCTCCTTTTTGAAAAAAGAATACCCAGCCTGTATCCCTTCCTCTCTCCATCCATCCTCCAGGGAATCTGGGAGAATTCCTGCACCTGGAAGATGTCCCTGCCCGGAGAAATAAATCTCCTAACCAGATGCCGGCTCTGCTCTCAGCAGCAGGCCTGGCTGGGCCCTGCCTTTCAACACTGGTGCTGGCTTGCACTCTTGGCTGCTACAAACTGTGCACCCTACCCAGTCTGGTCCCCCTCCTCCTATCTTTTCTTCCCAGTTCCTACTCTTATGTCTTCTGTGTTCACTCTGATAGGAATTCCTGAGAGCCTGCTATGGTCTATAGGGACATAGACCAGAGTCCTGGGGCTTGTCAGCAAAGCCAACCCTGGGGATCTCAGATGAGCAGCTACCTTCCAGTTATGTAATAAAAGCTAACTTTATTGAATGTGACAGCTGCCAGGGACAGGTCGTGGCTTTATAAACATCATCTTCTATAACCATCATAGTAGGGTGTACTGGAGTAAAGGGGTTCCCCCATCATGCTAGACAGAGGCAGGGGCATGGCTGATGGGGGCAGAACTGGTTAGTCCCAGACCACCTGACTTTAAGTACTTGTCCTTTGCTGGCCACCCTTTCCTATGACCACCGCTGAGGAGGAGCTATCTGTGATGACTGGGAACACTGATGGGAAAGTGGCCTTTGGAGTAGGTTGGGTCTAAGTGTATACTCAAGAAAGAAAGAAAGAAAGAAAGAGAAAGAAAGAAAGGAAGGAAGGAAGGAAGGAAGGAAGGAAGGAAGGAAGGAAGGAAGGAAGGAAGGAAGGAAGATTGGAGCCAGGAAAACCAGATGCTAAAGCACCAGGCCTGAAAGTGCCCACCAGGTTCAGTGACACCACTTTCTTAGGCATAAATCACCTCTGAGAAACTGCATTCCCAGGGATCCCTAAGGACTCCCTAATGCCACCCATTCTTTGCAAGTGAGAGGCTGAGGCACACAGGGCTGCCCTTCCCCATCCACCTGGTAGTCAGTGCTGGCCTGGGACCCCAGTCTAGGGTCTCATGATGAGACCCCTGTCTTTTGCCACACTTCCTCTTCTTTCTTTTGTAGATTCTCCCTCCTTTCCCCTTTCCCCATCCAGTAGCTAAAGCCAGCAGAAGCTCCTAAGCCTGGACACCTCAAGACTCCACCCCCACCCCCTTCTGTTTCCCTTAGCCCCACCCCCTCCACCTTCACTTCCCTCTCTGCCTCCCTATAACCCTGCCTCCACTTATTCTTGCCAACATCTCTACTACCCACAAGGAGGATACCTTTTCCACCAGTATGAGGCCCCAGGGTCACTTTGCTGTCCTGTACGCAGTGCTGGGGCCACTGCAGATATCAGAGCAGCCACCTAATTCAACCTGCTAGGAACTAGTGCCGGGTGCACAGTCCTCAGCACACAAAGTGGAGACTAAGAAAGGTCCCCAGTGTGGAGATGAAACTGCCAGGTCCCCTCTGGTGGACCCTCCCTTCCATAGATCCCTGACCTGCTGGCATTCATGTCCTAACTGGATGAATGCAAACGATTCCACAGAACTGTGACCTGGTCTGGGTGGAATTCAACCCCCTTCTGTTGCAGGTAACGACCAGATGACCAGTAATGGATCTGTCCCTAAGTGCATCTCAGCGTCACTTCTTTGCTGACCTAGATAAGGTACTCTGGATTCTCCTCTGAATGTGCAACATTTCATAGGGTCTCTTAGTAATTCCTGAGTTAAGTACATTGGCTGAGGCATGTTCACTGCATTTCTGTATGGAGTGCTTGACTACTCCCCCAAGCTCTTCTTAAATATTCCCATGTGGTGGCCAGTGTTCTCTTAAAGGGCTTCACCCACAATCTGAGCACAAAGAGTCATTGATCTTCATACAACCCCTGAACCCCAAAGGGGAATCTGGATGCCAGCAATGGGGGGCTCCAGATCCTCTGATGGGTTCCTCAATCAGCCATTCATCCAGAAGGTTTAATGGGCATCTACTCTGTGTCTTTGCCAGTGAGAAGGACTGCCTGAGAGCCCCTCCCTCGCCTTCTGTTGGCCTTCACCCTAGTGTTACTAAGGTTGTAACCCTTAAGGCTCAACCTTTAAGCCTTTAGATGGGTTTAAAGGACTAGAGAAGTCCTGTGTGCTGGTTATTTTGTTGGCTTGACACAAGCTACAGTCATCTGGGAAAAGAGAACCTCCATCAGAGTCGGTTTAGGGGCATTTTCTTGATTGGTGATTGATGTAGGAAGGCCCAGTCTACTGGGAGCAGAGCCACCCCTGAACAAATAGTTCAGGTTTCTATAAGAAAGCAGGCTGAGCAAGCCATGCAGAGCAAGCCACTAAGCAGCACCCCTCCGTGGCCTTTGTTTTAGCTCCTGCCTCCAGGTTCCTTCCCTGTTTAAATTCTCACCCTGGTTGGCTTCCCTCAGTGACTGTAATTGGGATGCCAAATAAACCCTGTCCTCTCCAAGTTGCTTCTGGCCGTGTGTTTATCAAAATAGAAACTTAACTAAGACACCCTGGATTCCAATTCATGCCCTGCCCAGCACATCCCCTCAGGGAAACAGGGTTTCCACAGGATTCAGAGGACCTGGCCTGTCTGCAGGAAGGGAGCTTCTCTGAATAGCCTTCCTCCCCAGGGATAAAAGACACTCCTCTAAGAGTCCCCCTTCAGAATGCTAGCCTGTCTGCACCTGGTCCTGTGGACTGCACCTGTGGGCACGAAACAGAAACAAGGATTCTGAGAGCTCCATGGAGCCTTGGGAAAGAGCTGCAGAGGCTCCACTGGCCTTGCAAATGGAGAAGTATATGAACAGGAAGGCAGACCAGGCTTCCTAGGAGACCACATCCCTCCTCCCTGCTAGGTCCAGCTCAAGTAGTTCTGGAAGACAGCCAGACCAGGAAGGCTCAAGACCTGCTAGGGTCACTGGCTGGGATCAGGAAGTGCTCAGAGGGCCAGAGCCCAGGGGAGTGGGGCTTATGTGGGTCACAGCTTATTGCAGGCTAGGCACTGTGCTAAGGAGACAAGTGACACTCTGCCTAAGCACTGGTCCACACACTCTGTGTGCTATTCATTTAAACCCCTCAACCACCCTTGCAAGACAGCCTATGAGCAGCATCTTATAAACAGTAAACTCCGGTGTAGAGCAATTGGCTTGTCCAAGATGGGCACTGTGCATAGCAGACCTCATTGAACTGTTCCTCCTATAGCTCCATGGTATGAGAAACTTTATTTAAAGCATGGTCCTAAACTCTCCATCCTTCTGCTTCAGATCCCAAATATTGGGACTACGGCCATGTACCACCACATTTGACTCTAAGGGGCTCTATGTCACCTTTGTTTAGACATGAGATGCTGACCTGGAGAGATTATGAAATTTTCCAGAGGCCACGCAACCTGGAGGCAGGGCACTATGAGATGGACCACGGCAGTTTCTGCCAAAGCTGGGATCCTGATCACCTCACCACATTGTATCAACCCCTACCCCCAAACAAAGAGGTATGTTATCACCAAATCCATTTTCCAGAGAAGGGAAACAAGGCTCCAGAGGATGAAGTGACTAGGCCAGAGCACCACTAGTGGGTAGGAACACCTTAACCAGGCTCAGGCCCTAGCCTCTCAGCCTCCAGCACTGTGAAGACCATGTCCCCAGGTCCACCGTTTCAAGCTCTCCGTTCCCCAGCTCCTGCCTGTGACATCTGTGCTTAATAGGGACTAGCTGCTGGCTCGGGCACAGTGGTCTCAAAAACGAGCCTCAGATCTCTGAAGGTCTGTATCACGTTGGACTAGAGGTCTGTGTCAGGGCTGAGGACATTTGGTTGGGTTGCTAGGGAGGAAGTAAGGTAGGAAAGGTTTTGATGGACCTGATCTCTGAGAAAGTCCAAATTCTACCCAAGACCCAAGAGCTTCCCTGGAGCCTTAACCTTTGAGAGTCTCCTGACCCACTTTGGCCCTATGGCTGTCAGCTGCAGAGGGGTTCCTGCTCTCTCCTCCGGTGCTGGGTGGGTGGCCTGAGCAGCAGGCTACTCTGCTCTGGATTCTGCTGCTGCCGAGGATACAGAGGGCTCTCCCTCAAGGATCCGTGTCCACGAGTTTCTTCATCCAGAGAGGCAGCCACAGCCCAGTCCCAGATCTCCCAGACACTAGAGGAGAGACACAGGACCAAGACCCACAGCCCAAAGATATATCTTCATGGAGTGCACAGATGACAGCCAGAGGGGGAGGAAAAGAAAAAATAGAGAAAGCAAGAGGGTGATGTGGAGAAGAGACAAATGGCAGAGACGGGGGCGGGGGGATACAGAGACACATAGAGATGGGAGCTTCCTGGAGTGAATCAGAGAGAAAGGAACATAGAGACAGCAAGTGAACAAATCCACACCCACAGTTTGAAGAAACCTGATGAGAAGAGGCGCGGTGGCAAGGGTGTGGTGAGGAACCAGGGAGAAAACAGTCCTAAGAGAGACCCAGAGATGGGCAGAGGGGAAGGATGGAATGCAGGCTGGAAGGGAGGATTGGCAATTCAGACTTTGCAGGGCAGGGAGGGGCCCTGGGCGACTCTGGCATATGGCTCCTGATCTCCCGAAGGCACAGGAGAGCATGGCCATTCATCTCTATAAATAATTTTACCCGCCGAGCCTTCTAAATGGCTTCTCTGTGTCTGTGAAAGCTTTTAAACCCCATTTGCTTAGTAAACATGCAGGAAGCAAACAAAAGCCTCTCCCTGGCAGTGAGGGGGCTGGAAGACCAATTAGACCAAGGAGCGATTAAAAGGAAAAGCGCAGTGCCAGCTGTGGCTGTGGGGGTCCCCTGGCCCTTCATCCCTCCTGGACATCACTGCTCTCTTCTGGATGCACTCTGGGCCATGCGCCTGATCTGCCGGAGCACATGTGGGCAGAGCCATCTTCTTAACACAAGCCTGAGGGAGGATGAGCCTTTGGCTGTTGTGCCTAAGGAGTGAAGAAGTTCTTCTTTGTCTCTGGCCTGAATCTCCATGTTATTTTCTGCCCTCCAGACTTTACATCTGACAGTTTTTCCCCATTGCAGGGATAGAAGAGACTGGAATGCTGTCTAAATAAGGAGGTTCATCTCCCCCGTGTCTGAATGCCAGTGTTCAGGATTGGCCTTGAGCCCTGTTTCCAAGAAAGACAAGTCACAGGGCCCCAGCTAGCTTTCTTCTGTTCCTAAATCTTACACAAGGGGTTGACTTTCCATTGTTTTTGGCTTTGTATTAACAAAACCCAGACAATGTTGACTGTGGGTTTCCAACCTCTCAAAAAACAACAGTTACACGGGACCATCTGTCTGATCATTTGCAAAGCCAGTCTTTGGCACTCCTTCTGGCCCTAGCCATGGTCTATGAGCCACCCATAGTAGGATTGGCTCTTTGTCCCCGTTAAGACTGCTCAGGTCCGATTCTGGACTTGGTCCAATAACTAAGAATCCCCTTGGATATGGATTCTGCCACCAGCTTGTTCCCCATCCCCTCTGTTGTTGAGTGGCGGCTTTGGGTGCAATAGAGCATTGCTGGGCACTCGAGGTGTATCCTTTGGGGACCAGGGACTCTGGTGAGCTTTCTCATCAAAGTTTATGCTTTATAATCTGCCATGGCACCTGAGCTGCATACTGCCAACCCCTACCTGTCCTTATTGCACACAGCTAGTGGCTGTGCTGAAAGCCCATTGAGGCCTAGCCTCAGGGATACACCGTGACTCCAAGAGCTCATGAGTTGAAAGCAGGGCCTCCAGATGGTGATGCTAGTGGGAGGGGGCTAGTTCTTGAGAACAGTGTCTTCATCAGCCGATCTATGCATCGTAGCTGAATGGGCTGTTAAGAGATCAGATCTACTTGGAGGAAGTGTTTGCTGGAGCCTGTTCTTGAAGGATCTCTCTTGTCTCCACCCTTCCCGACTTGTGCTCTCTGCTTCCTGGCCACTACGAGGGGAGCAGCTCTCTTCCATCTTGGCTTCATCTCAGGTCCACAGGCAATGGAGGAGCCAAATCACCATGGACAGAACCTTCTGAAACCATGAGCCCAAATAAACCTTTAAGGTGACATTTTCCAGGATTTGTTCTTGTGATGAAAAATGAATACATGTGCTATGTCCCTGATACACGTGGGTTTGCCAGACTCACACCTGTCATCCCAACTACTCCGGAGGCTGAGGCAGGAGGTGTGAATGCTCAGAGTCAGCCTGGTTAACTCGGCAAATCTCTGAGTATCACAGAATCAACTGAGACTCATGAAGGCTCACAGAGATCAGGGAGACTGTAGGAGCCTGATGTAGGTCCTCTGCATGTATGCTATGGCTGAGTAACTTGGTGTTCTTGTGGGAATCCTAACAGTGGGAACGGGGGTTGTCTCTGACTCTTTTATCTGCTTGTGGGACCCTATTTCTGGGTTGCTTCATTCAGCGTTGATGTGATGGTCTTATTGTAGCTTGCTATGTAGTGTTTGGTTGCTGTTCCTAAGAGGCTTGCTCTTGTTGAGGGGAGGCAGGGGGTTGTGGATCTGGGGAAAAGGGAATATGGTCGGAGGGAGAGACTAGAGGGAAGGAAAGGAAGGAAAACTGCAATCAGGGTGTAATATATCAGAGAAGAATAAAAATTTTAATAAGACTACTGGATATGGAGCTCACTAGTAAAGTACTTGCCTGGCTTGTGGTAGTTAATTCCCAGTATGAGGTATGAAGACAGTCATGTGATTAGTATCATCAACTTGACAGAATCTAGAATTGCCTGGTAGATGGGTCTCGGAGCATGCCTGTGGGGGATTACCTTGATTGTATGAGTTGATATGGGAAGACCCATCTTAGCTGTGAGCAGGATCGGTTCCTGCTGGACTGTATGAAACTGAGAAAGACTGCTGAGCACTAACTGATCACCCTCTCCTTCCTGATTCTGTGACCAGCTGCTTCAGTCCTCCATAGAATTGACGTCCCTTGCCATAGCGGGCTGCATCCTTGAACTGAAGCCAGAATACACCTTTTGTCCCTCGTGTTGCTTGTTTGTGAAGGCAGGTTTTTTTGTTTGTTTTGTTTTTAATTTTTGTTTTCTCTCACAACAGTAACAGAAGCTGAGATAACTTACTTCCCCAATCTCCCAGGGTCTAGCTGGGGAAACTGATGCCAGAGTGAGGTGGTAGCATTCACATTTGCATCTGATCCATCCCTCGTTCAGTTATTAGTGCAGCAGGGCCAGGCATTGTTTGGGGATAGGGAAAAACTAGGGTGACGAATGTCATGCTGTTCGGCTGGCTTGGGCTTGGGTCCCCTCCCAGTTACAGAGGCCAGAGCTGTGTCCCCCAGCAGCCCCAGGATCTGCTTCCCCCTGTGTACACTTGGGCTTCTTCACCTTTGTATGCATCCCTGTGGTCCTGTGAGCTTTCATTGCTCCTTTATTAATTGGCTTTCCTGTCCTCAGGATTATTTGATTGCCACTTAATTGCTTGATGGCGACAAGGTTTATTTTTGTTCTTTTTCTCTCTTAGAAGGGGGGGAGGGGCGCGGATGCTGAAGAATGGGCCAGGCTGGCTGTTCAGGGCTGTCTCATTTCCCAACAGGGTCCTGCTGTCCCCTTCCCATCTGCCACCCTATCAGGAGGGAAGTGAAAATCCCTGAGGCTGCCCCAGCTCTAAGCCACAGACCTTCTGAGGCTTTTGAAGCAAGGACAGCTGGGTGTTCATGGACTCATTAAACTACTGTTTTCAGAGCTCTGCCCTGAGTCAGCTGACTGAGGCCTGAACAGGTCCTCCACTGTAACTCTGTAAGTGGGAGCCACTGGGGTAAGGGAAGCTCTGAGGAACTAGCCTAGGGCCACAGAACCAGGATGGGGCAGGAGAAGAAGCCAGTTCTGTGGCTATGAGGGGAGACCACTCTTTCCATATGGGAGCCTGGAGGTTCAGAGTTGGTGAAGGCTGCAGCCTCCAGAGGTGGGCGGATCTCTGGAAAACATACACTTTTCCGTTTATCCACTGGGCACATAGTAAACACCCATGAGGTCCCAGGCACATCATTAAAAATGGGAGGGTGACTGTGATATGCTTCAATACTGTTCTCCTGAACTTTAGAACAGTATAGGCTAGACCCACCTACCGCCTGTAGGGGTGATCTGAGTCTGTGAGGTATGCAAGACATTTGCTAGGTCCCTGGCATTCAATACTCATAGAAACTCTGTACAGAAGAACCAGGAAGGACCGTTGTCCAGCTGTGGGCTGCAACATAAACAGCTGGAAGGATGTGCTCATTTGCATAGTTACAAACGGGGGGCAGAATTTGCTTCAGATCTTTGGGAATCCACATGTTGGTCCCTGGATGTTTCATGTTGGGAGATGGAGGGTGCATCTGCTTCTAGCGTGGGCAAAGGTGCAGCTGCGGATGGCCCATGCTCGCCGGGCATGTGTTGGAGCACAGACATGAGGACATCATATTGGAGGAGAGGGTGTCTGCCAAGAGGAGCCCCCTTCGTTTACAGGAATCATAACCCACACCTGGCATGGAGCACCCTGCATAATGAAGCTGTCCCCAATCCTCAGAGCTCCCTTGTTGAGGACACCCATTCCCTTCCACCACACTGGGACCTGTAGGGCTGCTCTGACTTCAACTGGACTCTCCCCAGCCCTTCCCCCAGCCAACAACTTCACTTGGCTGGCCTTCAAAGCCTGTGGGATCAGAGTCCAAACTCATCGGGCTTCTTTCTGAATGCTGAAGACTGTTCTACCAAGCTTCACCAGATTTCACCAAACCAGGGATCACAGCCTAAAGTGCTAAGAATCTAAACTTTCTCATGCTAACAAAGTAACCCAATGGAAGGGTTATGAGATCCCTGAGTCTTGCTGTCCCCTCCCTCCCTTGTGCACACCACCTCCTACCCCTGCTCTTTGCTACACACCACCTACCCTCATCTGCAGAGCTGGCAGGGCTTTTGCTTGTCTGGCACTGGTTCACCGGTTCTGGCTTCTCCCTGAGCTTCTTGTCAGCTTACCTGCTCACTGCCTCACACTGACTAATTGTCAAGATATGAATTTTAGTCCCCAGATGCAGGGCTCTGATGGGCTTAGCATAGCCTGGTTTCACTTCTGGCTCAATCTCTGGCCCAACCACTTCTGGTTGTGCCCTTAAAGCATGGAGCCCCATGGGGCTAGGACTGCCCTTGTTTGAGGCTCTGCCTCTCTAGCAATGGGCAGCAGACCCGAAAGCCATGAATGACATTGGACTTCCTCTCTTCCTTCACACACACACACACACACACACACACACACACACACACACACACACACACACACACACACTTGTACTTGGAAGCCTTTGGACTCCAACCCCTGCTGTCTCCCCAACCTGGGACTCCTCCCCACAAACCTCTGTCACCCTCTAGTGGGTGTCAGCCCCCAGCATCTTTCAGTGACCCCTTCCATACCCATATACTATAATGGCCACCTACTTGTACTCTCTCTGACTGAGCCCAGCGCCCCAACCACCATCACTAGCTCTGGTACACCATTCTTCACCCCAGTCTATTCCCCACCTCTATTCAACGACCAGCACTGATGCTCTAAGTAACTAGATGGCCTGGGATGCCGCCTCACAGGGCAACCTTATCACCCACCTCTTCTGACATTCTGCTTAGACTGAGAACGTTTCTCCTCCCAACGCAACAACCACACACCCCCTACCCTGTCTGCTGCCCCTCCAGCTTCCCCCATCCCCACTCCTCTGCTGGCATTCCTCCCCTTCCCTCCATAGTAGACCTTTTTCAGTCTAGGATCACAGCGTCCATGTGCTTAGCAACCACTCGCAGCAACCTCAGCTTTCCCTGGCTGACTCTGTGGGATTGCGGTTCCTATTGTCAGCCCCGTGATTTTCTGATGTCCCTCCCCGCTTCTTTTTTAAACACGGGGTAATTTCAACCTTCCTTTCACAGATGAGCAGCTTTCAACTTTGGCTCTGGAACTTGGCTTTGATTTATTTTTTGATCCTCTGAATAGATTTTCTCCGATCAGAGAGATCCCTGGTCCTTGGGGCCATGAATGGAGCTTCAGCAAAAATGACTGCTGAGACCCAGGAAGACGAGGCCATCGCCCGAGGGTGCACAGGTTCATTAGGGGTGAGGACCTGAATGTCCTACCTCCTCCTGTTTGGACTCTTTTCACCCTGCTGCACAAGGTCATTTTCTGTAACCTGCCAAAACTATGCATTAAAGAGCAAAGGCAGGAGATTGGACCAAGCAGCCTCACCTTAGAGAAGACAAACAACGTCAGGCCAAACAGGCCCTCATGGAGACTGGTTTAGTTAAGAGGACTGCCCTTGTGTGACCCACAGACCTGAGTGTATTAGGATAACAGCTGTCCAACACCCCCACACTCGCAGAGACCCCAATCTCTAAGCAGAGCCCTGAGTCCTAAGGGCTCTAGGAGCTTTGCTTCCTGACACTTGGCACTGCAGGCTCCCATGTTGGGCCCATCATACCAGCTGGTGCTATAATAAAAATACAGCTTTATCTGGGGCTTTCTACTCACTCCTTCCTTTACCTGCCAGTCACACCCAGCCTTCCAGCTGTTGCACAGATTGGAAGCCATCGTCACTCTGACCACTCCTCCTATCATATCAGTAGCTAGCAATGCTCATAGGAACGCAGAGATTTGTTAAGTCCCGCAGCAGGCATGAGGATCTAGAACTGGAAACGGCCTGGCTCCGGAGCCCAAGCTCTTCCTCTCTGATTTAGGATGAGACCAAGTGAAGATGGATGGCAGGACCAAGGCAGAGGGTGAAAAGAGAAATAATGCTGTCTGTCAAGACTGTCAGCCACCACCATGCAAACGGGCTGTGCAGATAAGCAGGCAGCCAGGATGAGGCAGGAAAATGGGGTGGTAGGGAGGAGAGGAGGATTTCAGAGGCTTCAAGATTGAGACTGGAGAGAAACAAAATGGCAGAGGAAGACTGGACACACCACCCTGAGTAACAAAACGGAGCATGTACAGAAAGAGTGCATTGTATATAAATAAACCATAAAGCCGGGCAGTGGTGGTGCATGCCTTTAATCCCAGCACTTGGAAGGCAGGGGCAGGTGGATTTCTGAGTTCGAGGCCAGCCTGGTCTACAGAGGGAGTTCCAGGACAGCCGGGGCTACACAGAAAAACCCTATTTCGAAAAACCAAATAAATAAATAAATAAACCATAAAGAAATTAATGTTCCCAGCCTGCCCCTTGCTCTGTCTCTTTGGGGTCTTGGCTCCTCTCCAGAGCTGGCCTATTTCCAAGCTCGGAAGTGGTTTCCTTTCACAAACCACCTCCATTATAGTTACTGACCACATGACTTTTTCCAAATTTTGGTTCTGGGACACAGGAGCTTGAAACTTTTGGTGGGGGCCCTCTGAACTCAGATCTGTGTGTATACTAAGTGTGCACCTGACCAGCCCCAGCAGACTAGACATTTCTTCTGCATCACGCTCTGAGTAGAAGTTGTGGCCCTGGCTTCAAAATGGAACTAGATGCACATAGTGTGCCTGGGGTGATGAGGGCAGGCACTTTGTCCCCTGCAGATGTAATGGTGATTGGGGGCAGGGGAGGTAGCCTTGGCTCTGTCGGGTGAGACATGAAGCCACTGTCTTTTGAGCTTCATTCTTAGAAGGACACTGCCTGGGGGTTGGAACTTACCCAGAATAAAGGCCAGGATTCCTGCAGTAACTATCTGGCTCCATGACCCACAGAGCTTGTGACCTCACTGACCTGACTATATTCCTTGCTTCTGTTTTCACTGACACATGGGACCTTCCAGGCAAAAGTGTGACCTCTAAGCCTGTGGCATCTCAGTCCCCTGGCTCTGTGCTAGCCTCACTCTCTTCCCCTTCCTGGAAGTGCTAATAAACCCCGTTCCCCATGATTCCACCTCCACAGCCCTGTCTTTTCTCTCACATCTCTGTGTCTGGCCACCTAACCTGTACAGTCCTGATGTCTGAGGGTATTTGGTTGTTTCGCATAGAAGCTCACGAGGTAGAGGTTTGATCCACTGTGTTGATTGCCACCCTGAGTTTCTAACAGAGCCTGGCATGGGAGGATGTTATCACAGACTGAGGTCTGTGGCTTCCTGCAAGCAGGGGCCAGCATCATCTGGTCTACAGGTAGAGGAGGTTCTCAGAAGTCACTAGAAAATGTCAGTTCCAGGCACCTGTAAAATTGCTCAACTTCGAATGTTTTGGAAGGAAGTACGAGCCCAGATACAAGGCCAGGGAGGACATTCCTACTGAGTAGCCTCAATGATTGTGCTGATTAAAGCCTGACACTGGTTTCTACTCCAGCATATGTTTCTTTTCAGTCAGGAAGAGCTAGGCTGATACTAGGGGTATGAGTGTGTGTGTGTGTGTGTGTGTGTGTGTGTGTGTGTGTGTGTGTTGCAAAAAAACCCGATAACTATATTCAGAGCCAATGACAGTCATGGGGGGGTGTGGAAGGGAGGCAGAGCTGCCTGGGGTATCTTGCAGAGATTCAGGGCCACTGCACCTCATGAAGCTAGGATTCCTACTGTACCATTGTCTTTTGGGGGTGTGGCAGGTGTGTTTGTCTTTGTCTCTCCTGCAGAGGTGCTGGCTCTTTAAGGATATGGACAGTGTCACCTGGCTTTGACCCTTAAGAGTTTCTGGCAGGAGGCCAGCGTACAGCAGAAATCCATCTGCCTTAGCTGTACCAGGGACAACAGTGACTACCCAGACTCTGATCTTCAGTAGGAGAAACGTCAATGGGAACACACCTTGCTGTCTTTGACCTCTTTGGGGCACCCATAATATAAGTGATCCATGTATCTCTCCAATACTATGTGAGTATGTGAAAGTTCCATTCCAAACTCCAGGAGCCACTTCAGAGGGATGGCAATGACTATTCTTTCTTTCTAAGGTACCAATAAGGAGAAACTGTGCCAGGGCTCATTGTGTGCCCTAGGGACCAGCTCCTCTTTGCCCTGTGGTATTTCCGGCTTCCTTGGATCTACCCTTTCCTTATATAGGGTCCATTGTCCATTCCATGTATGATGTCAAGACCCATGAGTGTCCAGGGCTCCTCTGCCAACCTCATTCTCACCCCACCCACACACACCCTGCAGAAAGCTCACTGAGGTGTGGCTTTGAATAAGCTTTGCCTTTGGGACTGTCAGTGTAACCCATTGTCTACAAGGCATTTGTAGTCCCTCATAGAATTTAAGGCTATTCAGGATGTGATACCAGCTCTAATTTTCAACTCTAGTTCCCTGTGGTGCCTTCATTTCCAGTGTTCCCTCTACCCATGTGGTAGAGACTCCCAGCCCAGCAGCAAATCCACTTCAAACATCCAGGGCCTCTCCTCATACCCCACCCCGAGCCTCCAACCAGCAGAATACTGACCCAGCCAGTCCCAGCCTATACTGAGTTTAGTGTGAACATCTGGAGGCCTGTCAAGGACTTACTCTTAAGCTGACATACGTCCCTCCATGCCAGCCAGAGGCCTTGCATACATTGGTGCTCTATACGTGTGTCAGGATGAGACATGGAAGATTCCAGGCCAAAGTAGAAGTGACTACCAGCCTGGGAGTGCATGGCCTGCTCATGTCTTCACACTTCCTAGTTCTACGACATAATAAAAACCATGTTTTTTGTTCCCGGCTCCTGGCACAAAGTTCTTAAAACCCTCTGAGTCTCCTGAGTGACAGGCATGTCTTTGCTGGTCTGTAATAAGCTACCCTCAACCATCTCTGAGTCTCTCCTGCTAAGGAGACTATGACTGCTCTTGCACATAGTACCAGGTAGAGGCTTAGAGCCAGAGGAACCACCCTAGTGATTAGAAAGTTCTAGAACTTCCAGCCCTACTTTCCAGTCTCTAAGAAGACAAGAGAGATGCAAGGCCTGTTGGTCACCAAAAGTCCTGGCATGCTTACACAATTAAATCTGAATGGAAATAGAGCTCTAGGGACATCCAAACTAGGAGAGAACACAGAGTGGGGAGATGGGGTTTTCCTCATAGCTCAGAAGTACATCTGCTGTCTGTTATTCATAATGAATGGCAGCACAGTATTGTCATGAGTGGAAAATTATGAAACTGTGGGTAGAGAACTTTGTAGCCACAACAGACAGAAGTGAGATGTCTGACTGGTATGTCAAGTGCAGATGGACCTTGTAAGACTGAGCTCTTGAACTTGTGCTCACTCTGGGTAGTCAGCGAGATTCAGATGGTGTTGAAGCATGTGTCAGAAAATCTGAGAATTGGTTAGATGATGGAAACACTTCTCACACTTTTGCTTGTATTAATATATGCTGTGGGTTGTTGCGGAAAGTATTAAAAAAGAAGGAAGGTATAGCATGTTCCCACACTACACTCTGGTTCTCTCATCCTGGTGGGCTGGCCAGCCATGCACTGGCAGACAATGGGCAGCCTGCTTTTATCTTGTGGAGCTCTGAAGCTCCACAATCTCTCCACCCAGCTCACTAGGTTCCCACTGGTGGGTCACTACCATGCCAGCCCCATGCTTCAATACCCCCATGGCCTCTGTGGTGCACATCAGGCAAACCCACACTTTGCCGCTGTACCTTTCTCTCTGGAACCCAGACGAGCTGCTGCATGAAGGAAAACACAACACAAACTTAGCTCAGAAACAATGGTAACTCAATCTCTGGGTGCAACGGATGAAACCTAATCTTGTAAGCCTTATTTAAATCTGATTCCTCTGGTGGTGAATCCTTGCAGATCCACCATACCAGGAGACTCTAATGCTACCTACATGCTGTAGCAAAGGGCCATTCCAAAAGGGCCCACTCTCTCTCCTGCTTCCTCTCTTCCTCTCTCCGACCTCAAAGAACCCCCACACGCCCAGCGATTGGCTCCTTTATTCATTAGGGGATTGGTTCACAAGAAGTCACAGGTGTAACTCACTCCTTGTCTGAAGCTCCTCACAGGAGGACAGAATTGGCAGAATACAAAAACCCCAGGGCTATCCACAACAGTAGTGTGACATACGTGCTTACTAAGCAAGTGCTCCACCACTGAGCTCTAACCCTAACCCTGAGTGAACTTATTTCATCTGCAATGGTCAACACTGGCTCTCATCTTTACAGATCTAGAATGGCTATAGAGAGAACTCTTTGGGTGTGTCTGTGAGGGATTATCTAGACTGGGTTAACTAAGGTGAGAATACTCATTCTAAATTTGAGTGAAACAGCTCCCTGTGGTCTTTGACTGAATGAGAAAGAGAAGAAATTCAGCTGGGCATTAATCTCTCCCTCTTCTTCCTGACAGAAGATACAATGTTTCCTGGCAGAAGATACAATGTTACCAGTGACCTCCTGCTCTTGCCACTGTATCTTCCCCCACTGTAGTAGATAGACTGTATCCCTTAAAACTGTAAGCCAAAAGGAACCCTTCCTTCCTTCAGTCACTTTTGTCAGATATTTGGTTGCAGAAATGGGACAAGTAACCAATATGTTCTCCAACAAGAGCCCTAAAGTGGACACTGTTTCCACACGCCTTTACAAACAGGAAAGCTGAGACCAGAACCCACATAAGGTTATAGCTAGCAGCACAGCTGGCATGAGAATATGAGTGGTCCAGCAGCTCTGACAACCATCCCCTGGCTCCTAAGACTGCTGCACACTTCTCCATATGCTAGCCGACCACATTAGGCTCCTATGCCTGTGAAGCCCTTGAAACCCTGCCTTTCCTTGGTCAGGAGGCACAGAGAGCCCCAGCTCCTGCCAAGGCTAAACAGGGCAGGGCTGGTTTCCTGTAGTTTCTGTCCTGGTGGTTGAGTCATGGAAGGGGAGAGAGCTGTTCAGATGGACGGTCCTGAGTCTGGCCTGGGAAAGATGCCGGGAAGAAAAGCAGGACTGCCTATGGGAGATGCTCGGGGGTTCCTGCCAGAAAGATGAAGTGTGACTGACAGAGGACAAGAGTGAAGGGTCTAGAGGGAGAAAGGAGCAGTATGAAGGCAACTCTCTATCTCATACCAGTTACTCCCACCATGCCAAAGACACTTCCCAAGACACCCAAAAGGGATGGGAAGATCCTTATGGGGTCTCAAGGCATCCCCCAAGCCAAGAAAAGAAGTTCTAGAAAAGAGAAATCAAGGATCCTATTTCAAAACACAAAGCGGGCAGTGATAGAAGATACCTGATGTCAACCTCTATCTCCTACACATGTGCACACACGTGAATACACACACACACACACACACACACACACACACACACACACACACACACACACCAAAAGACTTCCAGGCTCTGCTTGCCTGGCACCCAACATCTGGATAGAAAGTTGAAAATCATCAGTGCTTAAAGGCAGCTTTGTTTTTCTTTCTCTTGGCATGGAGCCGTGGGTATTTAAAAACTTCTGGAGGAAGATGAGCTGGCTGACTCTACTTTTCTTGCAGATGTTATCCCTCTAGGCTCAGCCTGAGTATGGATGTCATAGAGTCTTCTGGAGCCTGGGAAGTTGAGAGCTCTAGCCAAGGAAAGAGAGGGAGAGTAATATGACTGCAGGCCCTTTTGGACCAGCCCATCCAGCTCATTCAGAGACCTGACCTCTTGGCAGGGAGTATTTGTTCTCCTTCCACCTCTTGCACAGCCCCCAGCTGCAGGCAGTGGGGGCAGCCTTATGTTTATACATCTTCCTCTGGGATTTGGCCAGCCCAGCACGAATTAGCTAGCGTCTCCCAGCTCCGGATTATGCAGGCAGTGACTCTTATCGAATCTGGCAAGCAGATTTATGAATCAGTCGATATTTATTGCAGAGAACAATCTATCTTCAAGTCTGGTCTATGCTCTGGGCACACCCAAGGGTCTTGATGCTAAATGTTGGAAAGGTCCTCGTGAACACATCAGAGGTGGGAGTGACAAACAGAAGCCTGGCATCAGTCAAAAAAGAAGGGAAATTACAAGGTGGGATGATGGATCGGTTAGAAGGGGGATGTCTACTTTATGGGTCCCATGTTTGACCTCTCCAACCCTTTCCCACTCTCCACTCCACCTGATTGGACACATGGCAACAAACTGTTGTGAGACTTGAGCTCAAGCAGAATGCAAAACTTGATAGGATGCGAGATAATGCTTGGGGAACTTGCTATCAGCCCTTTCTAATGAGTTACTCTTTTGTTCCCTTCCCTGCCCACTGGCCCATTAAAGAAAATAATGGAGTCTGAACTCCGGAGCTGTCTTCTGATGGGCCAATCAGGAAGCCAAGGTTATGACTCAGCTAGAGTAGACAGGATCAAGACTTTTAGGATGCTCTCATTTGTATATCTGCATGGATTGGCTAAATCACTGCCAGCTCTCAGTTTAGGCAGAGGGAACCCAGATATCTACTCACTCAAACTCTGCTTTTGAGAGCTAGGAAGGATGGCCTACTGAATAGAGCCAAACTCCTTGGAAGGACAGGAACAAGGGGCAGAATTTAAGATGGATGAAAAGGAAGAAAAGAGGTTTCCAAAAGCACCCCCCTTCTGCCTCTACTCAGCCCTAACTCAAACCTCTTGCCCTGCCCTTCCATTATTTCTCTGGCCCTGTACCCCAGGATGATTACACTCCAGGTCCTGACCCCACAGCTCACCCTATACACCCTTTCTTAAAGAAAATCCAAGGCTCTAAGGTAGTGAAGGAAAGGCAGGGAGGCATACAGGAACCTAGTTCATCTCTCTGACGCTGTAAAATGGGCTCTTCAGGGAGAAACACCTGGCTGCCTTCATGCTGTTCATGTTCACATGGAGGCTGTTCTCCCAGTGCCTGGGGAGCTGGGAGTCAATGACTGGGCATATGGACATTGCATTGCTGGGAACCATCTTTAACCCTGGGATTGTTAGTCTTTGATTTTAATTTGGCTGGATTTCGAGCCATAGAGGAGGTTGAAGCCCACATCTGGGTATGTCTGTGAGGCATTTGAAAAAGATTAGATAGAGGAGAAAAGACCTACCCTCAATGTGGATGGGACTAAGCTATGTAGATATGGTGCTCACAGATTAGCAGTGTGGAAACCCGGGATCTTCAAACACAGGGTTGTCTCTTATTTTCCATCAAGAAGGCTGGGAGCAGAGGTGGTGAATAGCCTGATGACCTCTGTACTTTCTGTATCCTCAGGCCACACTGTCTTCCCAGACTCTTACCATGAGCACTGTCTACCTTAAGCCTGCTTCCTTAGTCTATAGACTCTATCTTAATGGAAGATGTCACTTGTACTTTACAAGAGCATCAATGTAATCATGTCTTCAGCTTTGTTGTGAACACAGGATTGAGTGAACCTGAGGAAACTTTTTTCCAAATTGTATTGTGCTTAAATGTGCTAAAACAAACTATCTGGTGTCAGACGTTCAAAGTTTGAACCAACACTGGCTACTGAGTTGTGCTGAACTGGAATTCCTTCTTACCTCCCCTGAATGACGACAGTCTGCAGGTTGTGGTGTTTGTAGACTCGAACCCTTCCCTTCCCTCCACACACCCCTGGAAGCATTCATAGGCTGGAGAATCAAACAGAATAAAAGGAGAAGAAGAAACTAGCATAGAACCTGTGTCTTCTCTCTCTGTTTCCATATTGAGAACAACTCTCCCCTGTGAAGTACTTTTGTCGCCATGTTGCATGGGAAGAAGCAACCATGGGCTGAACCTGCTGAAATTGTGAACCAAACACGTCTTTCCTCCTGTAAGCCAGTTTTATTGGATAATTCATCAAAGCAATGCAGAGGAAACAAATACATGCACGCACACACACATGTGCATGCACATGAGTGTATGCATACACACCTACACACACATGCATGCACATGCACACACATGAATGTGTACATACACACAGAGCCTGAGCATACACACACACAGAGTGTGGGCCCACAGTTGACCAGAAGTGCTTCTTTCTTGACTTGCAGAGACAGGCATTTATGGATGGGACACATGGGCAGGTAGAAAGGACAAATCATAAACATACCCCACAGTTGGCAAGAAAGCAGGAAGTGAGTGGCGCTAGCCCCTGAGACCCTCGCTGGGGCGAAGAGGGATGACAGCCTTTCTCTCCTTGGTCCCCATTCAAGCCAGGACAACTGGACACCTGAGTTCTTGGCCTTGCTCTGAGCTGTTCTTGTCCAGACCCCTATGAAACAAGGAACTCTCTTCTCAGAAACCTGGAGAGACAGATAACGAGACAATATGTACTGGCTGGTTTTGTATGTCAACTTGACACAAGCTGGAGTTATCACAGAGAAAGAAGCTTCAGTTGAGAAAATGCCTCCATGAGATCCAGCTGTAAGGCATTTTCTTAATTAGTGATCAAGGGGGGAGGGCCCCTAGTGGGTGGTGCCATCTGTGGGCTGGTAGTCTTGGGCTCTATAAGAAAGCAGGCTGAGCAAGCCAGGAGAAGCAAACCAGTAAGTGGCATCCCTCCATGGCCTCTGCATCAGCTCCTGCTTCCTGCCCTGCTTGAGTTCCAGTCCTGACTTCCTTTTGTGATGAACAGCAGCATGGAAGTGTAAGCTCAATAAACCCTTTCCTCCCCAACTTGCTTCTTGGTCATGATGTTTGCGTAGGAATAGAACCCCTGACTTAGACACAGTATATGTGAAGGGATTGAAGGGTAGCCATTCAGGGAGGCAGGCCAGAAGAACTCAAGTATGCAGAAGAGATGTCTGTATTCAAAGTATCTGGAAGTAGAGGCAGGAAAGAGAGTGATCTCCCTGTTACCAGAGGCATCCAAGGGTACTTTGGACAGCCATCTGCTGTAGAGAATGATTTCTGGACACTTCCCTGCTCTGAATGGGAGTTTTGCATAATGTGTTGGCTGTTTCTGTTTATGAATCTGTGATTCATCCCATGAATGTTTATCAGCTGCCCACTGGACCCAGCTAATGCTCCTGTCTACTGCTTCCCTCTCCTAACCCAGTTTCCCCTCACACAGAGGGAATGTGCTGTGTCCACGACCTCAGTGGGCTTAGCCAGCTCTGACAGCTGCCTTCTTCAGAATGACATTGGAGTAAGAAGAAGCCATGCACCCACCCTCCTCTCCCATCTCTGCCCTCCTGATTCTTGTTCAGCTACCCCTAACTTAGTGAAGTTGAGACAGAATGAACTTCTCCTGGCCTGGATGCCATTAGAAACAGATGGCTCTGTTGCTATGGATACCAAGGAGCTCCTTGTCCTGGGGGGGTGGGGCTGGGGAGGGGGTGAAAGCAAGCAAAGTGATTTACTTCGGCAATAGCCCAGCCTGGAATCCACATGAATGTTAAACAGGGGTGGCTCCAGGCCATCGCTCAGCCAGACAGATTGGAAACCACTTAAGATGAAAAGCCCCGAACACTTGTACATTCCTTCTCAGGGAGGCCTGAGACTTCTCTGGCTACCCACCCCCACCATACAACCTTGGGCGGGCCAGGGCACTCTTTCTGACTGAGATTTGACTTCTGCCTTCCACTGGCAAAGCTGGAGTCCTAAGAAAGGGGATTTAGGCCTATGGGGGTGAGAGGAAGGGGATTTGCTTTCGACTAAGGGGTGGGGGTTCATTTCTTGTACACATTAGAAAACTAGAGTTCTTTGGCTTTGTCCAGCCACAGATGGGTTACCCTGGAGGGAATTAGGTCCCACCTCCAAGAGTATTCAAGTTGGGCTGGCAGGTCTTCAATCAGGGATTCTCAGGATGACTTTGCCCATCAAGTAACAGATGCACAGGGCAGCTTCTAAAGGGCTTCCTTCAGGTCTGAGAACTGGTGCTGGCAGCAGCAGCCATAATGCAGGGTAGTGAACTGCCTTGCAGTTATATAGATCTGGGCTCTGTCCCAGCTCTGCGGTGCACTTGCTCATGACCTTAAGCAAATTCATTTTCTCTGAACCCATTTCCCTACCTGTGAAATGTGAATCTTAATACTGAAGTTTAAACGATGACTTGGTAAAATGCTTGCCATGCAAACACAAGAACCTGAGTTTGGATCCCTGTTATCCACATCAAAAGCAGAGAGTGACATCACGGCTGTGGTCCCATGCTGGGGAAGTGAGACAGGATGGTCTGTCCTCAGGGCTCACTGATCACCTAGTCTAGCCAAATTGGTGAGTTCCAGGTTCAGAGAAGGATCCTGTCTCAAAACATGACATGGAAAGATGTTGGGGAAGATCTCTACACACATGCACACACAAACAAGCACAAACATATGCTCATATACATGTACATACACACACACACACACACACACACACACACACACACACACACACACACACACAACTTTGTGGGTGTCCTGGCTAGTTTTATGTCAACTTGACACAGGTATAGCCATCAGATAATAGGGAGCCTCCATTGAGAAAATGCCTCCATAAGAGCAGACTATATGCAAGCCTGTAGGGCATCTTTTTAAAACTAGTGGCTGATGGGAGGGTGCCATTCCTACGCTTTCTAAAGAAAGCAGACTGAGCAAGCTATGAGGAGCAAGCCAGTAAGCAGCACTCCTCCATGGTCTCTGCATCAGCTCCTGCTTCCAGGTTCCTGCTCTGTTTGAGTTCCTGTCCTGACTTGCTTTGATGGTGAACAACAATGGGGATATGTAAGCTAAATAAATCATTTCCTCCCCAATTTGCATTTGCTCATGCTATTTCATCACAGCAGTAGTAACTGTAACTAAGACTGGCTGGGGGGCGGGGGGGAGATGGTCAATGTCCCCCATAGCCTCTGGCACTTGAATATTTGATCCCCAGTTGGTGGCTGTTATGGGAGGCTTAGGAAGTGTGTCACTGGGGGAGGGTTTTGAAAGCTTAAAGACTTACACCATTTTGAATTGCCTTTCTCTGCTTCCTACTTGTGGTTGCGATGTACACTCTTAGCTATTCCTGCCATCATGCCTGGTGTGGTGATGATGAACTCCTATTCCTCTGGAACTGTAAACCCAAAATAAATCCTTCTTTAAGTCACCTTTAATCCCAACCCTCAGGAGGCAGAAGCAGGTGAATCTCTGTGAGTTTGAGGCCACCCTAATCAGAAGGACCAGGAGAGATTACCTACTTTCTCCCTGCCCTATTTTGGGGCAGGGGTGTGCGTCAGAGGACAACTATTGGGATTCAGTTCTCTTGTTCCAACGTGTGGGTCCAGGGTATCTGAAATAAGATAATCAGGCCTGGCAGAAGGGTACTCTTACTTGTTGAACCATCTCACCAGCCCTTTGCCTGGATGAAACAAGAAGCCAGTATTCAGTAACCTGAAAAAGGACACTCCCCAGCACCTAAGAATGCCACACCCCAATGCTAAGCATGACTGAGACAATGGCAAATCTTTTGCTGGCAAGTCACTCAGCCTGCCTATGGTGCTTTGGTATGGCAGTCAGAATTGGTGAAGACAATATTATAACCTTCATTGCCATCCTCATTCTCATCTATGGTCCCCTCTCCAGTTTCTGCCACTTACAGCCTTTTCAAAGAACCAGTGGGTAGATAAGTTGGAAATGAAACACGTGGAGAACTAGCTCCAGCATAAGCATTAGTGAGGCTCGTCTGTGCTTCCAGTCCTGTGGTAGCTGAGAAGGTACAGAAGGCTGTTCTCAAGGCCGTGTGCTGAGTTTAAACAACCAGCAACTAAAGGAAGAAATGCAAACATTAGTCCAGTCTATGACGCATCAAAATGAGTCAAAATGCCCCTGACAGTATAACCAGGCAGGATTCCCAGATGGGAGTGCATGAGGTTTGAAGGAGGGCAGAAGCTTAGCAAGTGTGACGTCATGGGGGAGGGTAGGTAGAGTCCTAATCTGGGGAACAGAGAAGGAAGAGGTCAAAGATAGCTGTGTACATGGCCTTCCTGGAAATCAGTGACAGCATCAGGATGGCTTGCCATCAGTTTAGCCTCCTGAAGTCAGGAGAGAGTTTAGGAATCAGGCCTGAAGGCTTCACATGTAAGATAGAGGGTTGGATTGCATTTCCACCCGGCAGGTGAGTGACCTTGGTCAGCTACTAAATGTTCTAAGCCTCCATTAAGCCTCCATTTCCTCATCCTTACAAGGAGGCTAATGCAAGCCCTCTAAAAGGAGTAATTATTAACTGATGTGAGTGCAGATCCTGCTGTGTAGTAGGTGCTCAATAAATAGCAGGGGGTGTTGTTGTTGTTTGCTTCTTTTGTTCTTTGGTTGTTTTTTTTTTTTTTTTCTATAAGCAGTGAAAAGCTCAGGGAATCTTTCTCCTAGCATGTCTCAGGTTAGTGAGTCACAATATGGGAGGAATGAAGGACTGCAGCAAGAGCGGGGACACAGCCAAGAGATGTGTTTAGGGCCCCTGAGTGAAGTGTGGCTTCTCCACAACTCAGTGGAAGCAATGGAGACTGAAGGGTAGAGAAGGAACTGGGAAAGCCATGAAAAAACACTGACGGATGCAGAGCAGAACAAGAGGGCAGCAATGGCTGCACACTTGAAGAAAGGGGGCCCAGGAAAGGGATCTGATGGACCAAAGTGGAGGGGTTCCACATGGAAGCCCTGATCCTCATAAACGCAAATGTTACAGATGCAATCAACAAACACCCTGAAAATCCTCAGTGTGCTAAAGATGTAAATACAAGCAGATGGGGCTCCTGCCCCTAAGGACTTTGTGGAATGGTTGGGAGAAAGAAAAGCACCAACAAATGCATACAGTGAAATGTAACAGACTTTCTCCACCCCATCTGACCAAGTAGACTGCAAAGCAAGGAAGGGTCTGACCAAGCCAGGCTTTACCAGACGATTATGTAGACACAAAGGGAATGTTCTCCAGGGATACTGAAGCAGCAGCTATTCCATAGGAAGAGGCATGAGAGACATACCAATTAAGTTGGGTGCTGCAAACCTATAACCCAGCTCCAGGGGCCCGAAAGGCAAGAGAGTCACGAGTTCAATATTCGCCTGAGCAAGTTAGTGAAACCCTATTTCAAAATAAAAATTAATGAAAACGGGGGCTATTATTGATAGCAAAGCATTCACCTAGCATACATCAGGCCCTGGTGCAATGCTACCAAGAAAATAAATCAAAAAGAGAAAAGGTGGGTCGTGGATTTGCAATTTGTGCTGCTAATCAGGCTGCTCTAGATGCCAAGAGGGACCGACCATGGTGTGGACATCAGTGAGCATTATAATGCCGAAGGAGGAAGGGATGTCGGGGACACTTGGACCACAATGGAAAGGAGATGGCAGGAGATGTGTCCAGTCTCAGAAACAGGAAAGGTTGATCTGAGAAGGCTCAAGGATAACTCTTCCCCTAGGACAGAAGAAATGAAGGAAGTGAAGATGAAAGCATTTTGAAGCAGATGGACAGTGGAAAGGCCTAGAAAATCTACCACTGACCTTTGCAGAAAAGCCAAAAGCAATGGCTTTAGTTAAAACAAAAACTAAAGTAAAGGTCAAGAGATCTAGACAAGCTAGATTGATGAAAGAAAACGAGAGCCCAACTTACGGGTACCAGAGGGTATTTTGGTTTTTACAGACATTAGACACAGGCATTAGAAAACATTATTAACAACTTAGGCAAAATATAAATATTCTTAGAAAATTCAAATTAAAAAAACTGGTACATGATAAAATGGATAACCTAAATATTCCTATGCTTGTGAACTGAAGTGAGCTTGTTATATTAAAATTTCCCACCCAGAAATGGATGATTTCTCTATGAACTCATGAAACATTAAGGAAAAATGGTAGCAGTCCTATACAAATACAAAAAGGTAAGTATTCTCTCATTGTTTTATGTGACTATATAACTCACACAGTAGATTGCCCCCAGTTAACTTTGACACATATTATCAACAAAAGGGGGGCAAAGCAATGAACACTTATCTCTTAGGAACATAGTATTGGAGAAGCAAGCCAGGGTAAGAAAGCAAGAAAACAGAACCAAACAGAAGAACCAGAATTATTTCTCTGCACAGATGACATAATTGTTTACGCAGACAACCCAACACAATCTGCAACTAGCAGTTAAAACTACCAAGTAGCTTAGCAAAGTCATAGGGTAAATGACAGTGCATAGTCCCATTTGAGATTCATAGAATAGCAGCATACTACTGAAAAATAACAAATAATCCATGTATACAATCAAAAACCATAAAATATTTAGGAATATATTTAACAAACGATTCATAAAACTTATATACTACAAACTATAAGAAATGAAAACATGAATTCAGAATGACCTAATTGACCAGCATATGTTATGAGGTTGATGTTGTTAAAATGTTGATTTTCCCCAATCTATAAATGTATTTTTAACTCTATAGACTGAAGATGATCTCAATTTCTAGCAGTCCTTGTTGGCTAAAGTTGACGGGCTTATTCTAAAATGTATATAGAAATACAAGAATCTGAACTCTCCAAGGCAATCTCAGCAAAGAAGAACAAAGTGGAGAGACCTACAGGGCTCCTCTTTGAGGCCTGATGCAAAGGGAAGGCGCCACAAAGGCAGGGTAATGATTACAATTGGATGAAAAAGAACAGAGAGACTCGGGAAGTAGACTTGTGTGGACACAGTCATTTGATTTTCAAGAAGGGCCCATGGCAGGCCTGTAGATAGAGTCGAAGACAACTGGCTACTCACATGGGAAAACATAAACTTGACCTCCATCTAACACAATGCATAAAACCTACTGCGAGATGAACATGCGTTCAAGTATATGAGGTAAAACTATGAGGATTTTAGAATAAAACAGAAGAGTTGTATCATCTGCCAGAAGGCAAGCTTTCTTCAATAAGAGGCAAAGCCTGATCAGTTCAGGCTGGTGAGATGGCTCAGCAGGTAAAGACACCTGCCGCCAAGGCTGGCGACCTGAGATTTGTCCAGGAACCCACATGGTAGAAAGAGAAAACCAAGTCCTGCAAGTTTATCATAAAAACAAAAAATAAAAAGCAGAAAGAACAAAGAGAACCCCCTGAGCAAGTTAGGGATTTTATTTCAACCTGGTAAAAGTCCTGCAGCTAACGTCAGATGGACTGATGTACATGCGCGCTCTCACACACACACACACTTATGGGTGCATGCACACATAAGATACTCACATGCATAAGTAAATGGAATGTAATAAAATGATCATTACAGAAGAAAAGAAAGGTCATTTAGATTTCATAAAAATGCAAAATGTCTGTTCATCAAAAACAGTTAAAATGAGCAGAGTTACACTAAGAAGAAATGTTTGCAAAAATGTGCTTATTAGGGGCTTGTATTAAAAACATAGGGAGATCTTTCACAGTGCAGAAATAGAAGCACAAACAACCCAATGGAGAAAGGTAGAAGCTACATCCAAACCTCACTGTGTGACGCCTCATGGCACGTATGACACGACTGCTGACTTCTACCTATGCAATGACCCAGCAGAGATGAGAAAACAGGACCCACACAAAGCCTTGACTGAGGATGTTCTTGGTGGCCCTGGTTTTTGTTGTTGTTGTTGTTTGTTTGTTTAACTTTTTCAACTGGAATCTGTGGTGCTTCTGCAAGATGATAGCAATGACAAGAAGGTACAGGGACAGATTTTCTGAGTGACCAAAGTGCCCCTGCCTTCATAGGGTTTGGGGCCACATGTGTGTGACATACTTAAGGCTTGAGCATCTTGCCATTTCACTGATGTAAAGCCCTGCCCCCTTGCCCACCCTCAGGTATATGCAGAATCACAGACAATGAGAACTTTGCTTTATGAGACACGTACTGAAGTGTCTGAGCGTACAGAACGCTTTCTAATATACTGTGAAAAATGTTTTGTTGTTGCTGTCGTTGTTTGCTTTGTTTGTTATCAAAATTAGTTAGCCTCACAGGGACTCATAGTCCTGTAACCTTGCCCTGTGCACCAATTAGCCAATCGTGCCAGGTTGTAAAACTGAGCCCTCACCAATGGGATGGGATACAGTCACTAGCTGTGTCCCAAGCTCCAGCATGCTTGCTAAATGGGTTTGAGTCTCTGCACAGCCCTTTTTGTAAAAAGAATTGCCTCACAGAGCTACTTTGATTTTAGGTGCCCCGTGTGTGACAAGGAGATCTTCTGTTTGTTTCTGGCATATGCCCAAAGTTTAACGATAGATACTGACATAGGCTTCTCTTGGGGACAATGATAATGAAAATGTTGACAGCTATACAGGCTATACTTTGAGTTGTCCCACATGTTTAGAAGGGTCACAATAAACTCTGGAGAAAGAAGAGTGAGGAGGGGATAGCATGGGCAGTCACTAGGGAATAGGGAACCTCTCTGAACAGCCCTAAGTGAAGGTGAAAAGGAGTTGGTCAGGATGGCTCATGGTAACAGCACCCAGCTGGGACAGTGCTGCTACCATGTACTGGAAAGTCCATGTCATGGTCCCAAGCATTGTCCCTCAAGTCACCCCAGCCAGGTTGAACTCCTTGTCCAATAGAACATCTGGAGACAAGATGTCCCATCATGCAACCACAAAGTTCCTGGGGTAAGGAAGAGGTCTTCTATATCAGATGAGGATCCCCTTGCTGCAGCAGGACCTTAAGTTTTCCTAGGACAGAAAGATTATCTATAGTTCTTCCCATAGGTTGGAAGCTCCCTGGAGATGAGGGACCGCGTCCTCCATCACAAGGTCCCCTGAATGCATCTTGCTCATGGAAGGGCTCCCTTAGCAGGTTGTCAGTAGCTTATCTGCATTTCCCTGAGACTCTCACTTGGGATCTTCAGACTGAGCAGAGAGTAAGAGGGGTGTGATTGACAGGATCCGAATAGGAACACTGTGACTTCAATCACCCTGGGGAGCTGGCATTCACTCACTTGGGTTTCACATGGAGCCAGGAAGATGGCACTAATTCCCTGCGGTGAATGAGGCTTTACATGCCCTAAAGTGAAGACAATTTAACTGACAACTCCCTCTGCAACTGTAAGGCAACACAGGGGTTAACAAGAGGTCATAGGACCTGGAAGTTCACTGGGCAGGCAGGAATGCTGCTGCATTCACACACCAGGACCAAAGGAACCTAGGGTGGGCTAGAGCCAGAGATTGGCAGATGGGAAATGACATTGAAGCCCTGGAAACAGGATTCATGACCCATTCGCTATTCTGCTTTCTAGAAGGTCTATCTGAGAGAAGATCTGGGGAAAGCAGAGAGAACTGTGTAGATGACTGGGAGGAAATGTCCAAGAGCCATCGGAAACACTTCCACAATGTGATTCCCCCACACCTGCTTAAAGTGTGACTATGTTCACAAGAGTAAGTTCCTTAGCAACTGATGATGCATTTCAAAGCCTTACCTAATCATACAAACGATGGTCCCCACCTGAAAAATCAAACACTCTTGGGGTCAGTATGGATAGGAGATATATTTCTCTCCCTATTCCAGCAAGCTCCCCAGAGCTCTCACACCCACCAGCCCCTCCAAGTCTAACTGAATTCCTGGATTCCCTCCGACACTCAGTCTATCTTGATAGCGCAGCTGTTTGTCTTCTTCTGGGTACAGTGGAGGTGAGGAGCATTCTTCTAAGCCATGAAAACCAATATTTCCTCTTCTACATCAGAGTTTTCAAACTGTCATCCAGGATTGACACTTAGCAGACTGGAATCTACTGAGAGCAGGCCAGGTAACTGGAAATCTCTTCTCTAAAGATGACAAAGAGAGAGAGGTAAATGCGTGCTGGGACAGATGTGAGTGAAAATTAGGAAATCACACACACACACACACACACACACACACACTCATAATCACACACACTTATGCACACTCATGTACACATGCAAACACACTCACATATTTACACACAGATTCACACACACTCATACATATACTCATGTACACACACTCATGTGTACACGTGCACACACAGTCACACATTCACACACAGACTCACACACACCAACACACATACTCACATACACACAGATTCACACACACTCATACATACTCTCACACACACTCACACACAAATACACACCACACACATACACACATGCACATATACACACATACTCAGACACACTCATACACACACATACTCACACACCCCACACGCATATACACCATTATTTAAATACTTGAGACAAAGGTGAGGAGTTTTAAGCATTGAAAAGAAAAAGACAAAGATGTCTTCTCTTACGTTAACATTTTAAAATCCACCACAAGAGCAATTAGACAAGAGAAACTAAAGTATCCAAACTAGAAAGCAGGAGGCCAAGTAACATCTGTGAATAAATGACCCAGTTATAGAAACATAAAAGAAGCTCCGAGTAGCTGTTAATGTCAGTTTTTAAAAATAAAACAAAAATGCAGAATTAACCATGATTGTAGTAGTGAGTACATATAATCTCAGAACTCAAGAGGCTAGGGGGAATCACTGCAAGTTTAAGTTAGCCTGGTCTACATGTTCAGTATAAGACTGGCCTGTGTAGCAAATTGAGGTCCTGTCTCAAAAAAAAAAAAAAAATTAAAACAAAATTTCAGGACACAGAATCACAAAAAAGCAATCAACTCTGTTTCTATATACCTGAAATGACAATAGGGAAAATTTAAAAAGCAACTCTGTTCACAAGAATGTCTGAAAGAACAGATTATCTATGAATAAATTTAACCAAGAAGGTGGAAGACTTGCACATGAAAACCACAAAAAGAATTAAAGACAATCTAAGTCAATGGACAGACACTTATGTCCACAAACGAGGAAACTAGTTATCTTTATCGTCCAAGGCCATCTATATCAAATTTTCGATTTTAAGGGTAGAAACATAATAGCTGACTCCCAATTCACATAGCATTACATGAGATTTTTAATAACCAAAATAACAATTACTACAAAGCTATAGGGATTTAGAGCCATGGTAGTGTAAGAATAACCATATAGACCAGTGATTCTCAACCTGTGGATCACGACCCCCTTGAGAGTCATATATCAGACATCCTGCTGATCAGATATTTACATTTCAATTCATAACAGTAGCAAAATTACAGTTACAAAGCAGCAACAAAATAATGTTATGGTTGGAGTCAGCACAATATGAACTGTGTTAAAGGGTCGCAGCATTCGGAAGGTTGGGAAGCACTGGTATAGACCAAGTTGAACTGACAGGCCAGATATAAACTCATTGACTACGGTCAATGGATTTTTGACAAGGCTCCACGTCTCTTCAGTGGAGACAAAGTCTCTTCAACAATGGTGGCTGTACAACTGGATTTTCACATGCAAAAGAGTGGACTGGACTCCTACCTCATAGGAAATACAAAGATCAATGCAAAGTGGGTCAATGATTGACATGCAAGAACTAAAAGTGTAAAGGTCTTACTAGAAAGCATAGAGGTGTCTCTACGGCTCTGGAATGCCCATGGATTCACAGACAAGCAATCAAAAACACGAGCACAAAAGAAAGACATCAGATTTCTCAAAATTAAATATCTTTGTATATAGAAGGTGCTTATCAATAAAGTAAAAAGGCAGCCCATAGAATAGGAGAAAGGCTGTGCAGATGTTTTTTGATGGTGATTTGATATCTAGAATATAAATAAGAATTTCTACATCCAACAACAACAACAAAAAAAGCCAACCAAGTTAAAACATGGACAAAAGACTTGAATAGTGTTTTCTTCAAAGAAAATAGGCAAATAGACAATAAACCCATGAAAAACAGCTCACTGTCATCAACCTAAGGAATCATAAACCCAAATGAGACACCACATCACACCTGTCATCCTGGCAATATTAGTAATAATACAAAATACAGAGTGTTGGCAAAAATATGGAAAAATGAGAGCGTTGGTTCATTGCTGGCAGCCATGTATACAGAACAGGCTCTAGAGAACAATATGTGGGTTCCTTGATACACTAAAAATGGGCTGGCACATGCTACAGAACTCTCTGCTCCAGGGTAAACTCCAAGAGGATTAACAACAGGGTCAAATAGACAATTGTGTATTGATGTTTATTGCAGGCACATTTACAATAGCCAGAAGATGGAAGCAACCAGAGTCCATCAGCACACAGACTGATAAACAAAATGCTGTCTGTCCATCCATGAGATGTAATCTAACCATACGAAGGAAGGACATTCTGACACATGCTCTGTATGACTGAACCCTGGAAACTTTAGGCCAAGTGAAACAGGATAGACACAATAGACATTTAACTGTATGGTTCCATTCGTGTGAAATATCCTGAATAGGTAAAGATGGAGAGACGGTATAATAGAGGGGTGGGGAGCAAGGAGTTAGTGCTTGATGGTAGCAGATTTTCTGTTTGAGTGTGAGGAAGTTTGGGTAATTGGGCCAGGGGTGTAAGTAAGTTGGTGGTTATGTACAACCCCTTGGATTTGTTCCCCAGCACTGTATAAATCAGGCATGGTGACACACAACTGTAGTCCCAGCACTCAGCAGGTTGGAGACACAAGCATCAGTTCAAGGCCTGGCTAGGGAGAGAGTTCATGGGTGTGGTACTTGCTGTGAGTTCAGATCCCAGAATTCACAAAAAAACCTGGATACAGTGCAATCCCAGCCCCCCTACCAGGAGGAAAGATCTCAGAGAATCATCAAAAATTCACACGCCAACTATCCTTCTGTGAGAAGCAGCAAACAAGAGAGCCTGTCTCAAACAAGGTGGAGTGAAGACCAACACCAGAGCTTGTCCCCTGTGACCTCTACACACATGATGCGGCACCTGTATGTCAGAGGGGAGAGGGAGAGAGAGAGAGAGAATCCTGCATGGAAAGGAAAGTTTGAAGGCAGCTTGGGTTGCATGAGGTCTTGTCAAAAAGAAAGTTATTAAAATAAATAGTGATAGTTATATAACACTGTGAATGTAATTAATAACACTGAATTAATTATACACTTGGAGTGTCTGAAATGGAATGTTTAAGTTTTTACCACACTTACTTTATTTGTCACAATAAAAACATTTGAGGCAAGTATTTGCCATGGACTGCTTCTGACATCAGTGCCTGTGCAGGTAGAGATGTTAACTCCTGGAGTGTTGGTAAAGTAGAGAAAACTGAGCAAGTCTCCCACCTAAATCTAAGCTCTCAAAAGCGATTCAATTTTACTTTTCAAAAGATTAACACTTGCATGATTCCCAAATGAAGCAAATCTAAGGAAAATACCTCTGAATCTAGGTCTCATAAGCTCTCATAGATTGTGTGCAACTCACAATCTGCGTGAACTCACAATCAAGAATTTTAACTATATAGTGAAACAAACAACTGTAAATGAAAACCTAGAGAAGAAACCAACAATAAATACAGGTTTGCAATGATTTCCAATATTGAAACTATCTGCTAGATGTAAACTCCATAAATTTGGATATTTATGTTTTCTTTAAGAATAAGATTTCTATAGAATATTCAAAGAAAGTTTTAAAAAATTAAATGAACTATCAGTAAGAGACCGTACAAGTGTTCATGAATGATTATTGAAAGATCAAATGGTACATCTAGAAATGAAGGGATATAGTAAATTAGACACAGTTTAAGAGAGAATTTGGTTGACTGAAAGATCAACCTGAGGAAATTATTCAGAGATAAGATAATGTAAAATAATGAAAAGTTAGGAAACAGAAAAGAAAGTCAAAAGATTCAGCACACATTTAATCAGAGACAAAATGAAAAGATTAAAGAAAAATTAAAGACAAGGTAAAAATAGAAATGACTGAATATTTTTTATGATTAATAGAAAAAACATATTTATAACAGTACAATATGTAACATGTAGGATATTTTAGAAATGTACAACAAATACATTGTTGTGAAGTACAGGATATTTACATAAATATTACATATATAATGTGAGATTATAGGATATCAGAAAAATGACTGACAAAAATCCTAAGGAAAATCACCATCAATCCAGAAAGGTGTGCTCTAAAAAACTGACTCACAAGAGCAAATGTAAAAAACTGTCTTTACAGAAAATCAAAATTTAAAAGAATTCACCACTAATAGAACTTCACTGGGCTGGAGAGACAGCTCAGTGGTTAAGAGCACTGACTGCTCTTCCAGAGGTCCTGAGTTCAATTCCCAGCAACCACATGGTGGCTCACAACCATCTGTAATGGGTTCCGATGCCCTCTTCTGGTGTGTCTGAAGACTGTGACAGTGTACTCAGATACATTAAATAAATAAATAAATAAATAAATAAATAAATAAATAAATAAATAAAAAATTTTAAAAGAACTTCACTAAATGAACTTCTAAAAAAACACATTCCAGAAATAAATTAAAATGATTCTAGAAAGGAGATTGCAAACACAACAGAACTGGTTATCAAAGCAGATTCCACGGAGGGGTGCTGCTTACTCTTGATGGCTTGCTCAGCCTGCTCTCTTATACCACTCAGGAGCACCTGTTGAGGGGTGGCACCACATACAGTGTGCTGAGTCTTTCCACATCAAACATGAATCAAGAAAATGCCTCATAGGCTTACATGCTGGCCAGTCTTGTGGACGCACTTTTTCAATGAGGACTCCTCTTCCTGAAATGACTCTAGTTTGTGTCAAGTTGACAAATAACTAACCAGGACAATTGACTCCTTTTCAGCTTAGCACAACAATACACTACTATTAAACCATAACCTTTCCTTTCTTATTTATCCCCAAGGGCTCATATTAATGTCCCCTGACTTAGCAGATGACAAGCCTCAAGTTCTTTCCATGACCTCTTCATGCCTTGGACCCCTCTGAACCACAGCTTCTGTGTGCTGATCCTAAGGTAACACTTCCAGAAGGCTTCATCTCAATGGTGCTGGTCTCTTCTTAATCACAGCTGATTCTTTAACACCAGTTGACCAGTATCAATTGTCCCATCAAAACAAAGGTTTCACTTTAGTGATTCTGGTCTTACATTTGTCAAAACTGATTTATCAGCCTTGGAAGATCAAGACCACAGATTATCAATTCAAAATATCACTCAAATGGCCACAGTAGAGTGCTTACTTCCCTTTGATAGTTCACAAGCCAGGCATCCGTTGTCTGTATTCCTTATACAGTTATTCTCCAAGCTTCCACAACAGTAGCCCTTCAAGATGTGAGTGCTCAATAGCTTTTCTAGCACAACGTTCTAATGTTATTTCACGTCTTCCCCAAAATGCATCACAACAATACTCCATGAACCTGGTACCAATTTCTGTCCTAATTAGGTTTCTGCTACTGTGATAAAGATCATGCCCAGAAGCAACTGGAGGAAAAAGAGTTTATTTCAGCTTACAACTCTCAAGTCACATTCCATCTCTAAGGGAAGTCAGGGCAGGAACCTAAAGGCAAGAACTAATACAGGCTGTGGAAGAGTGATACTTATTGGCTTGCTTCTTGTGGCTCACTCAACCTGCTTTCTTATACAACTTAGGACCACCTGCCAGGGAGTGGCACCACCCACAATAATCAGGGCTCTCCTAAAACTATCATCAGTCAAAAAAATGCCTCATAGCCTTGTTCACAGGGCAATCTTGTAGGGGCATCTTCTCAGTTGAATTAGTCAATTGAAGACACCATGACCAAGGCAACTTATATAAAGGACAACATTTAATTGGGGCTGGCTTACAGTTTTAGAGGTTTAGTCCATTATCATCATGGTGGGAAGCATGGCAGCATCCAGCCAGACATGGTGCTGGAGAAGGAGCTGAGAGTTCTTTGTTCCAAAGGCAGACAGAGAAAGACTGTCTTCTGCAAGCAGCCAGAAGGGGACTTTCTCTTCCACTCTGGGTGGAACTTGAGCACTAGGAGCCCTCAAAGCCTGCCTATACAGTGACACACTTCCCCCAACAAGGTCACACCTACTCTAACAAGGCCACACCTCCTAATAGTGCCACTTCCTGTGGTCAACCATATTTAAACCACCACATTTTACTCCCTAGCCCCTATAGGCTTGTTCAAACATGAGTCTATGGGGGCCATACCTACCCATAGCATAATGCAAATTACATTTAGTCAAATTTCAGAAGTCCCCATAATCTATCACAGGTTCAACAATGTTTAAAAGTCCAAAGTTCAATGTCTCTTTTGAGATTCATGCAATCTCTTAACTGTAATCCCCTATAAAATCAAAATCAAAAAGCTAATCACATACTTCCACCATCACAGGATATACATTACCACTCCAAAATATCATAGTAAGGAAATACTGGACCAAAGCAAGACCAAAAACCAGCTGGGAAAACTCCAAACTCTGTATCTACATGTCTCATGTCCAGCTCCTTTCAGCTTTGTTGACTGCAACATACTTCTTTCTCCTGTGCTGGTTCCACTCCCTGTTAGCAGCTTTCTTCAGCAGCTATCCCACCACTCTGGCATCTCTAACACCCTGAGGACTGCAAGGCAACTTCAACTCCACAGCTTCTTGTTCTAATGTCCGAGGTCCACACACAGTCGTCTGGACTCCTCCAAAGGGCTTGGGTCATATCTCCAGCTCTGCCCTCTGTAGCACTCTAGGTTCTGGTTGACTCCACGCCACTGATGCTGCTGTTCTTGGTGGTGACGCCATGGTTCTGGCACCTCCAATATGCAGGAGTCTTCCACTGCAACTAGGCTTTACTCATAGCCTCTCATAAGCTCTCTTCATGGTGACAAGCTTCAACTTCTTTGCATGACCCCTTCAGTCCTGGGCCATCATCTGCAACTGAAGCTGCACCTTCACCAATGGCCTTTCCTGGCCCCTCACAGTGCCAAGCCTCAGTTGTTCTCCATGACTCCGTCATGCTTTCAAAATCAGTACCACCTGGGTGATTCTTACACATTACCAGTCCAGCTGCAGCAGGATATACAACCTTGGCCTTCTCTGAAACATAGACTCTTTGTGCTCTCAGAAAACACTCCCCAGAAGATTTCACCTCAGTGATGCTTGTCTCTTCTAATTTCTAAGCTCCAGCTAACCAGCATTAATTGTCCCTGTACTCTTTCTATTCTTTACACTAAAGCCAGAGCTACATGGCCAAAGCTGCTTAGTTCTGTTGCTTACTGGGGATGGAGCATGGCCCTCTTGTTCTAGTACATCCTTCACTGCTTAAGCTTGGCTGTCCTGAAACTTGCTCTGTAAACTGACCTTGAATTCAGAGATCTGCATGCATGTCACCTGAGTGCTAGGATTAAAGGCATGCACTATCGTGCCTGGACCTAAGCTTTTCTTTACTGGAACCTATTCTGTTCCATGCTATCCTTAAACTCAAAGATCTGCTTGCCTTTGTCTCCTGGGATTAAAGGCCTGTACCATCATTCTTGGCCCTAAGCTTTTCTTTAATTCCATTTCACAAGATCTTTGTAAGTTTTGGATTGTAGTTCATTCCAGATATAGTCAAGTTGACAACCAAGAATCGCCATTACAATCCATCCCTTGTCAATTTGACACATAATCATATCTCCTTATATCCAAATAAAAAATAATAACCAGGTCAGAATAACACCTAACACGATATAACTATCTCTTGTTGAACTGCAAATGCATAAACAATAAACTTAACAGGGTGGGATCTTGTTCCAAATCACTACTCTCTTAATCTGTTTGTCTCCTTGAAAACGAGATTTAGCTCCATTCTACTTTCTGGTTGGTGCCCCTTTAATACTTGAGTCATAGGAGGAGTCTCTCTTCCACACTGGACAGAGCTTGAGCATAGAGACCTCAAAGCCCACTCCCACGGTGACACACTTCCTCTAACAAGGCCACACCTATTGAACAAGGCCACACCTATTGAACAAGGCCACACCTCCTAATAGTGCCACTTCACATGGGCCAAGCATATTCAAACCACCACAGGCTTCTTCTTTCTAAATGACTCTAGTTGTGTCAAGTTGACAATCTAACCAGGATAATCATTGTTCTTCATTCTATTACAGAGAGAGAGACACAGAGACAGAGACAGACAGAGAGACAGAGAGAGACAGAGAGACAGAGACAGAGAGACAGAGAGAAACACACTATAAGTTATCCCGCAATAAGAGAACCCCAGAATCACAGGAAGGCAAACAATATTTTAGGCAGACTCTGCAAAATAGGGATTGACCACAACCACCCAGAGAAGGGGCTACAGAGTGCTCAGGGCCTGGGGTATCACTGCAAGTCGGATGGAAGCCATTGGGGGAGTATAACTTATGTTGTTTAAGAGCCATGTGATGGAGCTGAGGGATAACTCAACCATTGGGAGCACTCGTTGGTCTTCCACAGTACTCAAGGTCAGTTCCCAGAACCCACACTGAATGGCTCACACCCATGTATAACTCCAGCCCTAGGGTATAAAACACCATCTTCTGCACCCCATGGGGCACCTACACATATGTGGCTTACACACACACATACAGAGGGGGGGAGGGAGGGGGAGAGAGGGGGGGGAATGTTTAAAATTTAAAATCAAAAATTAAAAAAAGAGAACCTCTTGCCTGAATTCAACACCCAGGAGGCTGAAGCAGGAGCATGAGTTTAAGCCTAGCCCAGATTACATAGTGAATTCTAAGCTAGCCATGATTACACAGTGTGATGGTGTCTCAAACTTTTTTCCTAATATCTGGAGACAAGAAAATCAATATACCAGCTAGTTAGAAGACTCTAGAATGCACGCAGAGAGATGCTGAGAGCTTCTCACTGTCTGGGCTCAGGATGCAACAGTGCAGCCAGGAAGAAGCAAGAAGATTATAAAATTTTAAAGAAAGCCAAGTTGCTCCACAGCAAAGCTAGTGTGTCAGAGAAGGGGCAGAGTCGATGCCATGACGAGTTTTAGCCTGAACAAAAATGACAGGAGATGACATTTACAGAGTTAGGGAAGATTGTGGGATAAGCACAGTAGGAACGAACATCAGGAGGGACATTCTAAATTTGGTTTGCCTACTAGATGTGTAAGAGGAGAGGCGGAGGCAGGTCCTGAATCTCTGAACATAGGATGAGGTATATTTCTGAGGTAAGGGACCCTACATACATATCCAGTACTTCTAAGATACTTGCCCAATACCACCAGCTAAAAATCAGCCTCTTACCCACTTTGCTATTCGGCTTCCTTGATGACCCAAGTTGAGGCTAGGTTGCATCTGAGAGGAGAGAACAGACTGCCAATGCATGGTTATGATGGTCACTTGTCCCTGTCCCATCGGAGCTGTTTCAGGATTAGGGCGCTATCTGCATTCCCCCTCATCATCCAATTTGCCTTTCGAGGAAATCATTTCCTAGGAAATGAGCACCCCATGTCTCTCTATGCCTGGGAACAGAACAGGGGGAAGCTCGTGGGACATTAGGGAGGGTATTGGGAGCTTTTATCTTTTCTTTCTTTTTGTCGTTTATCCTTAGTTTTTTGGAAACTGTCCGGGGACATGATGGTGCTGGTGGTGGTGGCAGCAACGGCTACAATCAGAGCTATTTCGAAGCAAAGAACTAATTTACTGCATGAATGACTTTAGCTCAAAAGAAGAAATAAGGACGATCGGGAGTCCTAAGAGAGCAGAATAATAGGGTAATTTACCCGGAGAGATGAGGGAGATGGGAGAAACACGCGGGGTAATTCTTTTGCATAATCTTTGTTTTATATTTTTGCCCTTTCTCCTTTGGCCCCTCTGGGGGCTGAGCTTCAGCTCAGAGATTCTCCAGCTATCCCCAGGGTGGGTACCAGGAAAAGATGGAAAGAACGGGAGAGAAGGGCTCCTCAGGCTGGGGAAGAGAAGGGGAAGTGGTGATTTCATGGCTGTTTCAAAAGGAAGTCTGTATTGTGGGGTGGTTTGGGGGAGTCCTCTTCCCATGAGCCTTGGGAGGGGTAACGGGGTTGCAAAAAATCCCTTCATCCACCCAGGTGCTCACGACGGAGGTGTGGGTGTCTGCACCACTAGATCATGACGTTCTCACAGTAAGAGCCCTCTTTTGCCTTGGACGTTTCATTTCCCAGCACAGGTGTGAGCTAGCAGTGCGGCAGGAGAATGGAGCAAGGGAGGGAGAGGCGTTGAGATAGGAAAGAAATCAACGTGGTGGTGCCAGAGACAGAAGGCTGGAAACTCCTCCCCACGAGGGCTACAGGCAATGGCAAAGCTCCCGGTCTCCAAACGCTGGAGAAGGCAGGAGCTATGCAAATGACCTACAAAGGACTGAGTTTCTCAGCCTCCTAGGGTTTCACCTGCTTGGCCAGCTCTTTGCCAGCTCCGGCGCTTAGGGTGTTCCTTTTGTTCCCTATATTTTTATATAACAAACAACATTTTATTTGAAAAAAATCTTAACTAAGAGAAAACTAATTAAAAATTGGAATGAACATCTTTCCATTCAGTCACGTGGTAGGGAGGAAGAAAGTTGCCCTCCGAGTCAGTCAGTACTTGTTGAGTCAGAGTAGTGGGTACAGAGGTGCAGTGGGGGTAAATAAGTCCCTTCTATTCCTGCATATAGGAGGGAGTTTATTTGCTTAAATGTATCATTCTTTGACAGTTTCGTATGTTTATACAACGTATCTCCACCAGCTCCAGCTCCCATCACTATCCCCCACCCTTTCCCCCTCCCACTGAACCCCTTCTTTGCAACAAGTCCCCCTCACAGTCTCACATTTTTTGTTTGTTTGGAATATGTTTGTTGTTGATGATTGGGTTTGTTGTTGTTATTGCTGCTTTTAATAACTCACTAAGGCTAGTTAGGATTGCCTGCATGAGAATGGGGAGGGGAGCACGAGCAACGTAAGCAGTGGCTACACCACTGAAGAAAACAATTCCCCTTACCCATTACCTGCCAATAGCTTCCTGAGAGGGGTGGGACCTCACAAGTCCCTCCTCGGATCATGATAGAATTGTTGACAGACCTAGTCTTAAGTCTTGTACAGCCAACCATAGCTGCCATGAGGTTATGAGTCCAACAACCAAGTCGTGCCTGGATGGCGGCATTTCATAGCCTTCCTCCTCCTCCTCCTCCTCCTCCTCCTCCTCCTCCTCCTCCTCCTCCTCCTCCTCCAGCTCACACATCCTTTCCATCTCCCACAATGCTCTCTGAGCCTCAGACGGGTGACAGGTGTCCGCTCCAACTAAAGCTGTTATCACTCAGCAATCTCTTATTCTCTTGCTGACTAGTTAGGTGTCTCTGTGTTAACCACTGTCCACTGCAAAGAGAAGCATCTCTGACCAAGACTGAAAGCAACACTAATTTATGGGTAAACACATAAATATTTCCAAGATGGTGTGGCAACGTATTCATTTAGCAAAACAATGGTAATGGTCTCACCCTGGGGAGAAGGATTCTGACCTCCTCAACTGTGGGCTTTGGATTTGGTTTAGAGAATCAGGCATGAATTCCCTCCTGTGGAACAAGTCTCAAATCCAATCAGAAAGCTGTTGGCTAGCCCTGTAAGAGCTGTGCATCTACTGACCCAGTGGACACACCTCGCCTGCCAGGTTGATATTGTCACTCACAGATTTCATAACTGGGTAAGCCTGTTGCTGACTTTTCTTCCCTAGTGACCTACATAGTGTGTGCTGGCATTATGAAAGCTAGCCAGCAGGGAGGTTTCCTGCTCTGCTTGACTTCTCTATACCCTGCAACCAAGACGCATGATATCTTAAGAATTGGATTTTGCCAAGTAGTTTGGGTGTGCAACTAAGAACAATGGAGACAGTCTGCATTGTTGTGGGGCACCTCTGGGGCCTCCCTGATCAAACACACCCAAATGGAGGTACTGGAAACATTCTACTTCTTAACAAACTGTCTCCATTTCTATCACCTGAGTCCCTGTTTTTTTTGTTCTGGAACACACAAAAAAACCTGGAAATCTCACTTGGGTAACTGTCTTAGTTAGGGTTTTACTGCTGTGAACAGACACCATGACCAAAGAAACTCTTGTAAGAACAACATTTAATTGGGGCTGGCTTGTATGTCCAGAAGTTCAGTTCATTATCATCAAGGTGGGAGCATGGCAGCATCCAGGCAGGCATGGTGCAGGCAGAGCTGAGAGTTCTACATCTTCATCTGAAGGCCACTAGCAGAATACTGGCTTCCAGGCAGCTAGGGTGAGGGTCTTATAGCCCCCACACATAGTGAAACACCTACTCCAACTCACTGGTGGCCATTGCAACTCCAGTATCAAATTGGAAGGGGTGAGAGAAGAGATTGTGTCTAATCCATTTCACAGCTCTTGTGTGTAGAGCCTGGCATTCCATTGGTGTTCAGTGCAATTGTGTAGAGTGACTCTGATCATGGAATTTAGAGTGGTGGACACATTAGTTGTTAAGGACACTCACTCCTGGGTAGTTTCTGTCACTTCCTTGCTTTATCCAGATTATCAGAGCACCAAGGGTTTGCTCTATAAGCCAACCTCCTACTGCTACCTGGAAAGGCAAGGGGATACGGACTCTACAAGGCATCAAGGTAAAAGACTCAAGGAACCTAAACTCCAAGACCATACCAGGGCTGAGTTCTGAAATCTGACAATGACCATGACCATGACATGATCAATTAAGACATTGCAGAGGTAGAGAGGGAGACCTCAAGGAATCCTCCACAGACTGTGTTTCCCAAACCTCCAGGTATACTCCCTCAATCTAGTCTAGAAAGGACTCATGTGTTTGGCAGTCTGAAACATGTGGACCACTTGTCTTGTTTCCTTGGTTGTGAAATTCAGCCTTGGCCACAGTTTTGTGTACTCTGACCTTGCTCCACCCCATATCTCTTTGTTCATCCACCATAATTAAGCAGCCACAAAAGCTTCATAAAGAACCAGTTATTGCCAAAACACAGTGCAAGGGTAATTCTGTTACCTGTACATAAATGTTGCTGCTTAATAGGTAACAGTTCCTATTCTATGATGAAGTGGGCTCTGGGTTTATGGCTGTAGCTGTTGCATTTCTGTAGCCTGTGGTTTTATGGCTCTAATTCTATAATAAACCTTAGTTTTTAATCTTTCTCCTCTTACCCTGCAGCCAGAGTCTCCTGGATGTGGGGGAAGGGGCAAGCTTTCTGTCCAATGACTCTAGGCCACCTGTCATGGCAAAAATCCTAGACAAAGCCAAAGTAGCACACCTGCTCCTTCATCAAATAAGAAGGTCACCTACCCTGGAGGGAGGAGGCCCGAGCAGCCCAGATGCCCTCCATGTCGGAGGCCTGAGTTCTAAAAGCAGCAAGTTCATTCTGTAAATGTGCCAAGGCAGGACCAGCTGTTCATGGCCCCAGGAGATGCCCAAGCTAAGGCAGAGGGTAAGTCAGGGATCCGATAAACGGGTCAGGAGAAGGAGGCCTGCTGTTTGGAGGATCTGACCCTAGTTGAAGACTAAGCAGGGGTGAAGGGCAACCACAGAGTGGAAGTTCTGCCTCTGTCCATGGTGCTGACTCATCCTTACAAACTAGTCTTGGCTGTTTCTCCCCACTCCAGGGTTGTGATGACTCCTGTCCTGTCTTTCTGTTTTGTATCCCACTCCCACCCCACTCCCATCAATGACATTGTAGTAACTTTCATACGATTGACACAAAATAATCAGACACCATGCAATGTTGGCTTCTATCACATTTTCAACTGGTTTTAGGAAAGTGTTTTCCTCTGGATCATTTTGGAAGCTCCTCCCCTAAATGTACCACTGCTAGTCACATAATCCCTCCACTCAGTGCAGAGGTGAGAACTGAGGCAGCATGGCAATAGCAGGCACTCCTGAGTGAGGAAGCTTGGTCCCAGCAGGATGTCTCTCCACCTGCGGATTTACTATTGCAGGGAGCCACCAAACGACCCTTTGGAGCAGAGCGCATTGTTTGAACACTTCCAATTTTGTAAAGTCACTTAGTGTGACAAAAAATTCTCCCAAGAGGCATATTTGAGATCTAAAGGGCAAAGATAAGGAGAGAGAAACCATACCCCATCCCCTCTTTCCAGAGAAGGAAAAGGAATTGACTCTCCCCAAGAGGGAATGTAGTATTTCACTTGCTACAAGCAAGAAGAGCAGAGAGGACCGCAGATGGGAAGTTGGGCAATAATTGCAGGGCAATTTAGGATAACTCAATAAGAAGTGCTTTTAGGCTATTTCTGTTTCTGCTCTTGCGCCTGCATTAATTTTGGGATGGAAGAGGGATGGGCTGCGGACTGGAAACTCCAGTCTCTCACTCACTATCTGGTGAGTTTTAAGCCAGATAATCTCTCTGCTCCCCCACTCCGCTAGCTGCAAAACTAGAATGATTGCAGTGAATATACCATCAACCAGGGTTCAGATGTCGGGCCCCCCAAAAGTCCATCTGTCCAAGACTCAACTCCCAATGCAACTCAGTTGGAGGGAGGCAGAGCTCTTGAGAAGGTGTTTAGGTCATGAAGCTTGAGTCCTCATCAATTAGTCAATACTTCACCAAAGAGCTTGGTGGAGGGAGCCTCTGCCTTCCACTGTCATGATGGAACAGTTCCCACTCTTGATAACACAGTATTTATCTTTTAAACATTTTATTATGTTCACTTATTTAATGCATGTGTGCACACACACATGTGCACCTGTGTGTGCATATGGAGGTCAGAGGACAACTTGCAAGAGTTGGTTCTCTTCTTCCACCACCCCAGTCCTAGGGATTGAACTAGGGTCATCTGGCTCAGCAGCAGGAGCCTTTACCAGCTGAGCCATCTCAAAAGCCCCTGGTATCCTGTACAATAGCATGAATAGTGTAAGATGTCCTTCTACACAGAACTCTTGTAAAGACTTCATGAAATACAAACACAAAACATCAAAAGCTAGGTGAGAACTCAGGCAGGGGCACATTCCATTCGTCCTTCCTCCTGTGCCGTTTCCCAGATACACAATTTTTAAAATAATTCCTTAGAAATTTAAGAAAAGACCACTTGGATTTTGGATTATTGAGACTCGACTCCCTTCTTGTCTGTAAAGCCAGGAGTAGGGAAAATGGAACTGTTTCGTGCAAGTTATCACGTATATGTGTTTTAGATGAAAGAACCATTCAGACACCATGGAAAGACCATCTGCACTCACCTCATGGGATGGGGAGGGAACAGCAAATGAGAAAATACCATCTCCAGTTCTCCATGGCCCCCTCTGCCATGTGCACATTGGGATTGGGAGAAACCAGTACCACAGCAGTCCTGGCCAGGGAAGCACCGCATTAAATATGGAGGGATAAAGTGACTGTCCTCTAGCCCTGGCCCCGTTGCAAGCACACAGTGTTCTGGCTGAAGGCAGCAGTTGAGTCTCATATTTTAGCTTTTGTGATGCAGAGCTCTGAGCACTTGCCAGGTATATGCCTAAAACAATAAAATACCACATTGCACACCCGCAGCAACACATGCAACTTTATTTGTCAACTTATCAAATATGATTTAAATTTAAAATGTGGTGACTAACGAATAGAAAAAGTATAACTGAATTGGGCCAGACCTAAGGTGGGTGGTTGATTCTCATGTGGGCCAAGGGGGAATGTAAGTGGATGGAGGAACTGGTTGAGAAAATGGAGCCCTGGAGGAGAGGGACTCTTCTAAAGTCATGCAATGACTGGGTGTGCCTTTACCGCCCTTGTCCATTTTCTCTCCTGGAATAGAGAGTGGTGTCTAACAACTTCAACCCAGATGACTGAAACATAATACTCTTCTGTTTGTTCCCAGTTTGAGCTTTTCTGCCCTCAAATGACCAGGAAAGAGACAAGAGAGTCATTTTTTTCTCAAGGCTTCCTTGATGTATTCCCTTTTGAACAAATTTGGAAAGTAAACGTTCTCATCCTGGATGTGAGGTTGCACACACCTGCACACATGCACAAGCACACCCCTCTCCGCTCGGACTGTGGAGCTGTACTCAGCTTGGACCAGGACAGCAGCTTCCTGGCTGGTCCTGAAGACTTCCTAGTCTAACCTTTCTGCATCTGTCTGGACTTTATAACTCCTTCCTTTGGCACTCTGACTTTTCCTTACTCCTTTGCTTTGTCCACAAATGAAGGTAACACCTCAGTTATCAGCCCAGGAGTTCCCTAAGGGGAGACAGCAAGTATCTTGTCAATGTGAGTCCCCAACTCTACTGGAATCCACCCCTACCTATTAAGCTCAGACTTCCTCAGCTAGGAATGGGGTCTCCTGCAGAAGGCACAACCATCTAGTCCTCTTACTTCAGAATGCTCAGTATGGTAGCTCAGAGGGTCAAGGTAATTATAATTATTCTCTGGCCAGGAGTCCTTTTGGGAACCCCACACCTTCTTAAAAGCAGTGGAGAAATGCAGCCTCCAGGAGTCTGTCTGTCTGTCTTGCTCTCTCTCTCTCTCTCTCTCTCTCTTGCTCACTCTCTCACTCTCTTCTTTCCTCTACACACACACATCTCACACACACACACACACACACACACACACACACACACACACACACACACATACACACACCTCTCTCCCTCACACAAACACACACACACCCCACACACATACATTTTTACAGGTCCTACCTCCCACTCTCCCGACCTCCCTCACTCCAGCACTGAGACATGCATTATTCAGCGTATCCTTCCAGGGAGGTGTCTGAGAACTTTGGTGCTGAGATGTTAGTTGGAGTTAGTGGCTTGTAGGGAGGGAAGAGGACCATGGTGCACAGGGAGTCGCTCAGGTTTCCCTTCCCTGGACTTGGGCTGTTTTTATTCCCATCCTGGAAGCTGACATGCACCTGCAAAGCAGGAAGCTATAGCCAAAGGAGTCAGAGTTTTTGAAGGTGGTGATGCTGGGATGCTGAGAGCAGAAAGGCTCTGCTCTGCTTCACGAGGACATCAGGCTATGTCCTGACGCCTCCCCACACTTCAGACTTCTTCACACTGGCCCCCAACTCTAGCTTCTACTTCTTTCTTGATATTTTTTAAATACAGGAACTCTCTATAAACACCCCTGACTGGCTTAGGACTCCTGATATAGCTCAGGCTATGGGTATGTATAGATAGACCCAGAGAGTCCTGTGGGACAATATTACATGGATGCCCCTCATTGAAACACCAGAATTCCCAACTCCTGGTCAGGATGGAACCTAATAGAGTAGAAAGCCCCCAGGAGTCAGAGAGGGCATCTGTCCACATCCTGGCATGGCTGTATTCATGCCCAAGTCTCTTGACCTCCCTGGGGCTGTTTTCCTTGTTGTTGAATATGGGAGTGAGGAGAAGTGTTGCTGAGAATTAGATGAGATGCTACGTATGGACATACATCACACAAAAGATCAGCACTTCCCCAACCCCAGCATCCCTTGCTCTCTCCATAACCTGAGCATCCCTGCCCTCACTTTTCCTGCCATACCCACTTGCCCAGGTTATGTCCCCCAAGTGGAGGAAGGTAGGCTGTTGATGGCAGAGGTTCTCAGGGTGGTGTGAAGTCCCAGCCTTCCTGCTTCATTCTGTGTTTGTCTTTTCACTCTCCAGGTCTCCAAAGGGTCTCCAAGTCCTTATGCAACCAGACAGAGGCAGGAACAGGGCAGGGGTGGGAGGAAACCGGTGAGGTCGGTGTGAGCTGGTCTCTTTGTTCCTGGAAAATGAATGCAATTTCCATTCCTTTCCACGGGAAGCTGAGTCCAGCTGTTGCGTGTATGACGGCTGGCTGCCGAGGTGTTGCCTTGGTGAGTAATGGCCCTGGCGATGGCTTTGCCCTCAGCTTGTACCTTGTGCCCCAAAGATGAACTTGGGGGCCAGTGAGTCAGGGCGAGCTGCAGCTTCAGCTCAGCCCAGATCCCACACCAGCACCCTGCTTTAAACCTGCTCTCCGGGGAGCTGTCAAGACTCCTTTGATTCACTGCCCCAGAGAGAGGACAAAGCCCAGAGGGAAGGTGCTGGCTCTGTAGAGACTGCGAGCTTCTTACACTTGCCAGAGCCCAGCAATTAACTCCTCATTTTGCCCCCTCCCCATTATCCACAAAGAAAATACTTCCAGATCAGACAGAGCTACATTGAGATGTGTGCTTATCACCTGTATGGCCTTGTGCAAATTACCCGGCCTCAGTGTTCCCACCCATAAAACACTCTAATAGCTGCAGCATCCCTGGTTCCTTAGAGGACTCAGTGGATCAAGGCATATAAATCGTCACACTCAGTGCCTGGAACATAGTGGGTGCTTAGCATGTGCCATGCTCTCTTGACCCAATCAAAGATTTTGAAGGAAGCCTCGACAAATTTTGCCAGGGAAGCAAGAATAACTGGGGTGGGTCTCACAACCTGTTTTCTGAGAGACCTCTGGAGGAATGTAATATCCAAAAATTGGAAAATCACATTTTTTACCGGGAGGGACACAAGGGTCCCATGGGACTGGGTGCCCAAGACATAATAGGAGACACTTCAGCTGGATCAAGCCTTGACTTTGACTGTGTCATAAGATGGAAGCAGACACCAGGAGAATAGGCTACCTCTTGACTCTTTCTTGGCCCCTGATCACCAAGACCCCTAGAAGGGCCTCAGTCCTCAGAGACCTTGGAGAAAGGGCGTTCATCTGCACTTGACTAAGGAAGAACCAGAAGTCCCTGGGAGCATGAAGAACCCTTCCAACCCTCTGCCTGACCACATCCATACAGACAAGTGCAAGCATGCTCAGAGATACCTGTGAGCTGCAGACAGACTCAGCACCTGTCTGTGGAGCGGCCTACAGGGAAGTGTGTGGGTAGCAGGTAGGCCTCCTCCCTGTGTCCCCTGCTTCCTAAACATGCTTAGTCTCCGGAGGCTCCCAGGTCTCAGCCCCCAGGCTTCTCTGCACATTGTAACTTCTAAGAGCTCAGAGGAGTAAAGTGCCCAGCCCATCAAGGTCCCCAAGCCAGAAGTAGTAGGTTTGGAGTTCAAGCCACACCTTCTGACTCCCAAACTCCCATTCTTCCCACATGAAGGTCTGTCTCCACACCCAGGTTCTCAGCAGCATGCAGACCCATGTGCACGTGGCTCTGGGGGCTTCCTGGAAGCAGGCCTTAGTCTAAGGAACTCTTTCAGCATCTATAGAGGAAGAAATCCATCATCCCCTTTATTAGAATGGGAAAACTGAGGCATAAGGTAAGCAACTACTCCAAGAACTCATCATTAGAGCCATTGTGACTCTGAGGAGGCTGGATTAGAATCTTCAAAACATACTCTCACATACACACCTGCACGTGCATACTAACACACACGTGTATACCATATGATATATACACGCATGCACACATGCATACACAGTCACACATACACACTCTAATATGTACTCACATAAGACTCACAGGCACATACCTATGTACACATTCATACAGGCATACATATACACATATGCACACACATATACACACTCACAGACACATACACACTCTAACACATTCACGCATGTTTACCATATGTACATATCCATGCATGCACACATACACAAATATGCACATAGTCACATATATACAACAATATACACACTCATACATATGTACACTCTCACATGTGTGCATGCACAGAGACACACATGTGCACATAGTCACATACAGACATATGAACATACACATGCATATATATTATATATATAAATATATAGATATAAACATATATATAGATATCTTCTGATACATACTCGAATGCAATATACACACCATATATGCACACACCCATGTATGTTTAGACACATACACGCACCCTAATGCATATACTAACACATGTATACACATACACTAACACACATACACAGTTCTCAGGGAACACAGCCTGCTCTGAAAGCACCAGGATGCCCACCATTGAGAGCAGAAGTTGGCTTGGCCCTGGCTGGCCATCTTAGGAAAAGCCAGACCGACTTCCTTCCACCTTTTCCCCTTTCTCTCAAAAACAGCTGCGTTCTCCTCGCTGCCCAGTCCTGTCTTCCTGGTTCCCCAGCAGTCTGTGGTGGTGTTGCCCAGTGAGCCATCCTGGAGATAGGGAGGCAGGAACAGGATGAAATATATGTAACATCTTATTAGTAAAGGACATCTGAGCCTCTAATTAAAATTTGCCTAATGACCCAACTTCTCTGTCATTTTTGCTCTCGGATACATTAATTTACGGTGACAGGTACTTAGGCAAGGGAAAATTAATTTTTCCTTTAAAAAATTAAAGGGGAAAAGAGCGGACTGCTCCCTTATTTATTTGTCTTTAAAATTTTTATTTATTTTTCAAGTTCTCGCCCACTCTTCTCATAAAACCTGACCCTGGAGAACAGATCGGAGAGGGGGGAGGGAGAGGAAGGACAGTGTCAGGGTGGCTTGGTGTTCCAAGTTTGCCCCAGGAGGGTGCTGGCTGACCCCTGGGTAGGACTCTCTGTAGTCCCTGCATTGATCAATGGGATCGAGTAGGGTAGCCTGCTGTCCGCTATGGCAGGGACTCTGGGAACCTCACCACTGCACCCCGGCTGTTTGACTTGGCTGAGCGGACAGTGTCTGTTTCCCCATGAGCAGATGGTGGACTCCTCTCCCGACACCAAGCTGTATCTAGTTTCTGCCCGGGCATTTCTTCCCCAAGCAACAGACTGCAGTCTTGCAAGCTTCTCTGCCAGGAACTACCTGTGAAGGAAGAGTTGCAGCAGGCTCTGGGATCACATGCATGGCCCCTGAGCCCATTCTCTGGCCCTCCTGGAAGGGAGACAGGGGCATGGACAGGATGATGGTCCACTCTCAGTGTCTAAAAAAATGTAAAATGTTATTCTAGCTTGGTATCTGTTGCTGCAATAAAATACTCTCACCAATAGCAATTTAGAGGAAGAAAGGTTTATTCCAGTTTTCAAATTGCAAATGGTCCATTACTAAAGAAAGACAGGACAGAAACTCAAGCAGGAACGTGAAGCAGAAAACATGGAGGAAGGTTGCTTGCTGGCTCCCTCCTGCTAGTGCTTTAGCTGGCTTTCTTACATAGCCCAGAACTACCTGCCCGAGGAATGGTGCTACCCAGAGTGGGCTGAGCCCTCCTCTATCAATTAACAATCAAGATGAACCTCCCCACATCTCTGCCCACAAGCCACAATCATTTGGGAAACCCCTCAAGTGATGCTAGTCTGTGGCAAGTTGTTACAGTTAACTATTATTAACTATTTAAAATAGTACACCCACTATATTTAAATCTCCGGTGGTCTTTTCCTCAGCTGCCTCAGGCTTCCTGCCCCTACTCACCCTTTCCAGAGAGTTCCCACCCCATTCTGTCCCACCCCTGTCTCCAAGCCCCACTCCAGAAGCTCTTGGGTCTCACCTCAGTTCAGTCTGCCCTACTCCATTCCTAAGCTGCCCGAATACTGCAAATGTTGGTTTTGAACTGGAGTCCCTAGTAGACAGAGGGAAAGGGGAAAGAGGTGGGAGAGGGAGGGGAGGATGGAGTCCTTCCTAAATCTCTCCCTCTCTTCCTCCCTCCCCCTCTCCCTCTCCATTCTCCTCTCCACCAGCCATGGCTGATGCTAGGAATTCATCTTTTTGTGCTCCCTAGGGAGCCAAGGTTAGCCCTTCTTAACTACATGGCAAGCAGCAACACAGTCTCCAGTGAGGCACAGGAGGGAACGGGTTATCCTGAAGGTCCAGGCGAACTCACAGGACAGGGATGAGATGTGTAAAGGCTACTATGGGATAGAGGACTGAAGACCCTTCACCCACATCACCTTCCCAGGCCACAAGCTATCTGGATCTCTGCCAGGTCACCTAGGCTGCAGTGCCCATTGCATGAGGGTCAGACAGGGTAAGAGCTGGTGAGACTGAAGGCAGAAGGAAACAGACTAAGAGCTGAAGTGTTCCTTCTAATCCTTCCCTCCTTCCTGCAAGATCCCAAATATGTCACATCACTGGCTTCCAGAGCAAACGGTGATGATCCACTGCCCCAAGAGGGTCCTTGGAGGAACTCCAGAGCCCTGGCCAGAGCTGCTCTTTTGGAAGTGACAGAGGAGCCTACTCCACCACTGCTGCCACCCCCACTCCCCTCTGGCTCTGGAGAGCCACAGTGCCTCTAATGCAGAGTGCTCTGAAGCTGCCTGCTCATCTTGCTTTGCATACATTTGCATATTGTGTTCAAGAGGCCCGTCCTAATTCTGAGGACTGAAAATAAAATAAATTAATGAATGCGAGATTAACAAATGCAACTCCTGCAGCAATTGTTTCCCTGGCTGTTCAGGGCTTGGCCCTCTAGAGACAAAGTGCAGTACAGGCAATCAACCCCTAATCATGGTGGGGAGTGAAGCTACAGGGACCCAGACCTTCCTCCCCACTGGGGTTTAAGTTCACGTTAGTGACTTATAGAAAGAGGCTGTGAGAGGGACAGAGCCAGCCCTGGGGCAAGGATAAACAAGGCTTGGTTGGCTCCTTTGTGAATGCACTGGACAAACCTTGGTGTCACAGAGGGTGGCCTATGGCCACATATTACCCAGGTCTGAATCCCATCTCTGCCATGTCCAGCTCTGCGACCTTGGGCAAGCTGTTTAACCTCTCTGTTTTTTAAGTGCCTGCATGAGTCCAGTGGGAATAATCCTAACACCCAGGGTGAGTGAGAAGATGAAATGAATTAACGCAATGTGTTAGATATGTGCCCAGCAAGTGGGACATGCTTCATAAGTAAGTGTTGACTAGTGCTGCTATTTTTATCGCCACCACCATTATCATTATGTGATATTAAATGCCCACAGGAGCAGCAACCTGGGACCTCATTTTTATTCACATCCTTGTCTCCCTCCACTGCAAGTGGCTCTAGAAACAATGTTCCCAACCTCTATAGGCTTTGTATTCCAAAGGGGCTGGTCCAGGAGTCCTTTAAGCTGAGACAAATGGATTGAGCTGAGTTAAGATTTCAGTTTGCTTCAAGGCTGCCTGAAAGCAGACTTTGAGACCTATTGTCATATGCAAAACATATGCAAATTACTCACATGCATTCCTAGCTTCAGTATTTAAGAAGGGCTCTGGTTGAAATCTACCTTCTGGCAATTGTCTGAGGGGCACTTGTCCACCCCAGCTCCCTCACCCAGCTTCCCTAGGACTCCAGTGCGGCTCTGTCTTGCTGATACCACCAGCTCCTCATTCTGCCCCAGGTACTGCTCACCATTAGAGACCTTAACTTTCTTGCTCCAGGATCGAGCAACCCCTTTCCAGGACTGGAAATTCGAGGGCCCAGCACCCACTGAGCCCTTTGCTCATCAGACTCCTACCTCCCTATGCTGAGGATGGCACCAGGGCCCCCATGCAACTACATGAAAGGGCTGAGGTTCATCATGGAGCAATCTGTGATCCCAAATCCAAGAGCTGCATTAAGCCAACTCCCTTCCGGAGAATGGTCACTCCTGAGGATGCCAGAGGAGAGGAATGAGGAAGGATGAGGAAAACCATGGTGGTACCTCTCCTGCACCTGAGGTTTAGCTCAACATGAGAAGCATAGTCTTGCTAAAGGCCAATGGGCTGCCAGGATGGTCTAAAATGCCACCAACCTTTGATACCTGAAAGAGTGTGAACTGAAGTTCCCAGAAAGAAGCTGGACTTACTAAGGCTGATGGACTGCTTAGAACCGTCAATGATGGGAGACAGGTTAGAATATTGCAGGCCCAGAGACTACAGTTTATCATGAGGGGTCTTTAGTCCCTTAGTAGCAACTTCCTGTCCACCTTTGTATGGGGCCTACCAGCCTTTTGACTCTGAGGTAAACCCTTTGGAATGTATGGGCAGACCCCTAGCTTGAATTAACCCAAAGCTAAGAATGTCATTCCACAGCATCTGAGGCCTGTAGCAACAGGCTGTTCTGCTTTGCTCTAACCCACCTGCCTGGTGTTCCCACCAGCAGGTTTGAAAAGTTATGACTGATGACCTTCTTCCTTTTGTTACTATAAACACTTCACGAAAGGGCTGGAGAGATGGCTCCACAGTTAAGAGCGCATACTGTTCTTGCAGTGGACCCGAGTTCATTTCCCAGCATCCACTTTGACTGGTTTACAACTACCTGGGGCTCCGGCTTCAGTGTATCTGATGCCCTCTCCTGGCCTCCTCAAGCACTGCATTCGTGTGCACAAACCCACACTCAGACATGCACAAATAAACATAATTAAAAATAAATTAATTATTTAAAAATAAAACAAATATTTAAAGAAACTTCATGAAACTAATGTCACTTTGGAACATGGAATTGGGGGTGCAGAGACCCTAGACAGCTTGGGCATAGCAAACATGGCTCCAGCAGGTCCTACCTTTCTCTGCCATACCCCCTTGCCTTGCTCAAAAAGGTTAGATTATATTCCTAAAGCTAGCCACCAAGGTCTATTCTCCTCTTTGGCCACTTCCTTCTCCTGAGGTTGACTACCAAGGTCCGGCAATGGAAAGCCCCCTTTGGTTCACCTAATTAATATGCCCACTTAAAACTAAACACCTCATCCTCATGGATTTCCTCTTTACCTTTATAAACCACCATTTTTCTACAGGCCACATTTGTCTCCTCTCTATCCAGAGATAGTCCTTTGCTCCAGTTTGAGACAAATACTCTTTACCCCTCCCCTTACCCCTTTTCTCCCCCACCCCCTTGTTCCCTTCTCCCTCATCCTCTGTCTCCTGTCTTTGTCTCTTATTCCCTGCTCTTTGTCCTTCTGGGAAAAATAAATCTCCTTTATGCTGACAACTTGGTCTTGGGGGTCCTGAGCTGATACTTGTCTTTTCAGGGGGTAATCTAAAACTGAGTTCCCTAGCCATGGCCCCTCTTATTTGACTACAAAATAGACATTTATCTCCTTTGAAATAAGACCTGTGTTTTAGGGACTACAAGACCCACCACTGAATGTCACCATGGACTTGAGCCCTGCCCCAGCCCATAGGGTCCTCCTAACTCTCAGCTCAACACTGGCGTTATGGCACCACAGGACTGCAAAAGTCATAATGCTTGCCTGGAGTGATCTCAGTTATGTCAGGGTTCAGAAACCAGAAGTTAAAAGTCAGAGGCTGCCAAATGGCAGAAGGGACTTTGTCCCCTCCAGGTGCTGTCTGGAGACAGTAAGGTGATGAAGAATAACAATCGCAATCACAAGGCTAGCTTCCAGGCTTCTGCCAGGCCCTTATTCACCCCCAGACACCAGAGAGAGAGAGAGAGAGAGAGAGAGAGAGAGAGCGCTAGCAGCTGCAGCTGCTCCCAACGTCTGCTCTCATATCTTCTGAAGTCCTCCTCAGCCACAGCCACATTAGGTTGATAAAGAAACAGGCACATTCCAGAAAAAGGGGGCTAAGTTTCACCCCACCTCCTGTCCTTTCTTCTCCAAGGTCCCTCTCCCCATCTCTGTCATCCCCCACCTGCCCCTGCCATCTCCCAGTCCAGCCCCCTAGATGCTAAGGGATGAGATGTGGCTGCATTGCAGTGGAGATGGGCCAGGCTGACATCCGAGCCATGCGGCTGGAAAGGGAGACGGAACCTCTCCCATGGATCATGGGATTTACTCTTCTCTGTAGCCCTTCCCTGGGGTTATCAGCCCCACTTTTTCATAGGTGACAAGGCTTCAAGAGGTTAAGTCGATGTCCAAGGTCACCTAGCTGGAAGCAAAGGTTGAGCGTTCTGAAAGCATGCCTCCCCCCTCCCCTGTTCTGGGGTGACCTCCCACTGCCCTGCTGACCACGCAGCCCACCCCAATTTCAACTCAGAAACCAAGCACCTCGGTGAAGCTGCTCACACAGAGCCTTGAGCCCTCTCACAGCATGGGACTACTTTAGCATTCTCCTTTAGTAGATGGACTCCCAGCTGGCTTTGGGAATCATTTTATTATCCCAAATAGTTCATTTAATAGGTGAGTGGGGTGGGGTGGGAGAAACCGAAGACCAGAGAGGGGACAGATGATTGGTCTGAGGCTACAGAGCAAATGCACAAAGATTGAGCACAAAAACTTGCCACCTAGAGGTAAACTCACAGAGGGTGACCTGGCCCCAGGGCTTCTCTCTAGTAGGCAGAACCCTCGCCCTACCTCCATTTTCCACAAAGTATTCCCTGTGGGGAAGCTAGGATGGAGCACTCTGCAGAAAAGGAATGTCTTGATGATCCCACGCTCTGTCCCTCCTGGGCCTGGCATCGATGTGCCCTGTGGAAAGGACTCTGCTCTCTGGGCTATGTCAACTCCGTCTACAGCAGGTTTGTGCAAAGGTGAGGATGAAGGTATAGTTAGATATGAGATATGAGTGGCCAGACTTCAGGACTGTGCTGGGGAGAAGCAGCTTGGGAGACAGACCAATCACCCCTACAGCTTGGGCTTGTGTTCACAGGGGCTGCACTTCTCCCTGGGGTGAGATCTCAAGACTGTGCAGGAGGCATTCTTGGCAAGGAGCCCTGGACTGCAGGAAGCCACTGTCACTGATAGATCTGTCACACCTTCTTCCTGCCTTCTGTCCCCACAGGGTATGAACAAATTAGGACCCAGAGACCCCAGTGGGATAAGCAGCCCACTCTGAGGTCTCCCAGGACTCTCAAGTTTTGAGGCAATAAAGACCCCACACTGGAAAAAACCTTCAGTTTCAAACAGGTCTAGAATCAGTTCTAGACAGACACCCTCAGTCCTGCCCACCAGCCTCCCTCTCCTCCACCTACCACCAACAATGTTCCTGCAACCCCGTGATGCTTTTTAAGATATAGTCAGATCTGCTGCTTCATCGAGCGAAACCAAAGCTGTTTGCCTCCGTGTTCTCTGCACGGCTGGTCTGAGATTAAAAAGGTCAGAAGGGAAAATAATGGGGGTCTCCAAACTGAGGGACTCCAGTAGTGATGGCAGGGTTATAGACACAGCAGATCTCCTCCTGTTACAGAGAACCCCACCCTGGGGTGTGGCGGGTAGGGAGAGCTCTGAGGCTGAGGGAGCTGAGTGGCCTGCAGCTCTGCCTGTGAGCGGGGAGCCCATCGCTCTTGCCAGCAAGCTGGGTGGAGCTGAGAGACTCTGTACCCTTCTGGGGACCAACAGCATTAGCTGCAGCTGTATAATACCAATGGCCTCGTAATTTATATAGTGGCTTTCATTACTTCCCTTCTCCAAAGGCTTGTTCAATAAATTTCCATTTTATGAATTCCAAAGTGCTTTGTGGAACTCGGAGCTCCACCTGGCTCTGACTCCAATAGAGAAAGGACAAAGGGGGTAGGGAAGGGGTGAGGGGGCCCTCCAGGTCCCCACAAGCTGGGGCTACTGTGGGACTGGGGGCACCGGCAGGCTTGGAAGGGACAGCCTGGGATCCATCCAGTTCGGGACTACTCCACTTCTTGGCACCTGAGGTTGTGCTCACCCTTGGCTTTTGCAATCGAGGGAGGGAGCTAATCTCCCTCAAGGACTGTGGTGAGAAAAAGGTGTGCTGATGAGAATAGAAGGCCAGCTCCATGCAGCTTGAGAAAGAACGATTTTCTCCTTGCTTGTCACAGATGCCGAGGGTGTCAACTGCCTCCTCCAGAAGCCTCCAGGGTTGGCACCCCAACTCAGACCTCTTCTTTTGTTCTTAAAACTCTATTCAGCAATGGAAGATACTTTAATAATGACTGATACTGTGCTAGAAAACCCCCAGGATCTATTGTCAAGTTTTTTAAAAGCAAGATGCATTTTGAAATAGCTAAGAGAATAAATTTCAAATGTCTCTCTGCAAAAATGATGGGTGAGGGAGGTGATGGATATGTTAATTAGCTTGATTTAATCACCCCATATTGAATGCATATATCAAAACGTCACATTGAACTCTATAAATGCACATAATTATAATTTATCAATTAAAAATAATATTAATAAAGAAAAAAGCAAGATGTAAACCTAGTTGAATAGCTGAATTCTAATTTAATATATTTGATATGTTTGAACATACATAGAGAGATCCGGGATATAAACAGGGAAAATCAGTATGTGAATGTCATGTTCTTAACTGATTTAACCTCTGAGGGAAGAGCTCAACACTAGAGATTAACAATTTTAATTTATTTTTGTATAATTTAATATAATGGGATTGAGAATGATTATTGTGTGACACTATTCCTAGGGAGATGTGAACACTCATCTACTCACCCCCAGATAGGGAACCAATGACAGACTAAAGTAAGGATACTGTACTGGCTGGATTTGTGCCAACCTGACACAAGCTGGAGGTATCACAGAGAAAGAAGCTTCAGTTGAGAAAATGCCTCCATGAGACCCAGCTATAAAGCATTTTCTCAATTAGTGATCAAGGGGGGAGGGCCCCTTGTGGGTGGTACCATCCCTGGGCTGGTAGTCTTGGGCTCTATAAGAAAGCAGGCTGAGCAAGCCAGGAGAAGCAAGCAAGCCAGTAAGTTACATCTCTCCATGGCCTCTGCATCAGCTCCTGCTTCCTGACCTGCTTGAGTTCCAGTCCTGACTTCCTTTGGTGATGAACAGCAGCACGGAAGTGTAAGCTCAATAAACTTTTTCCTCCCCAACTTGCATCTTGGTCATGATGCTTGTGCAGGAATAGAAACCCTGACTAAGACAAATACCATTAAAATCCAATGTGAACCAATGAGTTTTACTGGGGATTCTTATAGGCATATGGGTGAGGGGTTACTTACAGAAACAGAAATGACTCAATGATAGCTTTGTCACCAAAGCTCTTCCCAGCATGGGTGAGAGCTCATGAAATCTGGGAAATTGGAGTTGACTGCACAGCCTGCAGGCAACTCAACAGATCACAGAGTATCTCTTCCAAGCCTGCTCAGGTGGTCTTTGCCTCTTACAGGAATCTTAGCTAATCTGAGCCCCTTCTAGGCAGTTCTGCTCCTCTGAGACTGTCTCTCAGCAGTGCTTACTGCTTTTATGAACTCAGGGAGGGAGGAGCCTAAGGTTTCTTGTCAGTTTCAGGGACTTCCTTAGGCTTCTGAGTTGTTTGCTTCCTGAGTCTTGCTGAGCTTCTTGTAGGATGGAATGTATCAACTGAAAGGAAGTGCTGCTGTCCAACAGTGATTTTTACTTTGGAATGAATATTTTTAATATATTTTTCAAATTTAAGAAAAGAGGGTTGGGGAAATGTCCCCATTTGGTAGAGTGCTCACATAGCATGCACAAGGCCTTCGGTTCTATCCCTAGCACTACATAAAAGCAGGCATGGGGGAACACACCTGTTATCTTGGACTTCAAATGTGGAGGGAGGAAGGTCATAAGTTTAAGGCCATCCTTAGCTACATAATAAATTTGAAGCCAGCTTGAACTACATGAGATCCTGACTTGTTTTTTTTAAAGGCATCTTCTCTCCTTCATTCTTTCTGGGAGGATACAACCAGAGTTCAGATGACAATTTTTAGATAATAGAAATACTAGGAACACTTTAAAGCCAGAAATTTGGAAGATGTGTTTTGTTTGCTTTTGTTTTGTTTTACGTTTTGCTTTTTGCATGCAGGTGAACCAGGTTCTGGGCTTTGTCACTTCCCTTCTGTCCTCTGTTCTCTTTCTCTTTACTCTCTGTCAGAGAACAGAGCCTGTCCTCTCCACCAACAGCCTCATGAGCTAAACACCTAGCTAGGAGCACTACCCAGGAAACAGGTTGCCTGGAAACAGAGCTGAGGACAGTAGGGTGTGGCCAGAGATGACTCTTTCCCTCTCTTGCCACCAGAAGAGACCACCACTGTGGGGTGGTGAAGCTTAGCAAAGCTTGACCTCAGTTTCTCCTTATGTGTGTATGCAGCATACAGATGAGTCTTCTAGACTCTTCTGAGCCTAGCAATTGATGTTCTGGATGCAGAAGAAAGGAACAGAACCCGGTAAAAAGTTCGTAAAGGCAACCTTACATTATGAATAACTCATGACTAAGGGAAAATCCCCCTCTGCCTCACTTTCCCTTCTGTGTAAAAGAGGAATAAAAAAGGTACCTACATTCCTTGGTCATTGTAGCACGTGAACCTAACTCTGCTTATAGAGTATAAAAGCATTCTGTATGTGTCAGCATCGATATTAAAGTGCCTGGTACATAATAAACTCTCAATAACTCCTTTATCCCAGCACATTTCAGGCCCTCTTACTCCTCACTGACTCATCCACAATTACTCATTAAGCAGCTATATTCTGCTAAACTTTGCTCCGTGACCTGGGAATGCAAACAACATTCTTACTAAACAGTATGTGACTCTCAATCTAGGCGGGTAAAGCCCTGGAAGGTCTCAGCGAAAGGCTCGCAGGGAGCACAAAGGCAGGGAAGCCAGTGAGTGGCCTGAAGAACACTTGGCCCTCTGGGAGCCTCAGGGAGAGAACTAGGAAGCCCTGGTCCCTTACTGCCCTCTCTCCCAGGCCTATACACTGTTGTTGGTCTTTTTATCCTCCTACCTTGTATAGAATAGGGCATAAGCTGAAGGGTGAGCCACACCCTGACACTGGAGCTATGCCTCTGCAGCACCTTATAAGTCTCTCTGTGCCCCATATAGTTGGCACCAAAGAGGACTTCAGCCAACCCAAGCTGTCAACACTGTTGTTGAACAAATGTTGAGCTGCCCAAGAGAACAGTGGTACTATGGACAGCACCCACAGTGCCCTGTGTTGGTTGATCCACCTGTGCTAGGTGAACCATGCTCTAGCCAGCACACCTTGGATTCAGGGAAAGGCTGGGGCGTGAAAGAGAACGTGGACATATTGTGCTGGCTCTTGGCAGCCAGCTAGCAGCTAGAAGGGCATTTGTTATTTCCCCAGCTCTCGTGTGTGTGTGAGAGATCATATGCATGTTGAGGCCAGAGCAAAACCTCAGATGTTATTCTCCAAGAGCCATCTACCTTGTTTTAGGAGATAGGGCATTTTACTGTCCTGGAGCTTACCTAATAGGCTAGGCTGGCTGGCCAACAGCTCCATGGATCTGCCCCTCTCTACTTTTCCGAAACTGATGTTATAAGCACGCAGCACCATGCTTGTCTTTTTACATGAGCTCTGGGGATTCAAACTCATGCCCTTGTGCTTACACAACAAGCATTTTTTTCCACTGATCTGACTCTCCAGAAGTACCTCCATGCACCAGTCCTCTTCTTTGGAGGCCTGGAAAACCCTGAGCTTCTCCATAAGTTGAAGCTGCCATACATAGGAAATGCATAAGCAGAGAGGGTCTGAAAGCCCAAAGTATCTTGTTCTTGGATGTACAGGCCAGCAAGGATCTAATGAGGCTGGGGGGAGCAGCAAGAGTGGCTTGGGCAAGGCAGAGTAATAATCGAGGGGCAGCCAGGGGTCCAAGAAAGGTTGGGAGAACCAGCATCCTTCCCTAGCCTTGTGATGAACACACGGCTGTGTCTGCAGCCTGAGCCACTGCAGTCTGGCTCACCCCAGCCCTCCTCCACTGCCTGAAGCCAATCTGCCCCATGCCTGCTCATTTCCTTCTTTTTTAAAAAAAAAAATCCTTTCTTTTTAACCTGACCTTGAGCTCTGCATGGCTAGAGGGAATAAAGGCAGGGTTCTAAATAGCTAAATAGCAGGAGAGACAGGGGTGAAACTCAGTACGTGTGGGGAGCTTCCCCAGTGTGGAAGCATGAGCAAGACTCAGCCACATCTGGCTCCCCACGGGCTCCTCATTTTTCAGCAGGGCTCAAAATAGAAAGGATTTGGAATAAAGTTCTACAGAGGATCACCACTCAGCTGGGAGGTTAAAGACAGACCAGGACAGGGTGACAGAGACACAGGAACCCCAGCTTACAAGATGGGGCTGGGAGGATGCAAGCCTTCTCATAGGAGTCAGCTTGGGGGCTGCTGAGTGTCCACTTTGTTCCTGTCCCACCACAGAGAGAAGGAAGGGTGTCTCCTTCCACAGAGGTCCTGAAGGAAAGGAGCAGAATCTTAGCTATTTTCTGGGCCTCACCCATCAGGGACAGTGAGCTTTCATCCAGGTTCAACAAACACATCTCGAATGCTGAAAAGATTCACCAAACACCTATTCTGCACCAGTCTCTAAGCTGACGAGTTCATAGACTTGGCCTCATTTCCTCTGTACTCCACTGGGCTCAGACAGCTGTAGTTATCTCTTCCGGCTGATGTGGACATTGAAGTTCAGAGAGCTTCATTTCCTATCCCATAGTCACAGAGCCCATGGGTGTCAGAGTTGGAACTCTCATGGTCCTAAAGCCTGTATTCTACCACTCCACCTGGCTACCCAGGGACAGAGAAGCTGGGGACTGGAGGATAGCATAGTTGGGTCCGCAGACCCCCATGAAGCAACCAGTCCTGGCTTTCATCCCTCTGCAGGCTCTGTGTGCACCTGTGGAGTCAGCCTGACTGTTCCAGTCTGGTTCCTGGAATAAGGCTCTAAGTCAATGCCATCTCCCTAGGCTCTTCACATAGATGTTTACAAGGAAATGAAATTCTCCAAAGATTGTTTCCCCAAAACTGACCTTAAGGTTTGCTTCTAAAGGGCCCCATGTCTGGGTAGCTACAGGTGGCCAGAGCATAGCATTAGCTAAGTAGATTCCTGGGGTAGTTCAGGGACCCTAGTAAGGCCCACTAGGGAGAGAAAAGAGGCAAGGGGGCCAGCACTTACCATGTCCTTTCACTGTGGGCTGCTTTTAACTCCCATACCCCCAAGAAGAAGGCATCAGGCCCCATGATAGATGCCGTCAGGAGGTGGCAGGTCAGGGCCTGAACCCAGCTTGTCTGGCCCTGACCTATGTTCTGTCTACCACATCTTGAAGCCTGAAGATTACATGTCCCTGTGGGATGTCAGCAGCCCCATGCACCATGCCTCTCACTTGTCTTCCTCACTGGGGAAGTAAGCATGGCCTCATGCAGTTCTTCAGGGTGGATCCCTGGAAATGGTTGCCAGGTGCAGCCAAGCTCCCACCATTTGGGAGACACCTCCATCTCAATACAAAGATTCCTGTGCTCTGTCACCCCATGGACCCCAGAGAAAAACCCAGGAAGTCTATATTGGGGACTCTCTCTGCCAACCTTCCCTGTATGTGGCAGGTGGGACACAATCAAGCAAATGAACCCATGGAAGTCTGAGATGTAGGAATACATCCCTGCATCCCCTCTCTCTGAAAGGCTCCTTCGCATAGACTCTGGACTGTTAAGGAGGTTCAGTCCCTTGATCCAGTACCAATTGTAAAAGTACGGGATGAAGAAACAGATGAGTGAGCATCTCCTGGGTCTCATGGGTACTTATCTCTCAGGCTATGCATAGCCTAAGAGGACATCATGAATATAAAGCACAGTTCAGAGACCGACTGACTGGCTTCACCACCGTGGTAAGGACACAGGCAGGTACTTCACACATCACTTCATGCAACCTCTGCTAAATGAAGTAATCATGTGGTCACGGTTGATGACAACCCCCCGAGTTGCTGCTAGTGAGCAACACAGCCAGAATCTGGATGTGACCATTGCCCTTGGTGTGCTGGTAAGAAGTTTTGATTTGACAGAAACCTAGACTTACCTGGGAACAGGGAGTCTCAGTTGAGGAACTTCATCTAATTGACCTGTGAGCCTGTCTATGGGGTACTTTGTTGATTGCAAATTGATGTAGGAGAGTCTAGCCCACTGTGAGTAGTGCCATCCCTGGGCAGATAGGCCTGAGATATACAAGAAAAATAACTGATGAGCAAGCCAGGAGAAGCAAGGCAGTATGCAGGGCTCTTCTAAAGTTTCTGCTCAAGACCTTGCCTCTGGGTCCCTACTCTGAGCTGCTACCCTGTCCTCTCTTTCCTCCAAAGTTGCTTTTGCTCACAGTAACAGGAAAGCAAACAAGGACACCTCCCTAGTGAGCATGTATCCCACCTCCCCAGCAGGTTGAGAGTTGCTGAGGCCTGGCTCTGCAAACCAGGTTCCTGGGAGCCAGGATCAGGCTGCTAGGAGCAGACCAGAGAGGGAGCTGTCAGCTTCCACCTGCGTGGGCTTGATGCTTATGCAGGTTTCCGCTCCCATTCAGGGGTGATTGAAGGCACCGGAGGGGAACCATGCGTCTTCCGGGATTATGCCGATTATTTGCTGGATAATGACTCTGTCTATTCTTAAGCAGAGGCTGGTGCGGGTGCTCCCTCCTACTGCAACCTCAGTGCTCCAGGGAGGCCTACTTTCCACTAGTGCCCCTCCCAGTCAAGTCACTAGAAACTTTTACTTAGGCCCAGCTGGTGCATACAGCTGGTGGGTAAGGGCTCAGCCTCCTGCCAGCACAGCTGGAATTCACAGGCTGCCCTGGGTGGATGCACTACCTGGAGAGCTTTTAGATAATGGGGTTCCCACCATGTTGTGTCAGCTATTAGGCAGGTAGGATTCAAGTTCCCCTGTAATGGGGAGGATGTAGGAGGTGAAGAGTTCAAGCGACTGTTTCAGCTCAGCACACCATGCTATGCCCCTCAGAGGCCTCACTGCCCAGCATTGGCCAAAGGAGTGGCCCCTGTCACTGAGACATCCTGAAGGTCATCCTGGTCCTGAGCTCTTCAAACCCCAGAAGAGCCAGGGAGCCCCTTCTGCTTGCTTATGTCACTTCAGCGATGTCATACGACACCTGTGCTGTGTGTTTTGGGGGCCAAGGATGCTGTGCTGTAATAAAGGTCTATTCTACCCTATAAACTGTCTTCTCCAACACAAGGAAGGCCCTCAGATCTGAGGCTGGGACTCCAACTACACACACACACACACACACACACACACACACACACACACACACACACATACTCCCTATTCCCCAAATACATGCTTTTCTCTAAACTCAGACCTTCCTCTTCCCCCAGACCCTGGGTACCAGGTTCTTGGGTCCACACCCTTTCCTTTGTTTCCTGGAAATGTTGAAGCTGGGAACAGAGAGTTGGGGTGAATGTGTAGAGGTACACAGACTTGGCTCTCAAAAGAGCCACCTACATCTCAGAGACTTCAGGCCAGGCTGGGTGAGCAGGGAGGCAAGCCTACAGGTACTCCTCAGGTCTAGCCAGGCAGAGAGACGAAGCCTACTGCTGCCCACATGGTTCACCCATCGAAAAAGCCTTCCCGAAGACAGACAAAAAGATAGGGACCTCTTCTGCCAGGGGCCCAAAAGGAACAGGCAACGGCATGGCCTCAGGCGAAGAGCTTTAGGGGAGAAGAATGCATCAAAACGAGAAAGAAGGAGCCAAGGTGGCTTCTGCTCCCTTGCAAATCTCTAGTCAATAAGGGTTCAAGAGATCAATGTGTTCTACTGGTGAAGCAGTTTCAGCAGCACAGGCTGCATTTGCATGGCCAGAGCACTGTGGGTACATGGAACACTGAAGACAGATGTGCTTTCTTCACATGAGATGGAGAAAACGTAATTTGCCTATATGGAGAATAAAGAGGCCAGCCGGAGAGATGGCTCAGTGGTTAAGAGCACTGACTGCTCTTTCAGGTGACCCAGGTTCAATTCCCAGCACCCACATGGCAGCTCACCACTGTCTGTAACTCCAGTTCCCAGGGATCGACACCCTTACACAGACATATGTGTAAACAAAACACCAGTGTGCATGACTGTAGTGACAATTTGGGAATTTTAGTGTCTTTACAAAACACAGAAGTTGTAGGTATGGAGATACTTTGCAGCAGCTGGGTATGATTTGCCTCATGCTCCAGCAGAGGCATAACTTTGCCATAGCAGATAGTTCTGCAATGGTGTGACATTTGGAATTCTGGGGACTTTTCAGAGGGTATATAAATGCTAGAGCCCCCGAGAGTTGGGGTGGGCTGTTGGTTGTTGTTGGTTACAGTTTGTTAAGTAGTCGTGTGCAAAGAAGAAACAACAACAGGAAGAAATTAGATATCCTGAAAGCAAAGATAAAACTTGCCCCAAAGAACTCTATGCCCCTAGTCAGCAGTCAGTAGTCCACACCCCTTTCTCACCCCTGAACCTATTCAGGGATCTCTTTCCTCCCTATCCTTTATTCTCTTATCTAGTATTAGAGGGTTGAATGGTGGAGGAAGATGGAAGGAAGAAGAACCCACAAAGTAGCCAGAGGCCAGCTACATGTCATATAAATTAACTGATTAAAATTTTTTTTAAAGAATAAAGGGCCCCAAGGGATGACTTTACAGGTGGCTTGTGAGGAAAGGAAGGTGATGGAGCCACAGGGATGCTGAAGCCACTCTAGAAAGCCTTTGGGAAATGCAGGCTTCCCTGGCTTTGCATAAAGAGTTGGGTTGGGTGAGTCCAGCTTGGAAACCTACTGGGGTTTTGCCCATCTCTGCTATGAGGAAGAGTCTTCAGGAAGCTTTTCTTCAGCTTGACCTGAACATGCCAGAAGGCTGAAGGGATGGAGCATTGGCTCAAGCCCTAGGAACCTCAGGGAGAAAGGTCTCCAAAGACGAAGTAAGTCGCTGCCGGAGTGCAAATCAGCTTCCTCCCTGGCATGCCTCCCTGGCTTCAAAGAGAAAAGGCTTAAACAGGCTGGGGTACCAAAAACAGACATCAAAAGCCCCCTTCCCATGGCCAGCCAGTTGAGACCGCAGTCAGTGTAAGTGAAGTTGAATGCGCAATTCAATTTCCCTTGAAATGTACCTGCCAGCCGGAAGGAAAAGATTAGAGAGTGAAGCATCCATCTGGCCTGCCAACTGCAGGGGTGCCCTCCTCCCAGCACCCAGCCACTGCTCCTCAGCCCTCTCCTGTCCACTGCAAGTGCTTCATCCTTGGACTAGCTGCCTGCCCAGGTACTCAGGATAGGAGCAAGGAATCTTGCCCTGCCTGGGGGGATGGGGTGGAGGGACAAAAAGATGCCCTCCATAGCTTAACTACTGAAAGCAAACTGAGAGGGACTGGGAAGATAGCTCAGCTTTACAGGCATGAGGACCTGAGTTCAGTCCCTAGAACTCATCTTTAAATAAAATAAAGATGTCTGTCATGGTGGGGCACACTTGTAATCCCAATGCTGAGGATGAAGAAGCAGGCAGTTCTAAGGGGCTTTACTGGCCAGCAAGACTGGCAGACTACTTGATGAGTTCCAGGCAAGTGTGAGACACTCAAGGGGAGAGAGAGAGAGAGAGAGAGAGAGAGAGAGAGAGAGAGAGAGAGAGAGAGAAGAGAGAAGGTGGGCTCCTGAGGACCAGCAACTGAGGTTGTCCTTGGGTCTAGAAACACATACATATGCAAAACACATGTGCACACATATGCATCCACACACATATAACATACATGTGTTCATACACATATCCTCACACACGTATAACACGTGTTGGCACACATACATATTACACACACATACAACTAGAAAGTGTACTGGAAGTAATTTGTTTCTTCCTGGAGACAGTGGGAAAGAACACAGCCCGTATCTCCAATCAGGGATGCCTGAGTCTGGTAGGAAGGATCCAGTCTCAATTCCAGGAACTCATGGTTTGCTGGAATTTGGGAGTGGAAGTCCTTGTTATAATGGGGCAGAGATGCTGCTGCTGACCAGGAGCTCCTAACTCAAGTAAGTATCCAGTCTGATGGAGGAGGTAGCTCACGTTGAGCCTCTCAGTCCGATGGCCATTTGGCTAGCATACAATAAGCAAGATAAGCCCTACAAAGCTGGGCACCAACCTGAACCAGACTTCCTGAACCACGGTCTCATGTGCCTCATCCACTCCTGGCCATCTCTTCCTCATACTCCCAGTGTAGGTGAAGCCTGTCTTGCCCACCCATAATCCCCGTGTAGCCACAGCCACAGGCTCAGCAGTGCATTCTGGTAGGGCTGGTTCCCAGGGTAGAGACTGCAGTTTCCACAATGAAAACCAGCAAGATCAGTAGGCAGCAATCAATACCCTATCCTGAGATTGTGAGGTACAGGACAAGACATCCATGCTGCCATTCTAGGCATGGGGGTTCTTGGTCCCAGTCAAACAGCCACCAAGCATTCCGTATTGATGACTGAGTGCACAGGTCTGAGCCCTGCATACGTACAGAGAAACGGGGGTTGGGTGCCAAGCTTCTACTCCAGAGGATGGAGCTGGCATCACATAGAGGGATGGATAGATAATAGACTGCCAAGCCCTAACCCAGGTTCCTCATCCTATACCCTGGGATGGGGCCAAGCTGGTACTTATGCATGCTAGACTAGACTATGCATTTGAGAGCTACAGTTAAAAACAGGTCAGCAAATTAGATTAATATTCCCAGCGCTCTGGCTCCTCTCGGTAATAAAATTACAAGTCTGTTCTTTTTGCCGTGAGACTGGGTGGGACACTTGATCCTGCCCCACTGAGCATGACTACCAAGCTTACTCTGCAGATTCCATACTGAAAACCAGCAACATCAGTAGGCAACAATCAATCTCCTATCCTGAGATTGTGAGGTACAGGAAGGGACATCCATGCCATAGTCAGAGGCCTTGATGGAAGCCGTCTTTAGCTGGACCACTTGGACTTCTGCTGTCTGCCATGGAAGAACATGCTTTGGAGAGTTGCTGGCCCCAGCATGAGGGTTATGGGCTCAGACCTGAAGCCAACCTATGGCTTCAAACAGAGGTGTCCCACCCCCACCTCAAGCCTGTTCCTGAGAATGGTTTTGTGGTTCTAAGTCTTGAAGACCTGGGATTATTTGTTGTTATAGCATTGTCATAGCAGAAACCTGTCGATACAGGGGCTTTGCAGGACACGCCAAGGAATTGATCGCTACAGATAGGAGCTAAATGTAAAATAGATCCAACTGGGTAAAACTGGAGACATGGAGGCTAGGTGGGAGACTGTTGCCACATGAGGTAAATAATAATCACTGCCATGCTTTTAACCTGAACAGTGGCGAGGTGGACCCGTTTATGCAGAGCAGGGACACCATACATTCCATGCCACCCTCAGAAGGACCATCACAGGGCAAAAGCAATAGAACACACGGCTACCCCAGCCTCACCTGACTCAAGCCCTTGTTGGGGTGCAGTCCTGGGCAAGCTGTCCCCCAGAGAGCAGCAGAAGAGCTGTGGGTGAAGCCGGTGTTGGAGGCTGAGAAGCAACTTGTGTCTTTCTCTGATTTGTTTGATTCTAAGCCAGCTAAGCTTCGCCCACAACTGGTGGTCTTTTAATGTAATTATGTGGCGCTGGGCTGCTTCCCCTTCCCTAGCGAATACATCAAAATTGTCACATCGTAAATAAACAGCCCTCTTCTCCCATGCGACACCCACCATCCCCATCACTGACATGCAAGCACAGCTGCAGCTGCTGCAGGAGAGAAGGAAGGCTGCAAGGGGCTGGGTCCCTGAGGACAGTGGGTACTGGGAGAGCCTCGCAGCCATCTGGGTCCCTAGGGAGGATCAGGAACTTCTCTGGGGCTTTTCATCTAAAAGTGAGTCTTAACCTGAGTCAAGCTAAATCATAGATAGCTTCACCCTGGGCTATAAAGTGTGAAAGTATTTGAGGAAATACAGAGCATTGCCGGGTGTAGCCTCAAGCCTTCCGCAAGCTCCCTCTCTATGTGATCTTGGGAAAATTACTTAACCACTCTCTCCCTTGACAACCTGATCAGTGAAATAGTGAGAATAAGGGAGACCTGCTCCACATTGTTCTAAGATAAATAAAAGGCCTGGAACAGAGAAAGGGGGGGGGGGGAGATAGTTAATCATGTTACAGACAGGAGGAAAGAGGCTTGGGTAGCCCCCAGTTTTCAGGCTCCTGAGCAACAAGAGGAGGAGGAGCCCTATTGGAGATCTGGCAGACAAGAATTCTTAGTTGAGTTGTCTCTCTGGGAAAGCACCCCTCCCTGTGAGATGTATTGCCCCACCCCCACCCATATACACAGGAATAGTAAGGGGCCTGACCTGAACTGATAATGATGGACCATCAGAAGGAGATGCCACTTGCCACCACTTCACACTCACAGGGTAGCCTTTTGACTGGGCACAGGAGGCAATGGTAAGACAAGACCAGTCCAGAAATTTCTTCTAGAAAGACCAGTGACTCAGCTCTTACTGCCTATGTGCCAGGAGTAGAGCTGTGAAGAAAGTGGACGATGAGCCTCCTTCCTCAGAGCATCCATTCTATGTGCTGTGACACAAAGCCCATGGCCTCCAGCATCAGGCTTTCTGGCTTTGGAGCCACCATCTCTCTGAGCTTTGACAACAGAGCACTGAACAGCTTCCCTAGCCCAGGTCCCTCTCTGGGGGCAGCCATGCCTGCCTTGGCACTTCAGTGTGAGAACCAGATAACTTCGGGCTTCCAGCAGGACTCCTGAAGTGCTGGGTTAGGTTTCATGCTGTTTCAGTTATTTGACAGAGACTTCTGGCTGCCCACCTTCTTCACTGGTAGCAGAAACTCTCTGTTCTTACAGAACCTCCAGAGCCAATCAGATTCCCTTGCAGCTCAGTCTTGGCCAGCAGTGTGGGAGAGCTGAGTCTGGCATGTGCTCCTAGAGCAGGTGACAATCGGCTGTCCAGCTCCCTGCTGCCTTTCTTCCTCCCTGCTGGTGGAAGGCCAGATCCTGGTGGACAGTGCTGAGTCCTGGTGACCACACTAAGAAGGACAACAGCCTAGGGAACAGTGAAGCAAGCACCCCAGGGCACCTGTTACACAGGACTGCTGGCGAACAGCCTGTGGTCCTGAGAAGAAAATAATCTTGGATCTTGTTGGAGCCACTGTCACTTTGACTTTGGATCCCAGTGATAATGTGATCTGCCACCTGCATCACCGCAGCCTGTCACTGCTGCTCACCTGTGAGGAGATAAAAAGAACATGAAAGTGGAGGTGGGGCTCGGTGGCAGAGTGATTGCCTAGCATGTGTGAGATCCCAAGTTCCACCCCCCAGCTTCCCCTTCCTAAATTAAAAACAATAAATTAGGAATAAAGACAAGTCTGTGGAGACTCTAAAATGCCTTTCTTGGAAGATGAAAGGCACAGCAGCACAGCTGCTTCCCCGAATGACCTAGGATGTGAGCCTATACGGCGGGGAAAAGGTGGAGAACTCAATCTAGGTCACACATGGTGTCCAGGGCCCAGGAAGAATTTGGGGTCTGTAGGTGTGGACTTCAGGGCCTCTCTGTAAGGAGCTGAAGCACAGTCTTAGGCACAGTGCTAAACAAAGCCACCTGGAGAGGAAGTGGCTGTTGGACAGATGCTTGGATAAGCCTGTATCCCAAGCCTGTTTGGCATGATTGTGGTAAAGGGTAAGGCAGCAAATTAATACAAAGATTGCATAAAGCTGGGTGAGATGGCACAGGTGAAGGCTGGACCAGGAATTCAGGGTCATCCTCAGCTATATAGTGTGTTCAAAATCAGCTTGGGCTACATAAGAGCTTGTTTCAAACAAACAAACAAAAAAACAAAATGTGTTTGCACGAAAGGATCTGAGGCAAAACTCTACACGCTCTTGGTATTTTAATTCAGACTTAGATTGTATGGAGTGTTTGCAGGTAAATGATAGAAAGACAAGGCAGTGAGGAAGAAAAGAAGATAAAATAGAAGCAAAGGTCCTGTGGCAGGAATAAGTGTGATGTGATTGAAGGCAGGTACCATGGAAATTTGTCACTGTCCAGCATCCAAACTCCTCCTTCTGTTTGAAGACCTCCCCCATTTTTTTCTTTTGCATCATGAAAGCTGAACAAATCTGGCAATGTATTTCTAGTCTTCCTTGCAGCTAAGGTGTAAGCACCTAGTCTGTTTCTAGCCTCTCTTGCAGCTAGGGTGCAGGCCCGCACCTGGCCTGGATGCTGTCACACAAGGTGTGCTGTGCTTTGTCTCTCTCAGCATCCTGCCCTACCTTATAACATACATGTAAGGCTGATGTTTTGTCCCTAAGAACTGTCTCCCAGTGCCCTGAGAGAAGCCTGCTTTGTTATGCAAACCTCTGCTTTATCCAGATCTGAGTGGGTACACAGAGCTCCTCCTTGCCCTCTAGAAACCTGCCTTATATCCCCAAACACATAAGTATGCCATCATCAAACAAAACTCTGCACCTGCTACCAAGGCTCTTCAGGGACCCAGCATATGCTCTCTTAAGCAGAACTCCACTCAATTCTGCCGACCTCCACTTAGCTTCTTAGAAATCTGCTCTGGGCTTTGTTAGTCATCCCAATATTGATGTACAGAAACTAATTTTGTTCCATATAACCCCATTTTGTTTTTATAGCAACATGTTTGGCTGCATGGAATTCAGCCTCTTTCCTTGGAACTGGGCTTAGCTGTGTCAAACCTTGGTGGTTTATAGAGATCTGGATTCACGGAAGTCAGCTCTACTACCAAGAACCCTGCTGTGTGAGGGCCACCTGGGTGACCTGAGGCAACTCAGCAGCATTAGGCTGCACTTTTAACAGAACTCTTTTCTGAGACTTGCCAGAGTATGACAGGTCATCTATGTATAGATCGATTGTATAGAGGAGAATCAAGTGTCACTGACTGTGGAATTTAGACCCCTGTGTTTATAAACACACAGAAACCTCAAGGCTTGCCCTGAGATCATATCTCTCTCTCTCTCTCTCTCTCTCTCTCTCTCTCTCTCTCTCTCTCTCTCTCTCTCTGCAGGATTCTTAACTCCTTCCACAAAACCTAACATCTTGGCTGTGTCTTCTCTGAGGATCCGGTACCTGTCTATACCTTAGGAGGATACAGTACGGACAAGCAGGTCATGGACCTCCTCAGATTACCCTCCACTTAGGTGAGAATAGGAGGATTTGAACCCTGCAGCTCTGACAAATCAATACCAGACACCCTCCACCTTGAGTTGTCCCTTAGTACCACCCAGGGAAAACTCAAGTCCCAGCTTCAGAGTATGGAAGAAGCTTTGGTCAAGCCCTCAAGAAAGGGACTCTTATCTCACACTTCCCCCATGCTGTCCCTGGTCGCCTGAGCACAAATCTACTTGGACAGAAATAATCAGCCGAATTAATTTAGCTTTAAATAGCGGCACTGAGAGTGTTTCCACAAAATCTTCTCGGAGGAGAGCTAAGCAGAATTAATGATGGCACAATATCAGGGAGAAATGTTATTTATTAAGGCCTAATCATCCCAGGGAGAGGGGAGGTAGCCCATAGAATAACATGGAAATCAGCCAGCAGAGCCCCCATACACAACCCAGCCATCTGTGGTCAGCCAGGGAGCCCAGGCAGGGTCCTGAGATCTATGGTCCAAAGTTGGAGTATTCAGCTGTCTACAGAACACACAGGGACCAAAGTGTATCCCCCAGCAGGACTCAGAGTCACACATCTCTTCCACCTGGGATGAATGTACAATGGCTCCTTTGCTGACCAGGCCCTGTCTCGAAACCATGCAAAAGATTGTCATAGCATGGCCTCTTACAAGGAGTACCCACCTCTGCTCCCCTTCAAGATTTCTTGATCATTTGTTGTTTCAACTAATATTTATCAAACACCTACAACTAAGAGCCACGTCTGTCTTTGTGTTGGGAAGAAAGCAATGGATAATAAGCCTTTGTCAATGAACAAGGTGAAAGTCGGGGGCTGAAGTAGGAAGATTAAAACTCAAGGCATGTCTGGGCTACAGAGTAAGTTAGTAACCTGGGCAACTTAGCAAGACCCTGTCTCAAAACAAAACATCAAGGGTCAATGGTGAGACTCCGTGGGTAAAGGCACTTACTGCCAAACCTGACGACCTGAGTTTGAGCCTTAAGTCCCACATGGTAAAATTATAACTAACTATACTGACCTACACATGTGCTCTGTGCACACACAGGCACAAGAAAGAAAGAGAGAAAGAAAGGAAGAAAGAAAGAAAGAAAGAAAGAAAGAAAGAAAGAAAGAAAGAAAGAAAGAAAGAAAGAAAGAAAGATTCATTCATTCATTCATTCATTCATTCGTATTTGTTTTTAAAGTTCTGCCCCAAAAGTGTTGGGGGTGTTATACAATGATAGAGCATTTACCCAGCTTGCACAAGGCCCAGGTTCAATCTTTAATATTGAAAGAAAAGATTTTAAACAGTGATCAGGTGTGACTGGAGGGGGTGGCTTCTGAGAGAAAGTGAAGTCAATGAGCTTTGAAGACCTGAGAAAGAAGGAAGAGCTTCCAGGCTGGGGATCCAGCAAGGATGAAGCCCCAGTGCTAGAGGAAGAAAGCTAGGAGGACAGAGTGGGAAGACACTGAGTGTGTTCTTCTCACTGAGCAATCTGTCACCAAAAATACAGAGATGGGTCAATGTCAGAGAACCCCCCAGGGGAAAATGGGGTTTCTGAAATAGTGAAGGGGCACTTTCTGTACCCCACCTGAAGGGGTTCTGACTGTTGGATGGGGCCAGGTGATCATTTCCTCCAGCCAACCTTTCTGAGCAGCTGTTTCCTCCATAAGAGAGGGGCAAGGCAGTGTAGGCCTGGAGGAAGCAGGCCCCCAGCACACAGCAGCCTTGGGGCCTACGGTCCAAATTACGGTCCTGAGCCGGGCCTGCTGATGAAACCCTGTAACCCTAGCTACTCAGGAGGCTGAGGCAGATGAATTGGTAGTTCAAGGCATTTCTAGGCTACAAAGTAAGTTCAAGGGTAGCCTGGACAATTTAATGAGACTCTTGTCTTAAATTTTAAAAATACAAGAGGTGGTTATGGGAGAAGCTCAGTGGTAGAGCACTGTTGCCCCCAAGCACAAAATCCTGGGTTAGAACCCCAATACATACATATATATGTACATATATATGCATATATGTATATGTGTATATATGTGTGTGTGTGTGTGTGTGTGTGTGTGTGTGTGTGTATTCCCATTTCTGTAGTCAGAGAGGCCTGGATTCAAGTCTATCCAATCAGAGGTAAAATTAAACTCTGAAACTTCAGGTTTCCCACTGTAGAGAACAATAGCACCTGAACTTGGCATTCTTTGGGGGCCTGAAGAGTGAGGAACATCTGAAGAGTGAGTGCACATCATGACCCCTCCAGAGTCATCAAAGACTTTTCTCCTCTCAGCAGTTGCTGAGGAAGATTGGGTCACACAGACCAGTGTGCAATCCAAAGGGCACCAATGTTAGTCTTCCTGGCTTTCTGTGAGTGTGGCAGCCATCTCTCAGAGGACACAGCAGATCAGAAGTGACACTTGAGGAAACCTCTGCCCAGGCAGCTGAATGGTTGCTGCTCGCCTGCTCTGCCTTCCTCCTCTCAAGCTGACACAACAAGGTGCCACAGACCAGGTGACTTCAATGCCAAGATGTTTTTTGTTTTACAGGAAGTTTGAGATCCAGCATCCGTCTGGTTGGGATCTTGTGAGCATGCTCCTGACCTACAAATGGCTGTCCTCTCCCTGTGTGTGCCGATATGTCTTTGCCTTACTGTATGTACAAGGAGCAGGAAGGAAGGCCAGGAAAGGCTGGGAAAGAGAAAGGGAGTTAGAGGAGAGAGAAGAAAAGAAGAGGGAGAGGGAGAAAGGAGAGAGGGGGAACTCATACTAGTAGCTCTTCTATGGCACTTACTCTATGGGATTGTGGCCCCACCCTATGACATCACAACTCAGTCATTCTCCAGTCACCCCATCTCCAATGCAGTCACACTGAGCCTGGAGCTTTCGGCATAAGAATCGGGAAGACAAAAGACAATTCAATCTTCTTGCCCACAGCAGCTCCTCAGTCTTGAACCATCCATCCACAGTGCCTGGATGCTGCCCTCAGGTACCTTCTGGGACACCAGCTCCAGATTGTGCTGCTCAGTCTGACAAAGGAAGGCTGAAGTTGGAAGTAGAATTGGAATTAGCAGCACAGGTCACCTCGTTTGTTCCTGACAATGGCTCTGTCTCTTGCTTGTTTGGTTTACTCTAGACCAGTGGTTCTCAACCCTTGGGTCACAGCCCCTTTGGGGAGTCACATGACCCCTTTCACAAGGGTCACCCAAGACCATGGGAAAAACTCAGATATTTGCATTACAATTTATAACAGTAGCAAATTTACAGTTATGGAGTAGCAACAAATATAAGTTTATGGTTGGGGGTCACCACAACATGAGGAACTGTATTTAAGGGTGGCAGCATTTGAAAGGTTGAGAAACCACGGCCCTAGACTGAGTTGGGAACTCTTTATTGTTAGAGAATTCTCCCAAGGTCAAAGAGGCCTCTGACCATAGTACTTATGCAGAGGTGCAGGAACCCTGGCTTCAAGGAAGCTTCATTCTCGTCTGGGATCACAGAAGATCAGATGTGGTCCACCCACACTGAAACATCATGGCTGACATGCACACAGCGTACATCTCAAGTGGGCTCTGCAGTCCAGCCCGAGCGTGGCGGGAGGAGTCGGGCTCAGGTCTCAGGACTCAGACCCAGCCCCTGATCACCCACAGTGCCCCAGGAAGGACCTGTGACATGCTGGTCTATCCTTTAATGACTTTAATGTCCTGAGAGGTGCCCTTGCTCCAGGATCTCATTTCCACACTGGAGTGTTTTACTTCAACCTTTTGGAGGAAAGAAACCTTCTGGAATAACCCTCATCAACCCTAAAAACAGCCAAGTAGGCCTGTTGACTGTGAAATCTCCCATTCCTGTTGAGATTTCTGAAATAAAAAATGACTGAACAAAAATGAAGACACCGTCCCATCTAACCAGGCTGACTTACAGTAACTCTCCCTCAGTCAGCTTCCTTCTGCTCTGATTACTTCTGAGGCTCTTCTCCCTGTTCTCACCTACTCATCCACTGGTTATAAATAGTTCACATCCCTCTCCATGTAGATAGACAAGATGCTCTAAGGTTGGCACTGCACCCCAGCTCCGTGGAGAGCACTTGTAGACCCAGCCAATCCAGACTACAGGGATTGGCTTAAGAATAGGTGGTGGATCCAATCTAAGTCAGTTAGAACCTAACGCTGGACTTCTGGGTTTCTGCAGGATGTACACTGAGGTATATCTATCTGTTCAAGGTTTGTTTAAACAGCTCCACCAGGAGGGCAGTGCCTGCTAGAGAAAGGAGAAGGCTAGGATGCAGTTATCATAGTTAACTTCCAGGTGTGATAACACAGATGGGGTTCAAAGCCCTGGGGGTCTGCCTCAGAATAAAGCCTGTTCTACATTTAAAAAAATATTTTTTTTAACTTTATGTGTATCGGTGTTTTGACTGTATGTATGTTTATGTACCATGTGTGTGTCAGTGTCCTCAGAAGCAAAAAGGAACACTGGATTTCCTGGAACTGGAGTTGCAGATGACTGTGGGTGTTGGGAATTGAACCTGGGCCCCCTAGAAGAGCAAGCAGCAAGCACTCTTAGCCACTAAGCCAGCTCTCTGGCCCCTACTTTAATTTTTAAATATGAATTTTTATTTTTATTTATATATTGTGTAGCAATTTTCTCCAGTATAAATAAAACCTTCTGTTTTGGAGGGGAGCTCTTTAAGACACAATATGTTACAAGGCAGAGCTGTGAGTGGGGGATGGGGTGGGAGTAGGATATTCTAAAGGGGCGTGTACAAAACTTTCCATCCTGCAGGAAATCTCCTTAAGACAGAGAGTAGACAACTCAAACTAGCTTCAGGAAGTCCCTGAAACTGACCAGTTATACTAGACTCCTCCTGCCAAACACAAATAGAAGCAGTAAGGACTGCTGACTCTCATACAAGCTGAACTAGCTGGAAGAATCAAAGACAAACATAGCTACCAAGAAGAGACACAGTCCCACTGAGCCACCTGGAAAGGACACTCTCAAACTTGTTGAGCTGCCTGTAGGCTGTGCAGTGTGCTCTAGATTCCCAGCTTTCAAGAGCTGTCATCCATGGTTGGGTAGGTTTTTGGTGTTACAGCTGTCTTTGAGTCATTTCTGCTACTGTAAGTAGCTCCTCACCTATATTACTATAAGTAAGCCCAACAAAACTCATTGGTTCACTAGGCTGGATTTTGTGGTATCCTTAATCTGTCATCAGTTCCCTGACTAGGGTGAGTAGACATTTGTTCACAGCTCCCAGGAATAGTGTCACAGAGGTCAGAATAGAATGTAGGGGCCCCCGGAGTTGGAGTGAATCACCTAATATGGGTGCTGGGAACCTAACTCAGGTTCTCTCAAAGAGCAGAAAGTGCTTTATCTACTGAGCCATCTGTCCAGCCCCACTGTACTTCTTTAGAATTTATAATTATGATCCTTAGCCTGTGAATAGGTGGTGCAGAGCCCATGTTCTACGCCCTATCAGCCAGTCAAACTGCTAACAGCAGTTAACAAGAGTGGTCCCTGGTCGCTGGCACCCCAATGCATCAGACGATTTTACCAAAGCCTCTCTATAGGATCATGTCCACTGAGCAGACAAGAAAACTAAGCCTCAGAAAAAGGATGTGCTGAGCTGGCAAGTAGTGAGGCCAGAACTGCAGCCAGCCTGTTGGCAGCTGAGCATGCCCTCATGGGTGCTGTGTGAAGCAAAAGGGCGGCCCTTGCTATCCTGGCTTGGGGAAGGAGCGGGTGAGAATCTCCAGCCTGAGACTTGCTCCCTTTTCTTAGGAACTTGTTCCTCTGTAGATCCTTAGCCCCAACAGGTCCTCAGTTTACCTCAAATTACCTAGTCGCCAGCCACTATACCCAGGAAGTCAACCCTCTCTCTGCCTGGAGATGTGACAAATGGCTCCAATTATCCCCTCTGAGCTTGGGTTTAATGCAATGTTTTATTAATGGTGACTATTAGAGCAAAGCAGAGAGCCCACTGTGAGTGGCTGCCTGCCTCCCTCCAGAATGTTCTCTGCATGCAGAAATGAGAGGCCAAGAGAGGTAAGGTGCCACCCTAACCCCAGTTCCACCTCGTGGTAATCATGTCACCCTTCCACACCCTAACCACTGGCGGAGTGAATGCCACTCTTGCGTGGCATGTTCCACCCATTGCTAGTGCTTGGCTGCTTCCCTGACTGACAAATTAGGGGTTTGAACCAAATGTGGGAGAAGGAAGGGGTGATGACAGCTGCCCACCCTGCAATTAAGAGGTGGGTGAGAGAAGGGAGGGGCTCTCTGAGTACCTTTTCTCTCCTTGCTATGACTGACTGTTTCAAGAGTGGGGACAAGTGACTGCTAACCACAGGTGAGTTACCTATTCAGCCACCCTTGGAGGTGTCCCACTGGTTCAAGGCTGACTTCTCGCCCAGCTTTCAGACTTGATATCCTAAGTGATGGGCTAGACAAGTTCCATTAGCCTGATCAGATGGATAAAACAGAGTAGGAAAGCAACAGTGTCCTATCCTGAGTAACAGTAGAAATGGAGGCAGGATTCAAATTCAAGACTTTTTGACTATCTATGGTCCTCCTCCTCCCTACACAGACTGAGCTTTGTCAAAGGGCTATGGCTAAATCACAGTGAGGAAGGGATTTGGGTGTCTTTTCTCTGCTGCCCAAGTAGACAATAAACCAGCAGACACAGGCTGAGCTTGGGAAAGCCTGGGAGAGTGTGCATATAGACAATGGAGATTCACAAGATCCTATGTAATCTACTTATTAGATTTCCTGAACGGCTCCCACAGACATGCACAGAGGGGGTAGGAACTATTGCCTTGGTTCCTGTGATCAGACTCAGACCCTGTTCTGGACACATTCTCTGTAGACTGTCCCTGTGTCCTCTGACCAGGATGCAAGGAAAGTGAGACAAGAGGTTAGGTGAGCAGGGAGCCGGGGAAGGATGCCTAAGCTATCTGGAAGAGGCGAGGTCCAGAAGAACTTCTAGAAAGAGATGACATCCAAGGTGAGCCTGAAAGAAAACCAGGAGATGGTCAAGCAAAAGAGATGGAATTACACTAGCCACCATCCCATCCCCTACAGCAAACACCTTTGATGCCCTACTGGCATGGGGAGAAGTTTATCTTGGCTCACAGTTTGAGAAGTTTCAGTCCAGGACTGATGGTCTCCATTGCACTTGGGACAGAGCCAAGCTGCTGATCTCGTGAGTGTAATCAAAAGAAAAGGGAGATGGGACCAGATGTCTCCCCTCTATTCCCCCTATCCCCATCCCCCTTCCACCTCCTCATCGTCAGCCCATCCCCAGGAATGGGGGAGCTCATGCTTCACCTCTTAAAAGGTCCCAACCTTCCCACCCATAACATCATGCTGGAGATCAAGCCTTTACCACAACGGTCACATAAGATCCAACCTTAGTGGCAGATAATTCCAAACTAAGGGAGACAGAGTCATGGAACTTTGTGAGGAAGAATAATGAGGCCCAAGGTTTACACAAAGCTGAATGTGGTGGTTTTTAAGAATTGACAGCATCTAGAATCATGTGAGGTCTTAGACCAGTGGTTCTCAACCTTCCTAATGCTGCGACCCTTTAATAAAGTTCCTTATGTTGTGGAACATAAGCCAAAAATTTATTTTGTTGCTACTTCACTTGCTGTTATGAATCATAATGTGAATATCTGATATGTGACCCCTGTGGGGGTCATTAGCCACAAATTGAGAACCGTGGTCCTAGACAGTGGATGGAAGATGGAGGACAGGAGAATACTGGCTGAGCACCAGCATTTATATTCATCTCTGTGCTTCACGACTCCAAACACATTGTGACCACTTGTCCAAGCTGTAGCCACCAGGCCTTCCCTGCTAGAATAGGCTGTACCTCAACTCAGAGCCAAAATAAACCTCTCCTTCGTCAAGTATTTTGTCCCAGCAATGAGATGTGGACCCGATGTACTGAGGTTTGAAGGAAGCAGATCCTATTAGGCTGGCAGGAAGCTATCTCTTCCACCCAAGAAACCATGGTGGCTTCAAGCAGGGTCATGAGGCCTGGGCTACAGGAAGAACAGGCTGGCTCTCTGCAGAGAATTCAGTGAGTCCAGAGGACTGATGTGGGGAGAGGCTGGAGCTGGAAGAGGCCATTGTCATGGTCCAGAGCAAAGAATAGGAAGATCTGGGTTGGGGCTGGGATGTGGGATGTGTGACAGACATTCACACGATGTAGAGGGACATCTTATGGAATGACAGGAAGAGGTGGAGAAGGAACCAGAGAGGCCACCCTAAGTCTTTAATATGAGCAATGATGTCAGGGCAGCTGGAAGAGAGAGCTGGAGAAGATGAGATGGCGGTACACATGGAGGAGGAGATTTTTAATATGGACTCAGATCAAGCTGGAACTCCTGGCCGTCAAACTGACCCTGGTGACAAGAAATGGTGAGCAAAGAGGGATTTTCTCTTCTTCTGGACTATGAAAGCTGCAGCTTCCAGGATTGGCCCTGGGATGGGACCTCCTGGTAACTGGGCCTGAGAATTAATTTCTTCTGCAACTCTCTTTCAATCATTCATTGGACCTCTGAGGTATCAAAACACTTTGTTTTCCTTTTTTTAAAGTTGTTTAACATAATATAAATTTGACTTTCTTGCTGTTACCGTTCTATTTTTTATTTCAATTTATATATAGGAGGTTTTTTGTTTTGTTGTTGTTTATTTGCTTTTGTTGTTTGTTAGTTTTTTGATGGCTTGTATGTCTGTGCGTGCAATGCCAGAGGCCTGAAGACAGCACTGGAGTCCCCTAGAACTGGAGTTACAGCCATTTGTGAGTCACCAGGTGGGTGCTGGGAATCAAGCTGGGTCTTCTGCAGGAACAGACGGTACTCTTAAATATGGAGACATCTCTCCAGCCTGTGCAGTTCTGTGACTTTCAACACACCAGATTCATGTGTCCACACTGTAGAACAGAGCATTACTTCAGGCAGCTCCCATGTGCTAACTAACCCTTGTAGGAAAACCTTTCCCGACTCCCACACCTAGAGAACCACAAGCCTATTCTTAATCACTATTTCTTTGCCTTATCTACAATTACCATAGAAATACATGTCATTGTGCAGTGAGAAGCCATGTGTGACTTTTGTCACTCCGTGATGCCTTTGAGACTCACATAACACATTTTGTGAATATTTTTTTTCTCTCATTGCTAAGGAATAGTCTATTATGTGGGTATTTCCTGGGTACCTGCCTTTGAAGACAATAAGACTGTTTACAGCTTCCACTCTGATAGATATGTCAGAGCATTCATTGTAGCTTTACATTTCCCTAGTAACTAATGATGTAGAGCCTCTCTTCGATTGTTTACTTACGTCATGTGTTCCCTTTGGTGAAACACCTGCTTGAGTCTTTTGTCCATTTTTCTGTTAGGTTGTTTCTTGACTTGAGTCCTGAGAGAGCTCTTTGTGTATTCTGGATACAAGTCCCTTCTCATATATGCAATTTGTAAACATTCCCCCCAGTCTAAAGCTTGCCTTTAAGTCCCTCACTCTTTGCGGGGGAGCTTATCTTGATGATATCCTGTTTATCACATTTCATTTGGGACCCCCCTGGCTTCCCATTACTACCGAAAAGACCTTGAAATCGGCACCCTGTCTTAGTTAGGGTTTCACTGCGGTGAAGAGACATCATGACCAAGGCAACTTTTATGAAGGCAAACATTTAACTGGGGCTGGCTTACAGGTTCAGACGTTCAGTCCATTGTCATCATGGCGGGAAGCGAGGCAGTGTGCAGGCAGGCGTGATGTTGGAGGAGCTGAGAGCTCTACATCTTAGTCCGAAGGCAGCCAGGAGACTGTCACACTAAGCATAGCTTGAGCTTATATATGAGACCTCAAAGCCTCTATAGTGACGCACTTCCTCCAACAAGGCCACACTTCCTAACAGTGCCACTCCCAAACCTGTTCAAACCACCACACACCCCAGGACCAAGTTCTCAGCACAAAGGAAATTTATTTTCCCCTGGTGTACAAAGGGCAGTGAGTAAGAGACAAAGACAGGAGACAGAGGGAGAAGGGAAGAAGCTAGAGGGAGAAGGGATATTTGTTCTGATAGACAAAGGATGGCCGCTGGTTAGAGAGGAGACAGACGTGGCACATAGGAAAATGGCAGTTCATAAAGGTTCCAGGGAAGACCCTGTGTTAGGATGAGGTGCTTGACTTTAATTGGACATGTTAATTAGGTTAACCACAAAGGGGCTTTTGATTGCTGAATTTCAATACTTTGATAGCTGGACCTTGGTGGTCAGGCTTAGAAGGAGAAAGTGGCCAAATGAGGGGATAGACCTTGGGGGCTAGCCTTAGGAATGCAATCTAACAGTTTTTAGCAAGGCAGAGGGAATGGGGGAGAAGGGCAAGGCCTGCCAGAGCCACATTTGCCATGCTTGGGCTGCTAGAGCCCTTCAACTACAGTTAGCCATTGTGTTCTTTCTAAAGGTTTTGTGTTTTACATTTGGATCTATGCTCTGTCTTGAGTGGATTTTTGCATACGGAATGATGCTTAAGGCATTTTCGTGTATCTGGATCTCCGGTGTTCTATCCGAGGCTATCCTTTTTCCTTTGAATTGCCCTTCCACCTCTGCCACTTCCTACACATGTAGGCCTGCTTCAGACTTCCTTCCCCATTCATTGATCAGCAATCACTTTCTGTGTAGCGGTTGTTCTTTTTGCCAATACCACGATGCCTTGATTACGGCAGCTTTATAATAAGCCTTCACATTGGGGATTGTGGGCTTTACAAACTTCTTTTTCAAAATTGTTTTGACTATCTAATTCCTTTGCCTTTCTCTCTGAGTGCATTTTGGAAGCAGTTTGTTTAGAGCTTTAAAGGGAAAAAAAAAAAAATCCTGCTGGATTTTCACCAGAATTGTCTTAAATCGATAGATCTGATTGAAGGAAGCTGACATCTTTATCATGCTGATTCTTCTGACATGTGTGCCTTTGTTTATGTTGGCTGCCCCTGATGGCTCTCCATTCATACAAACCTTTGCTGGTCTCTTTCATAAGCATTTTGTAATTTTCAGTATACAGAACCAGGACATGCTTTTGCTAAATGTATACCCCATCTTTCATCATTTCAGAGCGACTGTAAATGATGCCATTTTAAAATCTTTTTAGTGACCATTCAGTTTTTGTTGCTGGTATAGAGAAATAGAATCGACTAGGGCTTGGGTCCTGTAACCATCTTGTCTTAAACGGCAGCTTAGCGGCCAGAGTGGATTTCTTCGCAGCTATGGAAACAAACATTTGTTCTGTGAATAGGAACAATGTAACTTCTTACTTTTCTATTGGTGTCCCTTTACTCTCTTTGCCTTTACTGTCGTGGCCAGCACTCCCAGGGGTGGGAGGACAGTCTTATTCTCATCGTAGGTGGGAAACACTCTGTTTCACTATTATGTTCTTACACCTGGAACACAAAATGTCAGCCCTTAATTTTTTTTTTTTATAACAAATACCCTTTATCAAGGTGAGGAAGGACCCTCTGGCTTCTGAGAGTTTTCTCACTTGCCAAGGTTAAGAGTGTCTCCTGCATTAATTAGTAGAATCAATTACTTTAATATAATCAGCCTCTACTGAGGCTGTATTATGGCAGCCTACATTGTTTAATTTTCAAACGTTTAACCAGCTCGGTACCCCTGTGATAAGCCCTTCTTAGTCGTGGTGTGAAATGCTTTTTCTATACTGTTAGAAACAATTCACTAATATTTTGTTAGGTAATTTTCTGTGTGTTCATGGGGGAAAATGATCTCTGCTTCTCTTTCTTGGATGCTTCCATTGAGTAAGTTTGGAAGTCTCCCTTTTTCTTCTATATTCTAGAAGGCAGTGTGAAGAACTCTTCTAAACATTGAGAAAAAAAATCTTTGCCAACGTTTGCAGGAAAACTATTTTGACTAGGAGATTCACGTTTTTGTAAGAATTCTTTTTATATATCTACAACTTCAATCTTTATAATTGTAGGCTCCTTCTAGGTAGCTCTTTGATCCTGAGTATGTTTTGATTGCTTTTACCTGTCTCAAGTTTGGTCTTTAACAGAGAGGCACAGACTGAGTGGCTTAGACAGCAAATGTTTCTCTTTTCCAACTCTAGGAGAGTCCAGGTTCGTGGTAGCAACAGGTTTGGTATCCAGGTAGGGATGAAGGGCAGGGGCGGGGGGGGGGGGGTACTCTTCTGGTTTTCAGGTGATTGCATCTTCTTTTATCCTCTAGAAAATTCTATTCTGAGCTCACCTTCTAGAGTCATTACCTCCCAGCAGGTGCTGGTATCTCAACTCAGGATACCAACTGGGGACCAAGCCTTCAAACATATGACCCTGTGGGGCCCATTCTCATTCAAACACCACACAGCTCTTCGTGTATTCATCTGAGGCTAATAGGGACTCTCAGTCTTAACACCGTAATTAGCATTGCATGGTATATATTTCTCTGTGCTTTTGGGCACCTACAGTGTTTTACTTGATGTGCCTGTCCTGTGGGCAGCTTCTTTCTAATGTCCACTCTGGTGTCTTCTACACTAACATCACTGTCAGAATACTAACATTTAATACAATTTTTGATGTGTGCATTGAATTCCATTTGATCAGTTTCCCGTTTCTTTCCCCCAGTCTTTTTTTTTTTCCCCTCGTTTCCTGACTTCTTCTAGGTTATATGAACAGTGTTTTGTGTTCCACTTTAATTCACCTACTGTATTTTTTACTTCCTTTGCTTTGTGGGTTTTTTTTTTCCTAGTGGTTCTTGTAGGAACGACAATGTGCACACTTAACTCTCCATAGTCCCACTTAAAATGACTATGTTGTCACCTCCAAGTTGTGGGCATTGGTTTTTGTCTGTGACAAAATACATAAGGAAACAGCTGAAAAGGGGAAAGAGTCATTTAGGCCACAGTCTCTGGGGTGTTAGCCCTTGTGGACCTGGAGCCATTGCTTCTAGTCCCATAGTATAATCATGGTGTACAAACATGGAACAGCGCTGCTGAGCTCCTGGTGTCAGGCACAGAGGAAAGGTGCCCACTGATGGTGTAGATACCCCTGGTGAAGAGCATGGGGCGAAGTTGCTTGTCTCATGGCATCAGGTATTGTGTGTGCAGGTTATTTTTTATTTGTTTTTTTGTTTTGGTTTGTTTTGGGTTGGTTTTGGTTTTTGGTTTTGTTTTGTTTTTGTTTTTCAACTTGATACAAGCTAGAGTTAGCTGAGAAGAGGGTGTCCATTGGGAAAATGCCTCCTTCATCAGATTGCTCATAGGCAAATCTGTAGGGCGTTTTCTTGATGAATAATTGATGTGGAGAAGCCCAACCCAGTGAGGGCAATACCACCTCATGCCCCGGGTCCTAGCTGACATAAGAAAGCAGGATGAGCAAGCAGTGGAGAGCAGGGAGCAGGCCAGTAAGCAGCAATCTCTCTATGGCTTCTGCAGAAGCTCCTGCATCCAGGTTCCTTCCTTGGGTTCCTGCCCTGGCTTTCCTCAGTGATAGTCTGTTACCTGGAAGTATAAGAGTAAATAAACCCTTTTCTCTCCAAGTTGTTTTTGGTCACAATGTTTTAGCAATAGAAACCCAACTAAGACAGGTATGAGGGAAACATCACTGTGTGTGAGCGTAGAGGAAAACTGCCTACCAGTGATGCCCAGAAGGTAATAGAAAGGACAAAAAAAGGGGCACAATAACCCTTTTCTGTCTCCAGAACCATTTCCTCCAATACCTTCTGGCTCTTTCTACTTCCCGTTAAACCAGTCAATGGTGAATCCATCAGTGGCTAGGTCCTTAATAAAGCCAGAGCCCTCATCACCCACTCTCCATCAGTAGTGCCAGCAAGCACATGAGCTTGGTAGAGGACATTTCAACATCCAAATCACAGCCCAAATGGAATGTGGAAACTTGCCCTCCCCCACGTCTGTCGCTATAATTCCCCTATAAATGATAGCAGTACACACACTGGAAATTCAATGTTACAGTGTTTGTTGTTAACTGTTTAACATCTTAAGGAACCCAGGAGAATATATATATTCCCAGGCATAAATATTGGTCATGCCTGTTGCTCTTTCTTCATTCATGCTCTGCCAAATTGCCCTCCGACTCAGTTCAACCTTAAGAGGGAACACGACAGAGATGATCTCTGAAGTTTTCTTCATCTGAGAATATCTTTATCCCTGAGAGAAACATTTCCACAGAATGTAGAATTGAAGTGACAATTCTTTTCTCTTGGCATTTAAAAATTTCCAGTTTCCTCCTAACCTCCATAATGGCTGGTTTAAAAAAAAAAAAAAAATCATCTGTCGCCTGAACCATGGTTCCCCTGTAAGGGATGTGTCGTTTTTCTCTGGTTGCTTTAGGATTTGTCTTTGTGGTTGATGCTCATGGTTTGATTGATGTCTCTCGGTGCAAATCTCTCTGGGTGAAGCTGCTCCGGGGCTCAGTGGGTCTTATATATCCATGTCTTCTGCTAAAGTTGGGAACCTTCTTTCTACTGGTTCCTCAAATTCATGTCGGGCACTAGTCTTTCTTCCTGTTCTCTGAGATTCTGATGATGCAAACATGAGGCCCTTTAATATTGCTTCATGGGTCGCAAGGTCTGGTCTTTCCTGTTAAATCTTTTCTCTCTGTGTTGTTCACTCTAGGTCCTTCTAGTGGCGGGCCTTTGAGTCCATGGTTCTTTGCCGTTTAATTGCCGCTGTTGAGGCCATGTGTTGAGATATTTCCATTTATCCTTTCCAGTTCTGAGATTTCCAATTGATTCATCTTTCAATTTTCTGTTTCTGTGATGAGCCTTTTGTCATTTAATTTAAGAGTGTTTACCTTTTAAAAATGTATTGTGTGGGGAGCTGGAGAGATGGCTCAGTGGTTAAGAGCATTGGCTGTACTTCCAGAGATCCTGAGTTCAATTCCCAGCAACCACATGGTGGCTCATAACGACTATACTGGAATCTGATGCCCTCTTCTGGCGTGCAGGCGGAACACTGTATATATAATAAATATGGGGGTTTTTTTAGAAAGTAGTGTGTGTGTGTGTATGTGTGTGTTTGTGCATGAGCGCGCACACATGCATACATTCCACAGCTTGAGTGTGGAGGTCAGAGAATAACTTGTGGGAGTTAGTTCTCTTCTTCCAACGTGAAGGTCCTGTGAATTGAACTCAGACCTCAGAACTGGGTGCCAAGCACCTTTACCTGTTAAGCCATCTCACCAACCCAAGACTGCTGGCCTTTGGTTGATTGATTGATTGTTTGTTTGATTGATTGATTTTTTAGAAAGGGTTTCTTCTTGTAGCCCTGGCCGTCCTGGAACTCACTGTGTAGACCAAGAACAGCCTTGAACTCAGAGATCCTCCTGCTTCTGCCTCTGGAGTGCTGGGATTAAAGGCGTGTGCCATGATGCCCAGCCCTGGCCTTTGATTCTTGAAACACGTTTATAAACACCCTCGTGAAAACTCTGCCTACTGGCTCAGCATCTGTGGCTTCTTGCTGTCAGTGTCTTTTGTCTGTTCCCATAAATGCTGAGGGCTCTTCAGATTCCAGGTAAATTTAGTTGACTCTTGGACCTTTTGGCTCTGGCCCTTCATTAACTCCTATGGAGGCAGTTGATGTTTTTGATGGAGCAGGCAAACAGCCCAGTTGGGCTCAGGTCAAGAGTTCCAGCCAGCATAGTGTAGGCTGTGATTTCAGCGTCAGTGTGATTTCAAAGCTGTTTACATCTGTGTATGTGCCGTACAATGTCACATCTGGGAGTTGAATGAGAGCCTGTTGTTTGGCTCTTTTTCAAAATCTTTGAAACATTGTGTAGATCTGCTTTTAAATAAACTTTGTGGAACCACAATTGTAACTGTAAGGAATTTTTTTCTTACCCTGGGGACTTAGCCACAATGTGGCTGTTTCCACCTGTGTTACATGGGGTTACATGAGGGCTGAGCAGAAGAGACAGGAGAAGAGAAAGTGCATCTGATCCCTGTCAGGGACATCTATACCCAGACACCATGCTTTCTGCTCATGTTTCTTGATCTCATTCAGTGAAGGGGGTGGGGGGTGCTTACACTATCCCTGCTGAAGCTAGAGCCTGCTGCTTCAGTGACCCACCCTCTGGTACAAACGGGGTCATAGACTCTTTCGAGTGTCTCATTAGGTGGGGCAAAATGGGCATTCTGAGAATTCAGCCCCTTGGAGTTTGGATATTAAACTTCAATAAAGCCAAAGAACAGCCAAGGAAAGAGAGGAGAAAGTGTAGAAAGTTCTGGAGAGATATATCTATAAGTCCCTACTGCCACATGCTCTGTGCCAGACCCTCATGAAAGCACTTGGTGTGCAAAGCCTGGCTTTGTTATCATAACATCTCTGAGGCAGACAGTATTGATACTATGAAGGGACTGGGGCTCAAAAAGGTTAAGCCACTTTCCCAAGATACACAGTGAATGAATGGCAGACTTAGGATGTCCCTAGGTAGCCTGGGGTCATAGTCAGGAGTCTATCTACTCCTAGGTGGTACCCTGGGTTCCACCTGGCCCTGTGGACAGCCCCATGAACTGGACTATAGTCTACCAGAATTGTTTATCAAATACCTTGTCTCCAGATTCCAGAGAGTGTTTCCTTCTGACCACCCTATTAGGCCTACATGCTACAGGACTTGAGCTGCTATGTTCTCAGCTCTTCTGAAAGAGGAGATGTGGAGGAAGTTCCAGGATGGCACACACTCCTGTCTGTCATCAGTAACACACAGCAAGGAGCACTGGGAACTCACAAGGACTTTGCTCTGTTATCGGGCATTTGGGGGGGGGGGGGGATCCTAGTTTGCTTTCTGTAGCTGTAATAAAACACCACAACCAAAAGCATCCTGGGTAGAAATGGGTTCATTTGGCTCATACATCCCAGATCACAGTCTATCACTGAGGGAAGTCAGGGTAGAAACTCAAGGAGTAACCTAGAGACAGAAACTGAAGCAAAGGCCATGGAGGGACAATGCTTACTGGCTTGTTCCCATGACTTTCTCCACTTGCTTTTACATATATACCAGGACCACTTGTCCAGGGGTAACACTGACCACAGTGTTCTGGGCCCTTTCATATAAATCATTAATCAAGAAAGTGATTTACAGACTTCCCCGCAGTCCAGATGGATGGAGGCATTTTCACAATTGACATTTCCTTTTTCCACATATGACTCTAGCTTGTATTAAGTTAACAAAAAAACTAACCAGAACACTGGAGCAGTGTTCCAAGCTTGCTAATAAATGAAGCCTCCAGGAACACACATAGGGGCTTCAGCTGGAGTAACAAAACACCATAAACCAAGAGCCATACAGACAACAGAAATCTGTTTCCTACCAAGGCAGAGGAAGTCCAAGGTCAAGTACCACTGAACTTAGGAACTTTTAAAGAGCCCAGCTACAATCCATGGCTGCTTCTTGCCTTGTCTACTCTTGGTGAAGAGACATCAGCCCTCAGGGCCTCTCTGGTAAGGGTATTTCCTACTACACACAGCCTGGTGACCTGATCACTTCCACTGCTCCTCAACCCAAGTGCTTTCCCCCAGGAGGAATAGTTCCAACATACTTCAGAATCAGGGAGGAAGGAGCATGGCTACACAGGCCTTAGGAGATCCCAGGCCCCAAGATTTCCCCAACTACAGGTCTGCAGGGCCTCTGGATTTCTGGGCCACCCATCTTCTCCTCTGATGGAATCTACCCTAGCTCTCTTCTCTTGCCTGTCCTCTTCTGCCCTCCTGCAGGATCTACTTTGCATTAACTCTGGCATCTCCTTGTTCTGCACCCTCCCTTCTACCCCCAGTCTAGCACTTCCTCTTCCTCTCCTCTCCTGTCCTCCCCATGCCTTCTCTTCAAGCCCAGAGCCCTTACTTAGAGCTAACTTCCAGAGTGCCCAGAGCTGGGGATAAGATAGTTCCAGAAGATGGGGGCTCTACCTCACCCTGGAGCAGCTCAATCTCAGCAAGAGACACAGATGGGTGGCAGTGTGATGAGCTCCCTCCCCATGTCCCAGAGTCCAAACAAGCTTATCTTCCACACATAGACTCTCTTGGTCTCATCCAGAGACAAAAGCACCTTGTGGTGGTTTGAATACATTTGGCCCCCATAAACTCATGTGTTTGAACACTTGGCCCATAAGGAGTGGCACTAGTAGTAGGTGTGGCCTTGTTGGAGGATGTGTGTCACTGTGGGGGCAGGATTTGAGGTCTCATATTCTCAAGCTATGCCTACTGTGGCACATAGTCTCCTGCTGCCTTCAAATCAAGATGTAGAACTCTCAGCTCCTTCTCCAGCACCATGTCTGCCTGCATGCTGCCATGCTTCCCACCATGGTGATAATGGACTAAACCTCTAAAACTGTAAGCCACTCCAATTAAATGTTTTCCTTTATAAGAGTTGCTATGGTCATGGTGTCTCTTCACAGCAATAGAAACCCTAAGATACACCTTAACCCCCAAGATGCTTTGCACATGCTAGCAGGGGCAGGGGGTGCAGCTGTTTCTTTGGGGAATCAGGGATCATGCTCTGTGCAAAAGTTCTCAACCTGTAGGCTGTGACTCCTTTGTGGGTCACATATCAGGTATTTACATTATGATCCACAACAGTAGCAAAATTACAGTTACGAAGAAGCAACAAAACAACGTTGTAGTTGGGGGTCAGCTCAACATGAGGAACTGTATTGAAGAGTCTCAGCATTAGGAAGGCTGAGAACCTCTGCTACAGAATGAGTTATAGGTTACATTTCAGTCCCCACTTTCCTCTAGGCTTTGTGCAGTGCAGAACATGCTCAGCAGCTCATGGCAACCCTGCTGTGGAGGCCAGTAATTGGCTCTGCTTTGCTGGACCCCCAAACTTTTGTGCAGATGTAGAATACCTCCATATACTGGGTGAAACATTAGCAGCCAAACAAGAAGAGCGCACATCTCCCAGAGCTGCCTGACATCTTTATCTTCCTCTGTCTGTGGCCCTCTTTGAGTCTTCACCAGAAACTCTCCTTGTCTTTCTCCCTGTCCTGTAAAATCTGGGGAAGAGAGCATGCCTTGTGTCTGTCACCTCCCTCTGCAGTTGTAATCAATGGATCCTCGGGCAAAGGCACTGGCCCCTCCTTGACAGCAAACTAGTTTTAGATAAATGAGTATTGGTTTTGCTCTGTTTGTTTTTCATTTCTTGCCATCCTCTGATGTTTTTTTCCCTGCAAAATCGGTTAAGCAATGATAGCCTGGGTCTGCTTATGCCAGCATTGATTGGCCAGCTCCCAGAGTCTGTGTCTTTTGTGGGCTCTCCTTTTTGTTCGGCTTCCCCCCACCATGCCTCAAATGCCTCCTCTATTTTTGTGACCCAGGTAAGAAGGAAAGAAACTCACAAGCACAGAGCATCTATTCATGCCAGGCTCTGTGTGGGCGACGCATGCCAATTGTCTCACTTTGTCTCCGACAAAGCATCGCCAGTCGGTGTGGTAGGTAGGCGCTGTTCCTCTTGTCTTGTAGATGATCAGGGTGGCGCTCAGAGAGGTGGTGGAAGCTTCTCAAGAGTGCACATCCCAAACCTGCAGGGATTGAGAGGAAGCCCACAGCTTCTCCTGAAGATAGCAGGTGTGTGTTTCATGACTGGCCCTCAGCAAGTCCTACCCAGCACCTAAGATGCCCCCCTATGCAGAGTCATAACAGTGAAGGGGGAAAGGAGATGGTGGACTTAGGGAGCTAACCACAGGTGAGGCTTCGTGCCTGGACGGTGGGACCAGCTGCTGTACAGCTCTGATGGCTAGTCTCAAGTTTCCTGGTCTTTCTGAACAAAACCAGTAGGTGTAACTCCTCCTGCTTCTAGGTAGAAGCTGAGGCTGTGTTGTCCTCTGCAGCTGCTGCAAGCAGGGCTATTGCAGAAGCCCACCTACAGCAGACCTCAAATTCACAGTAGAGGTCTTGTGACCTGGGGAAACTTCTGGCAATGCTTGAACACGGAGCATGCTTACCGCTCCTGTGTGTGATGTGAGAGTCTCTGGGCTGGCGATGCCTCAAGGTGTCAAGGTGCTAGGCTTTCCTTAGATAGACAGACAGACAAACACACACACACACACACACACACACACACACCGCTTTAGCAGGGAGGAAAGGAACTCTAAGGGCATTGAAGCAGCAGGACCAAGGGTAGAGGTGGAAAGGCCCCAAGTGCATTTCTCCCCTTTCCAGGGCCGAGGATCAGGCTGGGGAAGCCCATACAACAGCTATCGCTGACAGAAGAGGCTGCAGCCGGTGGGGCTCATAAATGGCTGGTTACATTTATAGCCCTGTTCTTATTAAGTACCAGGAGAGGAAAGATGAATCACACCCCTCCTGCTGCCCACAGCCTGGGGAGATGGAGGCCAGCAGTCTCTTAAATCTCAGCAAACTTAGAAGTCACAAGTGTTTGGGGCCAGCCCTGTATCACGGACAACAGACAGCCACAGATCCTGCCCAGGACAAGCTGGCTTCATGTCCTGAAGAGGACCTGGCCAAGAGCAAGGGGGTGGAGGAGGACTATCTGCCTGAGAGGTCCTCAGTTCAGATCTTCACTGAATGCCGCCTGATCTTCGGAAGGAAAGATGACTACTCTGGAACTATAGACTTCATGACTCAATTAAGTGAACAGAATCTAGAAATGATGCCCCCCTTGGCCCTCCTGTTTTGCAGGAAGACAAGGCACATTTGGAGAGGACCATGATTACAGACCCCCAGTGATTGCTGCCCTGGGGATGCGGTGAGTTGGTAGACTCAAGGACACAGCCTCCAAGCTGAGGCTGCTGGCAGCCATGACCTTCTGGCATCCTTACCAGCCCTGGCCCAGGGCCACGCTGCCCACCACATTCTTGTTGCAGTGTGGATCTCTCAGGAGATATCCTACCCACTGCCTGCTTCTCTCCCGGGACAGCAGAGGGAAAGACTGGGGCTTTAGCACTGTGAGGCTGCCTGCACGCCTCCTGGGCTCCCACAAATGCTTTGTGTGTGTAATTGGTTTCTATGAGATTTATTAGAGTTTTTAAACCTTTTTTATTGTGAAATATAACACAAATACCAAAAATTGAATAACCCATAAATGGGGAGCTTAATGAGTTGTATAAAGTGAACGCCCTGGGAATCTCCCAGGTCCCCGGAAGCAGGATGATGATGTCTGCCTGCCAGGGGTGTCCATGTGTTCTACTCTAGTGCCAGATACCTCCTCATTCCCAACCTTCACTGCAGGCCTCTTTTCTGTCCTGTACTGAGGCCAGCCTCCTGGAACTAAGCAGAAAGCAAAATATAGTCCCACCCCTCTAGGGCCTTGGTTTCACCACACGTGGAGGAATGAGACTGTCCAGCCACATCCTAAAATAACAGGAAGGAGACGGAAGTGTTTGGGTGCTGTGCGGATGGAGACCAGCCCAACCCTAGAGGAAGCTCTGGTGATGACCTCCCTTGTGCCTTTCCACGGCATAGCACCCTGGCACAGTCAGTGAACGGACTAGGGGAGGCCTCCTGTCCACACATGTACAGGGGAGAATCCAGCGTCCTCTGAACTTAGCCTGCCCATACCATGGAGCTTATTGCCTGCCTTGGAATGGTTCTAGAAGCCAAGTGGGTTTCTTTCCTCCTGGGATTTCGTATGGAGTTCTGAAGGGTCAGTGGAACACTGGTGGGACCTGAGCCATCTGTGCTATTCTAGGATTGGTAAAGTCACACCCAGGGCCTCCAGCACAGGTCTTGGGAAGTGCATGCTGAACAGGGGCCTTTCCAGCTCCATGACTTTCTTCTCGCTGGGTGTCCAGTTTCATCACAGGAATCAAGGGAGAAATACAGCCTGCTCACCCCTCCTGCTCTGTTGGGGGGAGGGGGAGGTTAGGGCGCTAAGAAATGACAGGTAGACAAGATAAATGGTTGCAGGGAGGAAGAATGCCAGATCAGAAGAAGTGGGCGTCAGTGTGGCCCAGGTGCCCAGCAGGGACTTCAATTTCAGGCTCTGCTCCCCAGCTTTCTTTTGCTTCCTCCTTCCTGCGACCTCTCCTTACTTCTTCTTCTGACTCCTTTCCCCTTCAGCCCCAGATCCCAGATGGAAATGTGCTGCCTGAAGACACAAATCCCTTTGCTCAGATCAGTGACTCCAGCCTGGTAGAGCTGGAACTCAGAAAAGCCTAGAGCCCATGCTGACAATACCCACACAGCCTGGCACCAAGAGGGAGCCAGATTACCTGACTATTCCCTTCCCTCCCTGCTCTGGGCTGGGCACGGATGAGGGGAAGCCCGGCAGGGACCCTGTATCTTCCATCTCTGCAAACCACTGAAACATGCCAGCCTCCTGCAGCCCTGGCTCCCGCTGCCCACCCTAAGTTAAGGCCACAGCTTCCCAGCAGCAAACCGTGATTGCTCGTGGTATCTTTCCTGCTGGATGATTTTAGCTGAATAATTTTGCATGATTTCTGCCCAGCATGAAAGAAAGCTGAGCTGAGGATAAGGAGCCTGAGCTGAGGGGAAGGAATAGGACTGAAATCTAAAGAGCTTCCTTCACAGGGCCATGGCCAGCCTCTGGGATTTCTGCCAGCAGCTACTGCTAGTCACCGTCCATTGAAGAAGCTTCTCCTTCAGCCTAGTGCTCTGAGAAGATTCCTCCCTCCCCTGTCTCCAGGGAAGGCAAAGCCCTCCTAGTGGCTCCGAACTTTCATAGGTATGGTCTTGTGCTGATGACCATATGAGGGTTGCAGGGTATTATCACACTCGGTCTGCACTGTCTCCACTCCCCTGCTCCACACACTGAAGCAGCAGGCGTTGAGCCTGTGCAGCCAGCAAACCTCAAGGTTTGCCTGAGATGCTCTTCCCTCAGAGGCTCTGGAATCAAGGCCAAGCTGAGATAGACAGACTTCAAACAAATGCTCATGATTCCATCACATTCAGTGAGCCTTGAACCTGGACAAGGAATGGAGAATTGCTTCTGGCCTGGAAGAGCTCCCCAGAAGGCACGTAGCCCAAGGGAAGACTCCACTTTCAAAGGGGAAGAGTTAGGGATGCTTGCCAGCTAGAAGATCTACAAGGAACTTAAAATCACAAATCCAAGCTACCAGGACCCTTACAGGGTTTCCAGCTACCCTCTGCTTTACAGATGAGTGGCACAGAACCCCAGAGATGTCTGGTGGCTTGGCCAAGGTCCAGAGTAGCAACAATACTTGTAGAGGTCACCATGGCCCAATGTTGGCCTGGGTCTACCCTTCCAAGCAGCCATCAAAGCCCTAGCCCAGCCCTAGCTATGTTAGGCCAGGTCAGGTTCCAAGGTCAGGTTCCAAGGCTGGGTTCAGGTAGGGGAGGTGGTCTCTCTGACAGCCACTTCCTCACTGCTATTCCTGGTATCATCCCCCTCCCTCCATTTCCCATGGAAACCCAGTGATGGCAAGAGCTGGAATTTGGACGTTTTCCCAGCATTTGGGCTGTTAATTAAAACTAATAAATCTGCCACTTGGAGTCAGGTTGAAGAGAAGGAAGGGAGAGGGAGGGGTGTGGGGGGGAAACTCAGGCATGGGATCTCCCCTACCCCTGAGAGACTTTTCCTTTCAACCTGCCTCCTGAATCATTTTCTCCTTCAGTCTTTCATTCTACAGTTGATTTGCCAGCTGCCTGCTGCTGACCCTTGCCTGGGCTAGCTCTGGATTGTGCTAAGGAGTGGGACCCTTGCTCCTAAGACAAGGGCTAACTGACTACCCCCTGCCAAGGCACCAGACTGAGCAAGAGCTCTTAAGATCCAAACCATTGAGACAGATCTGGTCCAAAAAGTCAGTGCCTTGCTTTGTGACCTCTGGGGAGCTCACCTCTCAACCATCTTCCTAGCTTGAGAAGGCAGATATTAATTCTTACACTGAAAGGGTTTTATGCAGAGGGCATGGGGTGGTTGGTGTGTGTGAAATGGCCTGAGACAAACAGCTAAGTGATCTCTCTTCATGCTTTCCTATGCTGGGCTCCTCCCTCCTCTTGCCTTATGGTGGACAGTGCTTCCTGTAAACATCATGGGCTGTAAAATAATGAGAAGAGCAGGACGCTGCCCTACATCCATAAGGCACATGCATTTTACAAAACTCCCTCTGCAGGCTACTGATGCTCTTCCCAGTGTACAGAGCCGCCTGCTGGCTGCAGAATGGTCATGTGGCGGTCACTGATTCTATGGGTATTCACCAAGGTATGTGCCCAAAGGAGAGGTTGGGTTTGTTTGGATAGATGGACCAGATGCTTCCATGCCTGGAGGCGACCTTCATTCACTTGTCCACCAACACTGTGCCCTCCCTCTCTCTTAGGGTCACTGCATCTTGTCTTTGCAGCCCATGTTCCTTTTATCTCCTGCTGCTCGGCTACTCCACAGGAAGCCAAAGTGGAGAGCATTGCCTAAGGATACTGAGGATGCTGACATCGAAGCCTCTGAGAAGCCGACATGCCTGGAAGATATTACTTAAAACCCCGTAAATGCTGTTGTGGTTTCAGGCTCCACTGTGTTTCCCCAACCAGCCTTGCTTGCTTGAGACAAGGATAGGGGTCACTCTCAGAACTACACCTCTGCTAGGCAGGGACCACAGCAGCCAGAGTCTTCTCAATATGAACCTGGTCCAGGGAGCAATGGTGTGTGAGCCTGGGCACGTCCAGGCAGCTCTGGTCCCAATACTAACTACTTCTAGATAGACTCCATTAGGATCATGTTGCTCCTTTCGCAGAACCCAGCCCATAATAGTCTACCCTAAGTGTTATAATTGGTTTGTGGGGACTGAAAGAGTGGCTCGGTGTTGGCCTAGAGTCAAGTCCTGGGTTCCATCCCTAACACCACTGACCACTGACATTGTGTGTTTTCCCAGAAGCCCAGTAAGGGATCAAAGAAATCAGCCTTCTTAAAGATCACATGGCAGGCAGTGAATCTGGTCCCAGAAGAGGTAGGAGGGTGTTGCCTGCCCCTCCAGAGAAGAATAGATACAAATGAGCCTGTGCCTAACAGATACAAATTAGTGTGCCCCTAATTCCCAGTGTGAGGTCGAGTGATGGGACCAAGCTTTACTGGAGGTTTCTTTCTCTACCAGCTTCTGCCATGTACTAGGACGGCTCACTCCTTTAGCCCTGTAGTTACAAAGTTCAGTTCAATATTTCTCTTTGTAATAAATCTCTGGAGGGCCGGTTACTGCCTTGGAGCACCCAGTATGATAGTTTACCAGTGCTGTGGCCTGAGAGAATGGCAGGCTGTAGCCACAGGCATGGACTAAGAAGTGTGTGGTAGGGACACACTTCCAGTGTACAGGAAGCAGAGGGGAAGGAAGAGGCCAGGGACTCCTCCAGTGATCCAGTGACCTACTTCCTCCTACTGAGTCTCACCTCCTAAAGTTTCCAGAACCTCCCAAAGTGCCTTCCCCCATTCACCTCAGAAGTCTATAGGATATTTAATATTCCAGCCCAAAGCCCAGCCAGGTTGTGGCAGAGCCTGGACTTGAATTCAGGTAGTTCTGAGCCAATTCCGTAAGGCTTCCTGACTCTAAAAACAATCTGAGGAGATGACTCAATGCTTCTGCAATCCTTTGACCTTGGTACACTGAACATTGCTGTGGCTGAGCCCTGTACCTGCCAGGTGCTTTATGACAATCTTGTCACTGTCCCTGGACTCCGGTGGAGCCTCAGGGTCCATATTTTTGTTGTTTAAGAAGCAGGAGAGGACTTGCACAAGCAGAGGCAAGGCAGAGGCAGGTGGAAGGAGTGGGGCACCTCACTAGAGAGGCTGCTGAGTTCCTCCCTCAGCAGGTAAGGCCAGAGAGCACACAGAAGCTGCTGTGGGTAGACAGGACTCCTGGGGCCCGCTGGGCAACTTGGGCTAATCCCTGCCCCTTTCTGATCTGTTTCCTCCTCCAGAAATAAAGTGGGTCAGGGAATCCAGGAAAGGGGGTAGAGGTCACCTCCGTCACTGTATTATTCCTATTCTCAGGAGAGAGCTGGCAGCACAATGCAACCCAGGAAACAGGTTGGGCAAGAATTAGGGGAACCTGCACCCCATACACTTACCTGTGGGGACCCAAAACTCCTAGAGAGCCTGTGTTCTTGGTGTCTAACAACCTTATTCCCTGTCTTATTCCCAAAATGGTGAGAGAGGAGTCTGGAAGAAATACCAGAGTGGGAGGTCTCTTGGCCTCAATCTCCTCACCTGTAAGGATGAGGGCAGGAGACTGTCAGGGCAGTGACTCAGGTCCCTCCCAGATCCCAGTCTTAGATGAAGATGCTTTCCCATGGGTGGCTTGTTCTTTGGGGGCAGAGTAGGGGTGGGAGTGGGGTAAGCTAGTAAGGGCAGGAGTGGTGTACCCTGTAGGGGGAAGCAAGAGGAGACTGTAGTATGTCTGAGGAGCCCAGGATAAAAGAGGGTCTTCCTGTCTTCTCTGGGCCCACCTGAGATGGGCACTGTCTCCAGAAAGCCCCTGAATTGTTCTGTACTGACTCTGAATATGTGTCACCTCTCCTGCCCTAACTGGGCCCTGCCCAGTCCATGCCTATCTGGGTGTTCTGTTGCATAAACAAGTGAGAAGTCACACACACACACACACACACACACACACACACACACACACACACACACACACACACACGCACGCCAGCCTCTGAGCTTAAGTCTTCCACCAAATGACCTCTGACTCGATCCAAGAACGCCTGGAGAACTTGCAGAATCAGGCCTCTGTTCTGTTTGTTGGCTTCCTTCCTCTTTGACTTTATAAATTCTTCGATAGCCCATGGACTTCCAGGCTGTGGTGAAGGACAGCTCTTTGCCAGGAAAAAGTAATTGAAAAGAATCATGAGAAATAAACACAACTGCTCCCTCCTCCCAACCGGCATTCCGACTGGATTAGAAGAAGATCCTGCGACCACAGCGTCCCTCTGAGGCCACTTGTTCGAGCTTGCCATTGTGTTAAAACAATAAAGGTTTTGCTAAAATTGGCTTACCAAAAAAATGTGGTATATATTACATCTTAACATTTAACAATTTAATACTTAACGCAAAAATTACAATGTAATATAATTGCTCTATTAACAAGGTAATTACAGGTTTATTTTTAATTAGTTCATAATATGCTACAGATGGTGTGGTTGGCCGATAGATAGGACCAAGTTTAACATTGCAGGAGGAAGAGGGTTTGTTTTTTCCAGTCTAACAGTTAAACTCTGAGCCATGGAACTAGGCACACCTGGAATTGATGGAAAGGCATGAATCCGAGCCAGCAGGCAGGGACTAAGCGCTTCTAATCCCCCCTTTCCCATGCCCTCCACAGCAATATGAGCATGACTCCTAAGGTGCCTGAAAGCAATGAGCAGAAAAGAAATTTCTCAATTAACAGCAAAATGTCCTCAGACCAAATAAGGAGACTGGGGTCTGTGTAGCAGACAATTCTGGGTTTGGAGTCCAGAAGCTTTTCCCAAACATACCTCTTCAAGGGAAGATTCATGGAACTTCAGAAATCCATAGGCTCCCTCCGAGCCTGGGCAGGAAGCAGGGCTGGGGATAGAGCCACCCTCGTCCAGGTTAGGGACACGTGTGACTCATGACCATATCATACATCCTCTTTGAGCTTGGCTTCACACTGCAGGTGGGAAAACAAGCTACTGCAATCAGAGAGGAGTAGGAGGGCTGTGGGGCATCCAGCCTACCCCACCACAGAACAGTGAGACACACCTGTGCTTAGAGGCTTTAGTCTGTGCAGGTGGAAAACATTCAAAATGGCTCCAGCCCTGAGGACTGGGAGATGAGGGACCAGGGTGGGACAGAGAGTGTCTAGCAGAAAGTCTTGTTAGAAAACCTAATTTGTAACCCCCTAGATCCAGAAACCTGCTTCCAAATGAGTCCCCACCCCAACTGTCTTTAATCTCAAAGCCTGGGATGGGGCCCAGGTTCCCATTGTTGCAGACACCATCCCTCAGTTGGAGGCAGGGAAGGAGGCAGGATGAGACCAGAGACTGGGTTGGGAGACTATTCACCCAAAGAAAGAGGTGGATATCTAAGAGGCAAGACCATACTCCCACTTAACTGTGGTGCAATGACTTGGCCTTTCACCCTGGCCTCAGCTAAAAGTCTCTCCACCCTGGTGGGGCTCTCAGGAGTACTGCACACACCTCTTTGCTGGCACTGCTTCTCATCTCCATGGCTGCTCCCTTCCAGAGTCTCCTTCCTCCTCAAAGCCACTTCAGCTCCTTTCTGAGCTCCTCTGCCTGGTTCTTAAGTCTCAGGGTGACTAGCTCCAACCTTCCATGTGAACTCCATTTCCAGAGGCTCTAGAGCCCATATGGTCCTTCCTCCCTTATGTGCTGGCCTGAATCAAGCATGACTTTCGTAGGTCAATGGCTTCCCACTGCAACCAAAACAGCCAAATGGCACACTATGTTATGCCACTAATCAGGTTCCCTGGAGAGACTACTTATGACAGCAAAAAGCATGTGGAAAGTTTATTCAGATGTGTTCTCAGGGCCTACCAGTGGGGAAGGAAGGAAGTGGGACCCGCACTGCTGATACCAACATAGCCTAGCAGAGCCCACAGGAGATATATAGAGGGTGGCCTCTCACAGCTGTCCCAAACAGGGAGTCAAACCTTATATCCTGGAATCAATCTGCTCGGGAAGTAAGCTGCTTTCCCCAGAAGCAAGGCATAACCCCAGCTGGACCAGGTAGCTCTCTTCAGCTCCCTGTGGTTTCCTGAGAGGAACTCAGCTGCCAGGGGATGATTGCCACCCATGCAGAGTTTAGAACATATAATTACAAGGCCAGTTTGACCCGCCCCACCCCCAGTGCCTCTCTCCCCACCCACCCCAACATGTGCTCTGCTCTGCCACATTGACCTTCATCTGGCCAACCTCAAGGCCTCTGCTTTGGCTGCTTCCTCTGTGCCTCAGTTTCCTCATTTGTGAAGTAGGTAAGATAAGCACTCCTACCTCACACCATGTTGAGGGTTCCCCACAGAGGCAGTACACCTTCAGAAGTGACAGAGGATTGGAAGGAAGGAAGATTTCATTCCTTCTCATTAATGCACGGCTGTCCTGTCTCCAGGTCTTGTCTCCAGAGCCACTTCCTCAGACATGCCCTTCACACCCACCCTTGCCAGGCACATACTCACCCGACCTCCCAAGTTATCTTACTCATGGTACTAACAGTCTCTAATATAGGCATATTGGTTTACAACAGTCATCTCCACCGGGGGGTCATTTTGTCCCCCAGGAGACCTGTGAAATATCTAGAGACACATCTGGATGTCACATCTAGGCAAGGAAGAGTGCTGCCAGCACCTGTGAGTAGAGGACAGGAGAGCACAGGACAACCTCTATAGGTGTCCTCAGTATGGAGGCTGGGATGTCCTGTCTGCCTATTTGCTTTGCTTCCTCCTGAGAAAGTCTGTCTCATTCTCTCTCGGGCCCACCATGTTCATATCTTGTTAACTGGCAGAGCCTACAACAGCCTCCATGTAGCAGGTGGTCTACAGAAGTTTGCAAAGGAGGTGACCTACTTTTCAGCTACATCATCGTCGTTGCTGAAACCCTTTGCCCTTTGCTCCTTTGTGAAGCAACAAACACAATCATGTAACAGAACCAGTCATGATGGGCATGCCTCTAACCACAGCATTCATGAAGCAGAGGCAGGAGGATGGATGCAAGTTTGAGGCCAGCTTAACTCACATAGCATATTCCAGGGCTACATAATGAGAACCTGTCTTCAAAACAAAACAAAGAAGCCATTCATGTAACTGGCTTGTACTAAGATCTTAGAGAGCTCATCTGCTCCTTAGACCCATATTAGGGTGACAGATGTTCTGTACACTTGACCTTTGAGACCTGCTCACATGTCACTTCCCTGTGAAGCATATCCCGACTTTGCCCTTTAACCCCCACCTTCACTAAGCCATCCCTGTCTCCTCTTTCCCCAGCACCAAAGCTCCAGGCCCCTGAGTGGCAATCAAGTTAGCTGGAAATGCCAGGCGGCTCTTGGCCATATCAGATTCCCTCCCACTTTGGTAACAAATCATTTGCAAAGGGTCTTCTGCCTTCCTGAGATGACATTCATATCTAGCATAAACGACCTAGACATATCAGCAGTAAATGAATCAACATAATGTCCTGGCTTTGATAGAAAGAAATAGTTGAGTGCAGATAATCTATACTAAAATTTGTTTCAGTATGCAAACATTCTGGTTTCACTTGGAGGGACTCTGAGGAAGCAGAGGTTTATGCCTACCCAGTCACCATGAGGGACAAGGACCCTATCCCAAATGCAGCAGAGACTCAGTGGACACAAACAATGTTGCCCTCACAAATGCAGATTTTCCAGGAATGCTGAGTGACTCTTGGAATGATCTGCATAGGTGCCCAGTGCAGCTGTCTCTCAGTTTGCACAGTGATGGCTTCCTGGGAAACTCTGTGTGTGTTGAAGCTGTAACATAAATACTTTATGATTCCTTATAAACCGAAGTTAGGTTCCTGGCCATGGCAATTAACAACAGGTTGTCACCTACCTGAATATCAACTGAAATATTTGAAATGTTTGTGAATGAAGGATGACTCTGCAGCACACAAGGCCATCTATGCATTGATGAAATTTTCGTGTCCGTGCCCCCTCGACGAAGAGCCAGCAACATCCCTATAGTGATGATGGATATAAAAGAATGTCTCCCACATGCTCTCAAAACTGTCCATAAGTGATAGCCCTGTGCCATGGAGCTTTCCTAGGTTTTCCTACCCTGGAGGTCTCCAAAAGACAGATACACTTGCCCTGTCCTGATCATCTCTATGCTCTAGATGCTATAGAAGGTATACAGTGGGTACTCAATACACTCCTACTGTCTGAAGCCCATGAATGCACACTACAGCCATGTTCCTCTGTCAGCTCCAGAAACCACCTGCAGATGTATCCACAGCTTCTGGTGCCTCCATCTGTATGTCATTTCTAGCCACAGGGTGACTAAGCCCCTGTACAGACAGACCAAAAAAAGCTAAAGCACCTACAGCCTCCAATGACCATTTAAGGGTGAGATTGGAGCTCAGTGGGTAAGTCTCCACTACTTTCTCTCTCCCTGTAACCAGTCTGAGACATGGTCCCTTCCTAGACACAACTGTCTTAGAGTTCTCTAGGAGATGGAGGGAGTCATAGCTATCCTCAAACCACCCCTCACATGCCTGTCTTTACCCATCTTCTGCCTTACCACCCCCACACTCTCAGAGCACTTCCTGGGGTCCCCTGCTCAGACATAGCTTCCACCCATCCTGTCTCCTGGTGTCTTGGCCCTATTATTACCCCACAAACTACTAGTCTGACTCAAGCAACTGTGGTTCCTTCTTTCCTCCTGTTCTACAAGCCAGCAGGGTGGCTACTAAGGTCCCCCACTCTCACATCCTTCATGGAGCTGTGTTTGGCAGGAGAGTCAGCTGACCTGGAAGGTAGAGCTAGCCTTGCCCTTGCAATAGAAAGTGACACAGACCATTGGCTGGGACAGACTCAGTATCCTGCTCAGAGCCTCTTGTTCCAGAAGCTACATTGGTTGTTGTCCATGGTAGCCTTAGGACCTAGCTTAGGATGGCCAAATGAAAATGAAACAAGCCCAAGAGCCCAAGTCCTGGTCCTCACGCTTTATCCTTCCCAGAGGCCTCATTCTGTGGCCAATGTGTGTCAAAGTCAGCTCAGTTTCAAGGGGCTGGAGAAGCCGGTCCAACTCCAAATGGGACTGGATGTAAGCTGAGTCTATAGTCATTAAGTCTTCCACTGCTGGGGGAGGGGTTGGTGTTCTTGCTATCGAGCAGGCTCACCCAGAATTAAGACATTAGTAGGCAGGATATCTGTCAGGGCTCTGAAATGGGGAGGTTGCAAGTTAAAGAACAACCTGGACTTGAGAGAGTGCATTCAGGCAGTGAAATTGGCAGACCACCACCAGAATAGCCGCTAAGTGGGTGGGATAAGATTAGTGAAAGAGAGCACACTTATCACCATCCTTGTGCTTCCCAAGTGTCTGGCTGACTGGACCTTGCAATTTCCAGTCACATAGGCCTGGAAGCCATTGAGACGTCTCAGCCTCTCTAACTCCACTCTCCAGCCTGTATTTTTCCACAGGACCGTGTAATTCACCAGGGTACAGTTCCATGAGCAGTTCGGCTGTGTGCCCATGGGGGGTCTGTAATTCAGTCACATCTCTGGGGATAATTAAAACCTCCTCCTCAAAACAGGAAGCCTGGAAATAGCTCTGCAGCCACATACCTTGTGCCTGCTGAACTCCGGTGATGGCAGGGGCTCCCAGAGTAGCAGCAGAGGCCACCAGTGCCAGCACACCCTTAAGGAGTTCTCCCTTCAAGGCCAAGCCAGACAAAGAAGACACCACGCTACAGCAGCTAGAGAAAACTCAGTGCCAACATCAGGGCTTGTGTTCAGACCACACATGCTACCCTTCATTCATGAATGATAGTGAGCATGAAGGGAAAGTGTGACTAGGCGAGCTAGACTGTCAGGAGCAGGGACAGAAAGCCTTTCTGGATAAAGGGAAGGGACAGGGCATCAGTCTTGAAGGACTACTCTGCATCTCATACTGGGCTAGTCATCTGGAACCCATTCCCAAAGGGTGCAATTCTCCCCAGTCTGTACCCATTTCACAGACCCGGAAGCTGAGTCTCAGGGAGTTGAGCTGCTATGTTTAACAGCATATAAAGCTACTATGAGGACAATCAGGGACCCAGATATTTTGACTCCAGAGTCTATGGGAATGTCTGCCAGTGAAAACAAACTGGACGAACTCTGAAGAGCAGAGAGAAGGCATTACTCAATGAGGAAGGAACAGCCTGTCTTAAATCCTTGATGGCCAGTCACAGAAGAGAAATGAGCTTTTATCTGTACATCTCCAAAGGCCAGAGGTGCTGTGGGCAGATGCTATCACAGGACAGGTTTAATTTAATAGAAAGAATTTAACAGGTAGAGCTGGCCCACTGTGCAATGGGGAGGCGGGGTGCTCTATGTATCTGGAAGCACATAAGCTCAGGCTGAATGCCCACCCACAAAACTTCTGCAGGAAGGCTAGACCTGCCCCTTTGTACCCTTGGGGTTCCAGCATTCTCTAGAAGGGGCTAAGTGGCTGGGTTGCCAAGGCTCAACTGACAGATGGGCTCTGGACCTCAACCTCCCAGACTCTCATTTGCAGCTTTCCAGACAGAGTGCTGGCTGGGGATAGTGAGAGAACAGGAGATCCCTGCCCCTACCTGCCCACATGCTGAATGGTGAGGAGTTAACCTGCTGGCCCTTCATCAGAGGCTCTGCACACACAACTTCGGGATGGATGTGGTCAGCCATTCCTCCAGTTTCAATTACTCTGCAAGAAGTTCACCTGCTGGCAAGAGGCAGAAAAAGCATAAGACAGAGAGTATGAACTTCCCTGAGAACGTGGTGTGCTCTTAGCCTGTGCAGGGGACAGCAAAGGAAGGTCTTCTCAGTCCTATCTCAGCCAAGCCCACTGAACTGCAGCACCTGGGTTTCCTGAGCCAGGCTAAGAGAGATGGGTAAGGGAGTGGGGAATGTCAGGGCTCTAAAGACAGCCAAGGCTTTGGTAGCTCTGGAGAAGTGGCCAGTGGGACCCCAAAAGATGCTGAACCTCATGCACACCCATGTGGGCTGAAGATGACATGGTATCTTTGAACTAAGAGGTTACTACTAAGTTTAGATAACCGTTCTACCTCTGTTCCTTCCAATCCCGTCAACCTGTGTCCCTCTGGGATCTGCCAGTCCTAAGGGATCCAAGAAAGGCCAGTCAGCCTTCAGGCTTCATCCTGAATTGACCGGGGTGGGGGGGGGGGGTTGCCATCCACAGAGGCCTCCAGAACAGAGTGGTCTCAGAATGCATCTATCAAACCCTCTATCTCTGCCCTATGACAGGTATCCTATGCCATCAGGAAGTGTCCAGGATAGTGAGGAATCCTGAGAATGTGGGAGGAACTCCCAAAAGCATCCCTGGGGAAGATATTAACCCTCCATAGAAGGAGCTTTCTGTATGACAGGAAGATCCAGAGCCCTGGTCCGAGGAGAAAGAAGAACAAATTCATCTCCCACACAGCTCTAGCCAGGGTGCCGGCCCTCGACAGTGCTCCTCCAAGTAGGTACTGAGCAGGGCAGTGCACCCACGCAGCAGGAGGGAGGCCCCCAGGTTAATCCTGGGTACCCCTGGAGGAGCAAGGTTCTGAAGCGGCCTCTCTTCTTCCACATGCAGCCTCACAAGCTGCTTGTGGGAGCACAGAACCACAGGGTTCTGTGTGTTGATGGCAGCCAAGGAGACTTATTCATTTAATCCTTAAACAAATTTACAAAAATTGTCAGTGGATTTTCAGGAAACCCAGGAAAGTGGTTTCTAGGGGAGCCAGCAGATTCTCCCCACTGTGTGTAGTGCTAGTCGCCAGAAAAGAAGCTTCGTTATCAGAGCCCCTTCCCCGGCACTCGCTGGCATGGAGCCCACCTTTCGGCTTACCTCCTCTCCCAGATTCTTCTCCATAAGCAGAGCCAGAAAACTGCCTGGGGAAGATCAGCAGCTTTCACCACTAATCCAAGGGATTAACTGGGCAAGCGAGCGGATACTTACTATTTATATCACCATTTAACAGATGGGGAAACTGAGGCAGAAAATGGGTTCAGTATCTCATTGCCAGAGGTCCCACAGTTTCTTAGTGGCAGATGTAAGGTTCAAATCAGGATGCCTGGACCCCCCAAAAATCAGCATTACAACTTCTTTGTTCTACAACCTTAACATCTTATATCTCTTTCTTTTGTCTTTATCAAGAAGAGAAGTCACACTCCATCTTCCCACCCTCATGGGGATTCTAGGCCAACTACCTCTTCTGATGTCCTCAGGGGCAGCCTGATTGTCATCCCAGCCAGTTGCACAGTGCCACGCACCTTGTCACTCTCTGCCACCTGCATCATGGGCAATCTTTTATCCAGGTGGCATTCAGTGTTTTCTTGAAAGTTTAGAGTCTTCAAGAACTCAGACTTGCAGTCTGCGCTTCACCCACAAGCCATCTGAGTCCGTAAGACACAGCCTCTTGGATGGAGTCCCAGGCCTTAGTTGGAATCTCACAGCAACTCCCCTGTTTGCTCACTAAGACTACTGTCATTAGCCTCAGCTCCAAGCACTGCATTGACTCAGTCCCAGCTGACTGCATCCCCCAACCCTGAGGAGGTTAGGGCCGGTTAATCCACTCCGAGAGGTCACTGATCCAGCACTGATAAGGAATTAGAAAAGCCCTGACCAGCCAGCAACCCTTTCCAAGCCACCGTCCCTGGTCCGGCTCCAGTGCCTCCATCCACTAAGAGCCCTCATTAGCATCTTAATGTGAGGAGCATATGCAATGAGGCATCAGAGAAAATCCCCGGCATTTAAATTCATTAACAGTCCCTGGAAGTCTTCAGTGCGAGGTGGAATTATCACTAAACTGCTTTTAACTTACCAGCTGTGCACTAAACTGCCAGCCATGAAGGCTGGGTGTTAGAGTCTGGCAGGAAGGCCTAGAGGGGTGCTGCTCTCTGGGAGCCTAAACTCAGGAATGCCCAGGCTGCTGGCTGGAGGGCTCTGTTTCCTAGATTTCTGTTCAGCACCCTAATGATGAGTAAAAAATTCAATCAACCAGCTGGCTTGTCTGCTTAGGCACAAACAGCCGTCTCGACTGATATTGATGTGTCCGTGCCTTTCGGGTTAACTTCTGTGACCCATGCTCTCTCTGCTCCAAATCTGATGGATGACAGGGAAGATGTTTCTCCACTCCCTGGAGCAGCTTCCTTCTTTCTGGTCAGACTCTCCCAGAGTTCCCAGGGAACATCTGCCCCTCCCAAGGCATCTCCTGGCACCCTCTCCTCCTCCCTTCTGGTTTCTACCTACCCTGTTGGTCCTCCATCCTAGCGGGCCAAATTCTTGCTAGGTATTGTCTTCTCTACATACCTTGAAATCCCATCCCGAGGCAAGTGTGTAGCCTGTGTAGACCACAGTCATCCCTGGCACCAAAGCTGAGCTCAGCTAGATCCAAGGAACCCATTAATTGATTGATGAAATATTCCTCTTTGCCTGTGGTGTCAATCACAGAACCTGGTGCAGTGTAGTGTCTCAATAAATATTTGCTGAATAAATGTTGGGTGACAGATAAATGCTTACAGCAGGAATGAGGTGGGGTGAGGTGGTTAGGGTTTCGAAATTCAATGCTCCGTTCAACAAATATTAATTGTGTGACTAATCAGAGTGAGCTATGGTTAATATTTATATTAGACTTCCTATCTGCAAAGCCCACAGTATGAGCTGGTCTATTTTTTGTAACAAGCCTGTGAACAGGATTCTAATACCATCCTTGTTTTACAGATGGGGAAACTGAGGCCATTAATTGACTCTCCCCAGGCTGTCCGGCATACGAAAGCAAGGATTTGAACCTGGGAAGCTAGATCAAGACCAATGCTCACTGGCGGGTGTTAATCAAGAGACGTTGTGTGCAATTTTACACTTCCTACCCCCATCCTGAAAAGTTAAAATGAGTGGGTGAGAGTAATTTTTAAAGATATTTTATTTAACCTGATCAATCCAATATATGATCTTTTCAATGTGGAGTGAGCATTTAAAAGGCATTAGTGAGACACTTTATGTCCTTGTTTTCACACCAAGCCTGGGAAGTCAGTGGCTGTTTAAGGCTCAGAAGCCCTGTGTTGGCTGTGGCCCTGGGGCGGATGCTTCTGAGCTGCATTCAAAGCTACTATGTCTTTCTGCTCTCTACCTTACCCCAGATCTGACTCTGAAAACATAGAGATGAACCAGACACAGTCCAGTTCAAGGAAAGCATGGTTTTCTGAGTACCCAAGACACAGCAATACCATATAGGGGTTTGGGTGATATACTGGCTAGTTTTGTGTGTCAACGTGACACAAGCTGAAGTTATCACAGAGAAAAGAGTTTCAGTTGAGAAAATGCCTCCATGAAATCCAGCGGTAAGGCATTTTCTCAATTAGTGATCAAGGGGGAGGGCCCCTTGTGGGTGGTGCCATCTGTGGGCTGGTATTCTTGGGTTCTATAAGAAAGCAGGCTGAGCAAGCCAGGGGAAGCAAGCCAGTAAGTTACATCCCTCCATGGCCTCTGCATCAGCTCCTGATCCCTGACCTGCTTGAGTTCCAGTCCTGACTTCTTTTCATGATGAACAGCAGCATGGAAGTATAAGCTCAATAAACCCTTTCCTCCCCAACTTGCTTCTTGGTCATGATGTTTGCTCAGGAATAGAACCCCTGACTAAGACAGGTGACATAAATTATGGTATAATCCTGCAAGGATGTAGTGCTGAGAATGAGGAAGGAGTACCAGAGGGTAGGTTTCCAGATCATTAGGTAAGCTTCCAGAACCAGACAGCTCCCTGAAAGAGCTGGGAAGAGCACCTACCAAGGTAGTGGGGAAGAGACGGCAAGTTCCTGCGACCATAGGCAGTCCGTTCAGAACGGGTCAGGAGGCTAGACTGGGTAGGAAGAAGCCTGGGTGGAGAGAGGATAGTACCAGACCCATCACCACCGTTGCTTGAAGGACACACTGAACGGATTTTGCACTTGAGGAAAGATGCTAAATGAGGACGTGATTAAAATCAAGTGTGCATTTAAAGGTGAGGCTAGGGGACTGGCTGTCACCATGGTGAGCCACCAGAGTCTGAGCAAAGGTAAGAAGTGAGGCCAGGTCATGAAACCTGGGAGCATGTGTTGGAAACCAAAGGAAGATCTGACCCCAAGTCTCTGGCCAGGAAGCTGCAGGTTAGTGTAGTTCTTCTTTGAGAAGAAGCATGGTGTGGACAGATGGTTGAGGAAAGTGAGGAGTCCTGGTAAAGAGCAGAAGAGGTTTGGGGGGTGGGGGGGTAAGGGAAGAGATGGGATTAGAGGTACAGACTGGCTCCTTCACTGGCTGAATGGTCACTGAGTACCTATTACAAGCCCTGGGGGTGCAAGGTCAGGTTGCATGTGCCTGCCATGTCCAGGATTTAAAGAAAAGGAGGGTCCCACAGAAGAAAGGGGGCGAAGGCGTGAAGAGATCTGCTGGTCAGAGGAAGGATGCACAGTGGTGAGGAATGGCATTCAAGAGTAGAAAGTTCAGGCTGCAGAGTCGCCTGGGGCTGCAGTGGGATGAGGAATCTGAGCTCTTTGCACAGCCCTGGCCTCCATCGGGCCCCAGTGCCAGCCCAGAGGTATGAGAGGACATGGAAGCCCTGTTAAGAAGCCCAGGCCCTCAGTGCTCTATGTCTTTCTCTCTGTGAGTCCCTTGTCCTAGGACGGGGGGCATCCAAAATAAGGTTGGCAAGCCAAACCTAGAGGAGTGGCTCTAGGCTCTAAGCCCCTCCCTGTGGCCATTGCATCCATCAGGAGGCTGTACTAGACCTTCCCCTCCTACCCCCACCCCTCTGGGCTTACTCCCCTCCCATCATATCAGCCATGCAAATGCTGATGTACTGGACCTGTGGACTCCAGGAATGGAGAGACCCAGCCTGGGAGGAGGTGGCTGTGTGAGCCCAGTGGAGCTCTTTAGCCACGGCTTTCTCAGTTTTTAGAAAGCCCCTTGAGAGAAGAAAAAGGGATGGGAGGCCATGTCAAACATCCTCACCATCCCACAATGTTGTCATGGAACTAAGAAATATCCGGCCACATTTGGGGACAAAGTACATGGCCCCAGCATGTCCATTCAAGCAGGTCATCTTCCAGGTTGGTCGTGTTTAAGGATACTCAGTTAATTTCAGATGAGCAATAAGTAGATTTCTCGGTAGAAGTGTGTGCTGTGTGCTGATCAGTTGACTGGGCGCAGTGATTGGGTGGGAGGAGCTCCAAGATTGCAGGTTTTGGAAAGCAAGTGAAAGAGGCTCTCCCAGCTCACTGTCTAGGGAGAGGTCTTTGCAGATGGAACCCTGGAGACCCAGGGAAACCAGGTATCAGCCATGGACCCAGTCCCTTTTGGTCACTCCCCTGCTGCCAGCCAGGGCCACTGTTCCCCATAGTGGAAGGGATGGATGGAAAGTTTGCTGGTAAGACATGCTTGTTCTGCAGACTGGAGGACTAGCCCAATTGGCAGGCCCAAGCCAGATCCCTGAGCACTGGAGTGAGAGTCCTCAAGAGAGTTGATTCCTGCCCCAAACCCAGTCTAGATACAGGCTCAAAGTCAACCATCACACATGAGGACAAATGATCCTTCATACACACGCGCACACGCATGCACATTCACAGACATGCATTCACAGGGCACACACGCATGCACATGCACAGGCATACAAGCACACACACACACACACACACACACACACACACACACACACACACACACACACCTCCCAACACAGCCCCAGCTCCTTCTTGCAGGTCTGATGAACACCTAAGGACAGCTGATGTCTGATGGACACCGGGAAGTGGAGGGTGGATGGACAAGCAGTGAAGTTGTCAGTCCCCCCAAAGCTGCTGCTTCAGAACCACAATGAGGCTTTCACAGTCACCAGCCAATTAGCCATGAGGTAATGGGTCTGTGATCCCAAAGGCAGCACCACCGTTCTGGGACATTAGCTTCTATTAGGAGCCACTTTCCACAGCAAACACAAACAGCCCCTGGGGAGGACAGGCAGGGTAGGGGCTGGTCCTGGTGGGAGAAGGAGCAACATGCTTCAGAACACCCTGTATTAACTCTCTAATTAATTCACTCTGCTCCCTGCAGGGAGCCAGACCTGGAGCTGGAACAGGAATGAAGGATGTGGGAGGAAGATGTGCAGCTCAACAGAAGAGCAGAATCTAAAGAAATATGGATGCAGAAGGAATGCCTGAAGTGTCAGAGAAGGAAACTGAGGTCCAGAGTCTGTGATGGCATGGGGGCAGCTTCTTGGGTCAAACCCAGCCTAAGCCAGCAACATACACATAAATAGTCACACACACACACACACGTACATGTATGCAGATGCTCACAGAGAGAAAATGCACAGTAGAGGGAGGAGACCCTAATAAGACTACACAGCCCCTACCCAGTTAGGCCCAGCCTTAACCTGGGATTTTCATAGTCTGGGCTCAACCCCCTCCCTCTTTTTTTTGAACACCATCTTGAAATGAAGTGAAGCTGTGGAACCCACCTCCACAGATTTTTTTGCTTTAGTTGTAGAAATAAATAAGAAAGGGATCATAATAAGTAACATGGTGGTACCAAATGGACGTGAAGCCCTGATCACTTCTACCCCCAGAGCAACAATAACATGGAGACTAGCGCATGATACAGGAGCAGAACTTCGCCCTGATGACCTGGGAAGGAGGTGGCCTTGTGAGCACTGCCCCTAGAAGCAGTGACAGTGCCTCAGATCCATTTTCTTTCAGGGGCAGAGGCGTCAGGAGCAGGGTTGCCATGATGCTGTATTTCCAGCCAATAAAATGTCCCTGAGACAAAGTCCAGCCTCCCCTGGGCTCCATGAGGGCTGCTGAAAATAAGAGAGCATAAAGTGACTCACAGTTAGGTCCTGGTCTCAGACACATACACTAGGTGCCTCCCCTCTGTGACAAGGGCAGGGAGTGAGCCTCTTTACCTCTACCTCAAGTGCCACCCAAGTCTTGGTGATGCCCTAGGGGGCAGCAGTGTCTTAGCTTCGAATCATTGTCTTGGTTCCTCTGAGGCTACATTTCCAGGGTCCTGAGACCCACAGTGGCAGGTGAGGTTAAGAACCTCCTCCTCCTCCTCCTCCTCCTCCTCCTCCTCCTCCTCCTCCTCCTCCTCCTCCTCTCCCTCTTCCTCCTCCTCCTCTCCCTCTTCCTCCTCCTCCTCTCCCTCTTCCTCCTCCTCCTCTCCCTCTTCCTCCTCCTCTTCTCCTTCCTCCTCCTCCTCTCCTTCCTCCTCTCCCTCCTCCTCTTCTCCTTCCTCCTCCTCCTCTCCTTCCTCCTCCTCTCCTTCCTCCTCCTCTCCCTCCTCCTTCTCTCTTTCCTCCTCTCCTTCCTTTTCCTCTCCTTCTCCCCCCTCTCCTTCCTCCTCCTCTCCCTCTTCCTCCTCCTCCACCTCCTCCCCATTTGGAGGCAAAGGATGGAGACTAATGTACAGCCAGGTGAGCCCCTGAACAAGGTCAAGTGAGGCTATTTCTATGAGGCAAACATGGAGGACCAGGACTTGAGCATGGGAGGGACACAGAGAACCAGCATCCAAGCTGGGCATTTGTATTCCTTTTTACCTGGGGTTATGGGATCAAAATCAATGTTCTGGGGGCTGAAGTAACTAAGTTACAACCCTCTTGACTTCAGGGAAGGCTTGGGGAGTCCATTTTCAGTAGACATAAATAGATGGTAAAGGTTGGGAATCGGTTGACAAAGACCCAGAAAGTCCATCCAGGTAGCACTTGGGTATTCCAGGGACACAAAGACCATGAGTGGCTATGAGAGATGATGTTGGAAAGCTTTGTCTACGCATGTAGCAGGGAGCTTTGAACATGAAGTATGCTGCTTGATCTTGATTTGGTAGGCGCCACTGAAAGTTCCTGAGTGGGAGAGTAGGGTGCTCAGCCTGCCTATGTGTAATATTACCTGGACTCCAAGGCCTTTGTCTCTGGGGCCCAGACCTAGCTCATCCCAGTTCTTACCCCTAAGTGAAGTCCCTCCCTTGAGCTGGAGCTGCAGAAGAATCCCTCTCAGCTTCCTCAAGCAGTTTTCAAGCCATAATTAGTTGCACAGTAACAAGGGTCTAATTGCCTTCCCCTGCCAGCGCCCCAGAGATGATGGGCTGTACCTGGAAGGAGGTGCGCTCAGGAAACACCAATTAATTAGCACCCGAACAAAGAGGCTGCTAATTGCTTTGTTTCCTGTACTTGGGAAGATGGTTTTCAGGAGTGAGAGTCCAATGCCTTGGGCTCCTTAGGAAAAAAAACGTAAGTCTGGGGGTGCTGAGGCCCCATTCTTCTGTTCACCATACCTCCCAGGAAAGAACCACAATGCCAGCCAACTTGATTGCAAAATGGAGGTTCTGCTTCTTCCTGGGAAGGCCAAAGACCCAGGAGATGGGCAAACTGAGGACACGGGACACAGGCTTAGTGGTTGGGCAGCTTGGATCTCTTTCCTAGGTGCTTACATCTGCTGTGGCTCTGACTGAGAGATCAGGAGGGTAGATCTCAGCTGGGACAGACTTCCCCAGTTCAGATATCTTGGGAAAGAGGAAGTGGGTACAAAGAGGTGGGTGAGGAACCAACCCTCAACTCCATCAAGTCAGGAAGGCCTTCTTGGAGCCAGATGTGGTGTTTCATGCCCTTAATCCTAGCACTGAGGTAGGAGGATAAGAAATATGGGGCCAGTCTGAGAAATTCTGTTTTAATTCCTCTTTCTTTAGGAAGAAGGGAGGGAGGGAAGAGAAAAGAGAGAACCACCTGGGGAAGGAGAGAGCTTGGGCTTAGTATATACTGAACACCTACTCCCACCCTGGCCCTGGAAGTGTGTGGCTCTGAGTCCACCATGCTACTGTTAATTACAGCAGGCCGAATAGCAGCTGGGCCTAGTTGTGCACACCAGCACCTTGGACTCTTTAGACCCAAAGTTACTATTTCACCCTTTGCAGCCTTTGCACACCACCCTCTGCCAGTGTCACACAGGCAATATAAAACAAATGGATTGTCCCAATAGAAATCCACATACCAAACAGGTGGTAGCCATAGGGCCCAGCATGCTCCAGGATCTAATCAACTGAAAACATCTTCCAGGCCTTCAGTCCTCAGTGCAAAGTGGGTACCTATGAAAGGCGTATCTCATGAAAAGCAGGTCACCATAAGTAGGTCCCCATGTTGAGTGCTGTCTTTGAAATAGCAAGCTATAAGGCGGTGGTTCTGAATCTTCTTAATGCTGAGACCCTTTAATACCGTTCTTTATGTTGTGGTGACCCCCAACCATAAAATTATTTTGTTACTACTTTATAGCTGTAATTTTGCTGTTATGAATCACAGTGTAAATATCTATGTTTTCTGGTGGTTTGGGAGGAGGGCACAACCCACAGGTTGAGAACCACTGCTTTAAGAGGGTGGCACCTCATCTCTAGTGATCTCCATCCATGGAGGGTAGAGATGCAGGGATATGGTACCAGGTTTTTCACCAGTCAGGATGCTGGGGCATCACAGGACGGTGTGGTATATTATTAGCAACTTCTTAAAGGGCAAGCAAGAGATAGTGAGGTTCTGCTATTCCTTACTCTCTTGCCTAGCTAGCTTCCTGTCTAAAGACACCCCTTCCAACCTTCAGACCTTGAAGTTTCTGGGCCTGGGTCCCTGGCTCAATCCCCTGGGACAGGGCTGCCCTGCCTGGGAGGTCTTCTTGAGTGGGCAGAGGGAGCAGCTGGCATTGCTGAGAAGACCTGCCATCCATGGTGATGTTTGGAGGTGAAGGTCTAGTGGCTAGACCCATGAGAGCCCAGGTAGGAATAAGAAAAAGGCCCAAGTGACAGGTACTTGATCTGTGGAGGATCTTAGGGCTCTCCGGGTACTGGGGAGACTTTAGTGGATCTATTTCTGAAGGCCCAGGGTTGTAAGAAAGAATGAGATGAAATAGAGATGTGGGCAGAACCTAAGATGAAATGAGGGAGAGAATCCAGGCAGGCTGCCTCGTGCTGGGGCCTAGCCTTCTGGCCTCATACCATCCCAACTTCATGGCAGCCAAGAGGACCATGAGGGGCCAGGCGGTCCAGGGAAAAGGGGCTGGGCAGGCAAATAAGCACATGGATAGAATCCAAGAAAGGCAGGAAGCCAGGCCCTTCCAGGTCCTTGAGCAGAGACAGCCATGCTTTGGTTGAGAGGCCCCAAAGCAGACTGCAAGAACACGGGTCTGTGAAAACTGTTGTGCTAAGGCGGACTCCACTAAGCCAGGCACCATCAGACCATTTTGTATGCATTACTATTTAACCTTTGGAAACACCTTGTAGGGTGAGTGGTTGCATTCCCATTTCAACGATGAAAAAAACTAAAGTTCCAAGAAATCAAGTCACCTGCCTAATCTCACAAAGTGGACAAACACCAAGGCTGCACTCAAATCCAGTTCTATCAGATGCCCAGATATTTTCCTTATGCCCAGAGATTAAATTTAGAACACCTACCAAGTAGCCCATCAAGCAAAAGATTCCAAGTGTGAAGGGTACCTGAGCCAGCGGATACTAACAACTGCAGCCTGGAACCTCCAGACTGAGGCTGCTGACCCCACACACCACATCATCCATTCAGAGCCAAACAGCAGGCTGGGGAGGTGACTCACTCAGTGCCGCATTTAAGGCATGAGCATGAGGTCTGAGCTCACACCTCAGCACTAACATGAAAGCCAGGCACAGCTGTGTGCATCTGTAATCTCAGTGTCTGGGAGGCATGTGCACTCTCCCACACACATGTACACACACACACATGCTCACAAACTTGCATAACTAGCTGGCCTCTGTCTTCCCTGTTGAGGGAAGGGACATAAATCCCAACTTGTCTGAGACCCCAGTGTCTAATACCACCCCTCCCATCGAGGTATCTCACAAAGCCCTATCACAGGTGAGACCTAAAATCGCTTCACCCACCTTTCTCAATTTATCAACAAGAAAATCCAGGTCCAGAGAGGAGGTCTGACCTGCCCAAGGTCACACAGCAAACTGGTGGTGAACCCTAATCCTAAGAAGAAAAGCACCAGGCCAGTAGTACAATTTCTTCTTTCTGCACCTAGCTAAAAGTGGGACAGTGCTGACTTCAAAAAGCCATCTGGCAATGTGGCATGTGAGGTACAAAACTGTTATGCCTTTTGACCTGGTAATTCTCCTTTTGGGAATATATCCCTGGGGAAATAAGGAGAGACACAGGCAGGGGGAAGAAACTCTTTTGACAAAGATGTTGATGCCAACACTGTTTAGGAGACTGGAAATATCACCACTACCAAACACCCAATGACAGGAAAATGAGTAATGGCCGTGTTAATGTGATGTCACCATTAAAAGTGACAGCTCTGGGGATCAAACAGGAACAGTAGGGAGGCTTAGGTGCAAGGCCTTTAGGTGGGAAAGTAACAGACAGACTTCTGTTAGTTACAAGCGAGCAAGATGGCTGTGTGCTCACAAAGACCGGTAAAAAGGAGGGAACCAGAAAACAGCTTATTATTCAATTTGGCTTTTCTTCCTCCTCCACCAAGAGTTGTTCAGTGTCAAGCAATCTTTAGAGATTTATTTTAACTTATCCAACAGTCATGGGGGAGGATTAACAGCTGCAGAATGATATTGCATTGAAATCCACCAGGCAAAGCACTAAATCCCACCCACCTCTCCACCAAGCCCGGGGCCCAGGAGATCTGCCTAGAGGTCAGTGTCCCCTTCTCCCCAGCCACCTCTTAAGAAGGACATTTGAAGAACTACCAGGCTCACGTGTAGTGTGAGCCAGTTCTTACAGATGTCTAGCAGTCTCCTTGAGACTAGAAGGGATAGGAAGCCATGAGCTGAGAAGACAAAGATAGCAGAAACATTGAAACACAGACACACAGACACACACACAGACACACACACAGACACACACACACACACACCCCACTGGGAAGAGCTGGTGAATGCTGTTGCATTTTGTGGCGTGAAGCTTGGGGGGTGTCTGAGAGCTACCATTGGTCCTGACCCAGGAGGACTTTGGGAGGCCCATGAGCAGTTAGAGCTGGTATGAGCAGCTGTTTCTCATCGTAAGTTCCAAGAGTGTTTTCTCCGTGAACTATCCATGCTTCCTCCAGACAGAAGCCAGCTGCCCTTCCCCCTCCCACCCACAAGTCAGGCTGCCATTAAGCATGGTTGCCATCTGCTTTGGAGTCAGCTGTTGTGTGGGTGTTTCCTGATGGCCTGGGCCAACCCTGAGCACCTGGAATCTATCTACTCTTAGTTTTGTTCACAGTTCAGGCAGCTACTCCCCTGCATCACACATCCCGCCACCCAAGATGGGTGCCTAATGGATATCTTCTCTACTTTAGCTGGCTAGACCCTAAGCAAGCTCTAGTAAGAGCTTTGACCTAATCTTCCAGAGTTTCCAACCATGTTACTCAGGACCCTGGAGCTGACAGCCATGGGAGTCACTTAGCTTCTGGTCTTCCAGCTTGGTGAAGACCAGATGGAGCTTGCAGTTCCTTCACTGCCACCTTGCCTTCTGTGTAGACTTCTGGGCCTGTCCCTAACACAGAGTCCCTCAGCACCAGACTAATGATCACCCCCTCCCACACCCCAGTCTTCATCCACTATCAGCCACTATTATTAGCAGCACCATCAAGTGGTTCATTACTTAGCAATTTGCAATTATTAATTAGGGGAAATTGCAGATTGAGGCCATGAAGGAGGATGGTGCAAACCAAACGCATTTGGACATCAAGTTAATGGAGTGATGGAGGAGGTGGCTGCCTGTTCCAGAGCAAGTGACCCTCCTGGACAGGATCAGCCAGCCTCTGGCTTTAGACCAAGGCTTAAAGTCCCTGTGGTGGTTTGAATATGCTAGGCCCAGGGAGTGGCACTATTAGGAAGCATGGTCTTGTTGGAGTAGGTGTGACATTGTTGGAGGAAGTGTGTCACTGTGGCGGTGGGCCCTAGACCTCTCCTGCCTGGAAGATTGTCTTAGCTGGCTGCATTTAGATCAAGATGCAGAATTCTCAGCTCCTTCTACAGCACCATGTCTACCTGCATGCTGCCATGCTTCCTGCTATGATGATAATGGACTGAACCTCTGAAACTGTAAGCCAGCCCCAATTAAGTATTGTCCTTTAAAAGAGTTGCCTTGGTCATGGTGTCTCTTCACAGCAATGAAACTGTAACTAAAACAGTCCCCATGAGTGAAACGGAAAGGAGAATCCAGGACTGAGTGACTGGGAGCAGCTACAGAGGCAGACAAGAGGTGGATATGACAGACCGAGCAGGACGTGGTGGTGGTATTCTAAATTGGTGTTTGTTCCACACTGCCTATTGCTCCTAGAAGGTCTGTACCTTCCCAACCTCCTATCTTCCTTCCCAGACCCAAGAACTGTCCCAACCAAGCTCTGAGACTAGCTCCAAACCCTTTGACATAATTATGCACGGTCACCCGTTAGGAAGAGATGTTCCAATAGATGTTGAAGGGGGAAAACGTAAACGTCCAACTGTGCCATGCACCACTGTGGAGGATGCTGAGCAGATGTTCCTTCTTCCAAAGCAGAAAGACGTCCTGACCATGCCCAACAAGACACAATTATCTCCACCACGTCCTTTTTCCAAACCGTAGTAAGATACCACGGCCCCTGATATACAATAACTGGCTGGTCCTTGAGCTGGAGATTCCAATTTACCCTCCTCCATCTCTGGGAAGAATCTAAATGAAAAGGAGAAGTCAAAGGCATCTAAGAAGTGCCTGATGGGCTCCCAGGCTCTCCCTTCCATCCCAACAGAGACCCTAGTGCTTAGGAGTAGGACAAGAACCCAAAGGCCTTCATCCTGTACTCTTCCTCCTCCTCCATAGCACTATTGTGAACAGCTCACTCTCTTTCCCTCCCCCGTCCTTTGCCCAGGCTATGTCCTCTGCCCATAATGCCACCCAGGAACTAAGACATCTGCTCCTTCCACTCCCACTGAGCAGCTACTGTCAGCCCAGCCAATTAAATGCTGATACAACAAGATCAATGAGCCCTGCCTGCTCCAAGATGGTGATAAAGCCTTCTCTTGGAGATGTCCTGAGTCCTCTGTTTAGGTGGAGCATATCCTTCTACTTGGGAGGTGCTAATGTGATCAGGTGCTCAGGAAGAGCGAGAGAAAAGGGCTGGCATCCTGGTCACTTTCCTCATACAGGCCTTTCTGCAACCTTGGGAGTTGACACAGAGGACCAAAGTTTCCTAGGAGCCCCATCTGAAGCCAGCCAGCATTACAGCTACAGCCCCAACATGGAGCTGAAGGGTGGTCCTGAGCATGGTGGGCTTGGCTGTTTAACACTACGAACACCAAGTTTTACTGCAACCATTAGCCCCATACCAACAGCTCATCCATCCTCTCTCCGGCCCTGCAACACCAAGCAGTGATGGTGCAATTAGACACAGAGAGCTGCTGTAAATTGCCAAGCAGCCCTCTCCTGCCAGCTGCAGCCCAGGCTGCCACCCATACTGCCTGGGCCCTAGTCCCAGTAAAGAGTGATGGTCCCCAGCCCCAGTGCCCTCATCCAGGTCCACTGGCCAAGGATGGGGCTCAGAGCACCAGGTAGCCTCTTCTCTGCTAAGGCCACAGGAAGCTGAGATTGGGCTCTTTAGAGGACTCTGTTCTAGTGATATTTTTGCAAAACTTAACAGATTCCTTTTCTACACTTGCTTGGGAGTTCCTTGTGCAAGTTCTAAAGATCACCATCCTATGTCCTGGGGACATGGGACTGCCCACCCGAACTATGCACTCTCCAGGGCCTTGTGGCTTTTACATATATCTTTGCATCCGCTGGGTAGAGAACATGGTAGATACTCTGTTAGTTCTGTTGTTGAGACCTAATACCTGACAAGCAGCAGCTTACAGAAGGAAGGAAGGGTTTATTCTGAGGGCACAGTGCACCTGTATCGTGGCAGGAAAGGCACGGCTGTAAGAGCAGCTCTCCCCACAGCATGGAGAGTCTGAGGAGACTGGTTGCACTGTGCCTGCAGTCAGGAAGCAGAGAGAGGTGAATTCGGGCACTCGATTCATTTTTCCTTTTTCTGTTCAGTTTAAAACCCTAGCCGCGGAACAGCACCACCCACGTGCAGGGTGGGGCTTTGTTCTCTCAGAGTCAAATCTCTCTGCTGATTCTAAATCCACCCGACCCCCAATTTGTTGAGGAAGATTAATTAACATATACTCTACATTGGAAGAATGTTCCTTTCACGCCATAAGAATGGCTTCCGGTCTCCATACACTTGCTTGCTGTGGCACACAAGCACTCCCCCTCCTACCATGTACACATGCATACTAAATAAATTATCAGAATTTAAAATTTTAAGATTTATTTTAATTTTATATCTTCGAGCGTTTTGCCTGTGTGTATCTCTATACAAATATGCATGCAGTGCCCACAGGGGCCAGAAGAGGGCATCAGATTTCCTGAATCTGGATGGTTGGGAGCTGCCATGTGTGTGCTGGGAACCAAACCCAGGTCCTCTGCAAGAACAGCTGGTACTCTTAACTACAGAGTCATCTCTCTATCCCTCTTCCCAAATTCTTAGATAGATGATGGAATTCAGTTAGTAGTTATCTTCAGCAAATACTGCATAGTTTCTCTCACCTAGGGTCCTAGACTTGGGAGCTAACTAAAGTGCTAAGTACTAATGACATGAACGTAGAAGCTAAACTATGGAACAGCAGAGACTAAAGGGGTGGAAAAGAAGGAAAAGATGTGGTGGGAAATATACTAAAATCATATGAGAACGGCCTTATGGAACCCCTATAATAAATAGGTGTGTGGCATGTAGCCTCTCACCTATGTTCAGCCTCTGCCTTGTGCTGCACGAACCACCACCATTTACAGGGTATAAACCCAGCAGTCATCATGGCTCACCTTCCCTGACTTCTCCCTGGCTTCTCAGGTCTGGCCCACTTCTCTCCCTTCTGCTCTCTTCCTTGTGGCCTCAGGTAGTGATATCATGATCTTGCTTTCAGATCCTTCCGAAGCACGAGTGGGCAGAGGAGGGGGGACTGAGTGGCTCCTGAGCTCCTCGCTTCTCACCTTCTTTATCAGGAGTAAGATTCATTATTTTTCTGCTTCTCTGTACGAGGCAATATCTTTCCCGTCCCTAGCTCCCTCAGACACTGGCGAAGAGAGATGATATGAAGTATTTAGAAAAAAAAATACAAGGGCTGGGAAAACTGATATGTTGCAAGGCACGGGGGCCAGAGAAAGAGTGATTGGGGTGTTTGCAGAGCGGTCCATCATACAGTCTACCCTGAAACCTCAGTCATCCTAATCATCCCTCTTTCCCACCTCATGGTAAAAAGATCTCTCTGTGCTTTAGTGCTCTTTCCTGATTGGAACCTTGGACACCCCAGATCCTGGCAGCTCCAGCCTAGACAGGGCTTTTCCAGCCCCACCCACCTTCCTGCCTCTAGCCCTGTGGGTTTATCAAACACACCAAGCTCCACCCTGTCCTGTTGCACATCTCAGATTCTATCTTCTGGAAGCTTCTCCCAGTCTCCTATGACTGGGAACCTGGTTCCTGCTTCATAGCTCAGCTTCAGATCTCCATGTAATACGCCCCATGTGATGGACCTCACTCGATCCTTCATATTTGCTGACCTTAGCAGCCATCTCTTCCCGTTTTGGAACAGGAACCCTGAGAGGCTGGGTTCAGACTGGTCCTGTTCAGCTGGGTGTGGCGGGGTAAATAAGTACTCAAGACCATTCTAAATGTAAGACCTCTGCTAAAATACAGTCTCTTTCCTGGAATAGCTGCTAATTAAAGCCAGGTTTAGTTGAAATGAAAAACAATGCAACCCCCTACCCCCTGCCACCACACATTAAAACAAACAAAAACGGCTTGAAAACAGCTTACTTTACAAACTCGGGGACCTGAGTTCTGTCCCAGAACCCATGTTTTCAAAAGCTGGGCATGGTGGTAAATACTTGTAATCCCAGGGAGGAGGAAACAGGCAGGTATCTGAGGCTCTCTGGCCAGTCAGTCTAGCCTAAGTTCCATGCCAGTGAGAGACCCTGTCTCAAAATGAGAGAGATGGTTAGCCCCTATGGAACAATAGTCAGTGTTGTCCCCTACAGGCATACACAGATACACATACAAACAAATTAATTAATTTTAAACAGCTGATTGTGAAACTCAAATCCTTCCCACGACTGGGTGGCAAAGCCACAACCGGAACCCAGCCTCCAGGCAGCTAGGCGCCCTCAGTTCTGCCCTGTACTCCCGCTATCCAGTCTGCCTAGTAATCGGCAGGCTCACACCCTCTTCCATTATCCCATCAGCCCTCTGTGGGCCTCCCTTTGCCTGGCATTTAACCCCCTGAGGCTTCTGTTGGTTGTGGCTCCACCGCTGCCCTCTCAGGGCGCCTGCCAGGGCCCTCTTGCAGCTCTGAGCAGGAAGATTTAATGTTTCTGCTTTGGTCTCTGTCTTCACACATCAAACCCTTCCCCTGCTGGGAACCTCATCATCACCAAACATCAGGCTCCAGCTGAGTTCCACTTAGCTGTTTGCAAATGGAGGTAGGGTGGGGTGAGGTGTCAGTGAAGGGGCACAAGGCATTGTAAGAAGACACAAAAGCCGAGGACTCTAGGGCAGACAAGTAACGCTTCTCAAGAAGGTTGGCTAGCTGAAAGCAATAAATTCATGCCAAGGGTCTGAACTGCCCACAGTTATAATCCCCAGACCCCCATGGTAATGGGTGTGGGCTTCAGAACAGCTACTGTGTGGATCCAAACCCTCAATATTATCACCTAAGCTTCAGTTCATTTGACTCATCTTGAAAATGGGGTTGTTGATATGCAGAAATGCTCTGTGTGTGTATGTGTGTGTGTGTGTGTGTGTGTGTGTGTGTGTGTGTGTGTGTACATCTCTGTGTATGTGTGTCTGTTTATGTGTGCACTTCCTTCATTATGTGTGGAAGCCAAAGGACAAGATTTTATGTCATTCATCTGCCATTATTCATCTCTTTGTGTCCTGGAATATCTCACTGTTCTGTAACTTGCCAAGTAGGCTAAGCTGGCTGGACTGAGAGCCCCAGGAACCTGCCTGTCTTCATCAATTCTCCAGCTCCAGGATTACAGGTGAGTGCCACCCAGTCCAGCTCTTGCACACAGATCCTTGGAACCAAACCCAGACCCTGTGGCCAGTACTTGACTGGCTAAGCATCTCCCCAGCCAAATAAGATCAGTCTTACTGCATGAACACATCACAGGATGTGTGACAAATATGTTCTCCCTGCAACTGGTACCCAGCCTGGCTTACTCTCCACCTTAACCAGTCTGTCCAACAGCATGGCTCACCCATCCTACTTAGCCCAGGATAACTAGAGAGGACACTGGAGAGGCCTAAGTGATGGAATGGGTGGTATCTGGGCTGGAGGACCAGTCCTCACCAGCCCTGTGCCTTGCTCATGCCTTCTGTCCTTGCTCACTACAGCCTCTTAGCTCTTGGAATTGCAGGCAGAGTAATTTATTCCGTGCTCTGAGCATTTCTTCTCTGCCCCCTGCTGCCTCTGTGCCATAGTCTCTTCTCCTTCTCCATCTCCTGAATACAAAGACAAAATACCCATAGATGAGGAAAAGGATAGGGGGGAAGATAGAACAGAGGAAGAGGACAAAATCCTACCTAACCGAATAGCATCCTTCCCGACTCTCTTTGCCGATCCTGTGTTCCTTCATTCCCCCTGACAGCCCTAGAAATCACCACCTCCTCCCCCTCCTCACCAAACCCCTCCCTTCCTCCTGCCTGCTCTCTAAGCTGTGGCTTACTTTTTCATAAAATTCAATTTCTAGCCATTTTCATTACTTACTCACTTAATGTGGCTGGATGGGGGGAGAAGCAAGAGGAAGAGGGGTGTGCTGCATTAAATCAACCTGGGTCCCCAGACCCCTGCTGAGGTGCATCACCATCTGATGTGACCAGATAATGGAGTTGTGTTTCCACACAGGGAGCTGGCTCCAGTGTCTGCAAGATCACAGCCTCCAGTGGGATGGAAGAGAGACTCACTCACCCTCAGTGGCTCCTCCCTCCCAGGGGACATTCCACGAAGGGAGCAATTTGTTTAACAAATATCTACAGAGTGTGTTTTCTAAGCCAAACATGCCACTCATCAGGTGGTGGGGGTGTATCCATAGAGGGGTCCTCCCCTGGCCCACTGGTTTAAGGAAGAATTGGGGAAGAATGGCTTTGAGTCTGAGGAGGGTTTATGTAGACTCAAGGGAGAAAAACCAGGATCTTAGGTCAGGTCCTCCTCAAAGCAAACACCATGATTGATCCTAAGAGGCCAAAAGGAGCAGCGGACAGAGGGGTCTGGGGAGACAGAAGGAGAGCGCACACACAAAGATTTGCCGATGGAGTTGTGGAAAGACCTGTGTAGAAAGTTCTGGAGCCTCAGAACTGCCATAAAAACAACCTTCCTGTGACTGTACTGGAAGAAGGAGGCGGGGGCATTTGCCTTGGGTTACTGGACCCACCACTGGAGGGCCACACCCAGAGCTGTCTGGTTTCAGACCTCTCACTGCACAGGTGCAACTGGAACCGGGAAAGCCCTGAGCCAGAGCCAGAGAGCCCGAGGAACACTGGAGGTGAGGTGCCAGCAACCTGCTCAGACAATCCCCAACAGCGTACAGATCACCAAGACAACCTGCCTGCCATGGGGAAGTAAAGTCTGCTGTAGGTCACCTCCCCTTGTCATGTGCAGACCCCACATGTGGTCATTTTGTCCCTGGGTTTTCAAAGGCAGGAACGTTAGTGGCACACTGAACTCTGGGGATTGAAGCTGGAGGATGGGGAATTGAGGTCATCTGGAGTACAGAGCGAGCCCCTGTGTTGGTACAGAAGTGCCAGCTGCTATAGCAGGTCTGGGGAACACTGTTGCAGGTCCTGAGAGCACTGCTGAAATCTACGCCCATCCTTTGCCATTTCTTTTCTCCATACTCTGCCAATCCCTTGGCCAGGCGGCTAGCCTTGCTCAGCAGGATAACACAGACTAATGTTTCTGAGGGGTATTAGCCCACGCTGGCCCTGAGTTCATGAAGCCATGGTTGTTGCCATTGCCTGCTTGCTATTGTCATCAGGTATGAAAGCATCAGGAGATGTCCCGGGGGTCCCCAAGTCCCAGAGTCCTCTGTACCCCTATTACCTAGCAAGCCCAGCTCCTTATCAAAATCAGACCTTGTCTCTTCTTGGTCTAAATGTGCTGGAGAAACTATGGTCCAGCTCTCCCAGATCCTCAAAGCATAAACTGAGGAGGTCGAACAGGAGTTGGTGGGCGGGTCTGACTCTGAGCGGGTCTCTGCTATTTTCCTTACGTGTGGCAAATTAGCAGAGCCCTGTGGGCTGTGCCTTAGCCCTAAGCACAACACTGTTTTTCCCAAAAGTCCTAGCAAATTGTACTCAGTGCCTGGAAGAAAGCAGGAGATTCTGTACTTTTCTGTATAAAGAGCAGGAATTCCAGAAACAAAGGCAGACTTGGCCCATGGACGCCTGATGTACACACTGAAGTGAGCCAGGGAGGCAGCCATGGGGAGAACAAAACTCCCTGAAGTTCTTTTATGGGATGACTCTAGCTGTGAGAGAAAAATAGATGATTAACAGGCCACGTGAAGAGCTCCAAGACAACAAACTCCAGTGTGGGGTCAAGTGAGACTGCCCTGGAAAAAAAATGGCAGGCCTTACAGACAAGGTGAAAGCCAAGAGGACAGATGACTGGGGTCATACAGGGCATTTCCACTTGGAAGTCTGCTCTTACCCAAGCCACCACTGCCAACACACACATATGTGCTACACACACACACACACACACACTTCACATATACATCATATACACAATCCACAAACAAACTATACACACATTATGTATCTACACAGCACACACTCTACTCTCCAGCATTCCCTCAGCTGTCCAGAATCTTCCTCCAGAGCACAAAGGGAAGGCTTGCATCTTAGGGTGCAAGCCTTCTAGAATGTTGCAAAGGGAGAAGCAGCAAGCTTCAAGGTTCCTTTTCGTTCGGTGACATGTGTGATCAAGTGTGGTAAGTGTCTTCCTGTATTCTTAAAGGATAGCTGGTGGTGGGGTGTGTAGGAAAGAGCAGCAGACAGGCACCCAGAGATCCTGGTCCCCTCAGCCTGTGCTATATGCTAGGGGCTTATTTCTCCTCTCCAAGCCTCTGTTTGCCAATCTGAAAGGAAACTCAAGAGTCTGAGCCCCCACTAACAGAGGGCGCTTGAGCACTGAACTGTGGGATGCAGGTGTGTCCTTGGTGCCCCCGTGGGACCTGACAGGAAGATGTGAGGATGGGATGAAGTACTGGTCCAGAAGAGCACAGCAGCTAGCTGAGAGCAAATCCTCTCAGGTCTCAGAGCTAGCAGGAGCCCCTTTCAGCACAGCGCCATGAAGATTGTGCTCAGTGTCCAAAAATGGTGAATTCTTATTAGTACCTAGTGGAGCATTATTTTAAAATACCTTTTGTGCATCACCTTTAAAGGAGACCTTGGCATTTTAGAGAAAGATGCCCTCAGTGATGGTCTGAGGGAGACAGACTTGCTCCTCTTGGTCTCACCACAGCTGGTGTTTCCCAGCATGCCTTGCAGTTAGACAACCGTGGAGCTGAGTGCTAGCCAAGGGGGGCTTGTGAGCAAGAATCAGGAGCATGTATTCCAGACAAAACTGGGAAAGCCTCCAGGCCAGCCCACCCCCATCCTTTCTTCTCCATTTGTCAACTCCTAGAGACGTTGAGCCTTAGGTGGAGGGTAGTAGGGATGTGGATTTACCATGACTCCTGTTCACGTGTAGGGTCCAGACACAGCCTGAGGACGCCTGAGGGGGGTATGATTACGAGAGAAATCTGGTTTGACACCTTAGGCCGTTTTTTTCCTTGTAAGACCAGAAATCGAACCCACAGCCTTAGGCATGCTGAGCAACTACTTTACCACTGAGCTATACACCAGCCTGGAGAGCTAGATTGGAGCGAGCTCTGAAGTCTGTATTCCTAGCAGGAAAGGAGAATGAACACAGGTCCGAGTGAAGAGAAGCAGGTCAGAGGTGATCTGAAAAAGAATGGAGATAAGGCACAATGAGCTGGCTGCTCTCCAGTCCTTGCAGAGGCAGTAATCTCTTAGCTTGTCTAAGGCTAAGCACTCAGCGGGGAGTTCGGCAGCCTGTTCTCACCAGGGAGGTTTGGGCTCTTCTATCTGCATGCTTCTGGAATGGAGTCCAGGCTGTGTTCCATCAGCAAGCACGCCTCTGCACACCCATGCCTCACGTGTACCTGCGCGTGCGTACACACACACACACACACACACACACACACACACACACGCGTGCGCGCGCGCGCACACACACACACACACACACACACACACACCTTCCTACCTCTATTTAGGTCTGTTATCTCCTCAAATATTTTTCAGAGCCAAGTTCTCAAGAGTACCCTGGAATTCCTAGAAAATCTAGAGACTGAACCCGGGGAAGCAGCAGGAAAATCACAAAGAAAAAAAGCTTTCAGCATTTCCCTGTAGGAGCCATTAAGACGTATTAAAACTAAAACCTCCTCTCCTGCCCACTTCTCGCTCACCTCGGCCCAGGCCTCTCTGTCCCCGCATACACCACATTAGGACCAAATTGAATTAGAATAATTAACTTTTGGTCACACTTTTAATTTGGTGCAGGAAATAAGAGAGCTAATGGAGATTAAACAAGGCTCTCACTCCAGAGACCATTCTAGAAAGTGCAAAGGGAGACACTGGCTCTGGGGAGGAAATTAAACAGCCAGGAAAAGGAGGCTGAGACAGATGTGTGTAGTGTGGGAAACATACATGTATCTGTGCACATGAAAAATATGCTCACTGTCTCACAGGCAAGCATGTACTCAGAGCTAAAACATGTAGCATAGTTGGCAGAGTGCTTCCCTGGCATGCAGGAAACCCTGGGTTCAATCCCCAGCACTGTATAGGAAAGACAGGCAGTGTGCTTGTAGTCTTAACAATCAGAAGAGACAGGCAGAAGGACTGGAAGTTAAACATCATCCTCACTATGGAGTGAGTTTGAGCCAACCTAGGCTACGTGAGACCCTGTTTCAAGAAAACATGCCAGACCCATGTACTCATCTATGCCTCTGCACACGTCTCTAGCACACAGGTGCCTTTGGATGTGTATAAGTGCATAATGAGTGTGTGCAAACTGTTTGAAACCCCAGGCAGGTAAAGCTACCTGATCCTTGTGGTAGTCTGGCATCTCTGACTTGAAAGAAACCTTCATAAATATCTTCAAACCGGGTTACTTCCCACCTGCAGCTTAATCTCTTCTCTATCTTCCAGGAGAGCACAGAACACCAGCCCCACGCCCACGCCCACTCCCATCCCCAGAGATGGGCATTCCCCACTGCTGACTGCAGGAGCCTGGGCAGCAGGAGGCAGGAGTTTAGGAAGTGCTCTGCCCTTCACCCAACTCAATCTCTGCCTCCTCATGGTATCTCCAAGGACAGTGACCGTCACCACTAGGCTTCCTCTCAGATCCAGCCACAGGATGTCACATGACACCTGACACTGGTGTATAGCCCCTAGCACACGACTGTACAAGGAAGAAGTATTCAGAAGTCAGGCTGGGAGAATGTCCATAACAGAGGTCCTTCAGAGGTCAAGGCCAAGTTCACATGAACTAGAACATCTGGTGTGATTTATGAAAATACAGATCTCTGGGCACATGCCCAAGAGCTCCGGATCTGAAGGTCTGTAGAGGACATTTGTCTTCTAGGTATATAATGCACAGCCAGGTGGCTCTGGTGTAGAAGCTGTGAGCCATCATTTGAGGTTACCAATGTAGCGGGTAGACAGCCCCCTCCACCTCTACTTCCCTGAGGGAGCCCAGCCTCCCACAATCAGGCAGTTGCAACCAGGGTCTAAGAAGGAAGCATCCCTCCCTGAATCTGACATTTCCATCTTTCCCCACGCTTATCTCTGGCCAGGGATCAGGAAGAAAGGCAGGACTAGCAGCCACACATCTATTAAGCACAGGGTCTCTACCCAGAGGAGCGGAGATCACAGAGACAATGGCTGCATTGGAGAGAATTCTCTAGGAAGCAAGAAATAGATTAGGATCCAGGCCACACTGAAGATGCCAAGATGGAGAAATGAAACAGGCAGAGACCAGAGACCAGCTGAGGTTTTCCCCTGGGGGAACCAGATAATCCCAGGTTTCACCATCCATGTATTCCAGAACTGCCTCTCAGGCATCAGAGAGAGAGAGAGAGAGAGAGAGAGAGAGAGAGAGAGAGAGAGAGGGAGACAGAGGGAGAGAGAGAGAGAGAGAGAGAGAGACACGCACAGACACAGACAGATACACAGACACACATACATACAGACACACACAGATACAGACACACACATACAGACACACATACACAAACACACACATATAGACATGCACAGACACACACACACACAGACACAGACACACACACATACAGACATACACACACACAGACACACACATATAGACATGCACAGACACACACACACACACACAGACACACATAGACACACACAGATACAGACACACACACAGACAGACACACACATACAGACACACATACACAGACACACACATATAGACATGCACAGACACACACACACACAGACACAGACACACACACATACAGACATACACACACACAGACACACACATATAGACATGCACAGACACACACACACACAGACACACATAGACACACACAGATACAGACACACACACAGACAGACACACAGAGACATACACACAGAGACACACACACAGACACACACACAGACACACATATACAGACATGTACAGACACATACACACACATACAGACACACATATACAGACATGCACAGACACACACACACACACACAGACACACACAGAGACACACAGACACACACAGACACACATAGACACACACACACACGACACAGTTCACCATAGTCCCCAGCCTCTCAAACTCAGAATTTAGCCCCCTACACAAGGAGTCACAGAAGAGAAGCCAGGGCCCAAAATAACACAGTTCTTCAGGAAAGCATGGGGGTCCCTTTTGCTATGCCCCACTTCTTTTTTTTTTTTTTTTTTTTTTTGGTTTTTCGAGACAGAGTTTCTCTGTATAGCCCTGGCTGTCCTGGAACTCACTCTGTAGACCAGGCTGGCCTCGAACTCAGAAATCCACCTGCCTCTGCCTCCCAAGTGCTGGGATTAAAGGCGTGCGCCGCCGCTGCCGCCACCACCACCCGGCTATGCCCCACTTCTAACTTGCTGCAGGAAGTCAGTACCTAATGGAGGAGTCTCAGGGGTCCAGACACTTCAGAGAGGCAAAGACAGAGGCCAATGTGCAGCCAGATATCTTAACCAAGCCAAGACAAAGCCACAGTGCCTGACAACAGGCCCAGAAAAAACGGTCTTTTGCCAGCATTGACTTTCCTCATTATTTACAACCACTGTCACCCTACCCTGATTTCCAAGACTATATGAGAGTGGGAAACACATTTAAGTCAGAGTTCCCTGAACACAGGAGAATTAAAAAAAAAAAATGAAAACTGGAGTCCAATGTGGCAGCACATGCCTATGATCCCTGGTGAGCCTGTTACAGGAGGATCAGGAGTTCAAGGCCAGCCTGGGCTTCACAGAGAAATCCTGCCTGGGGGGCAGGGGCAGTTTTATTTGGTCTGAGGTCTGATTTCTCTTTAGTCATGGACACAGTGCACTTGTTTTGAATGTATATGTCCCCAGAAGGGAGGGCACATCTCCCTGGCTGCTTCTCAATCACTCACATGACACATGACATTTCCACTAGTCCATGCAGGACACTCAGGAGCAGGGGGATGCAGGGAGGGAGGGAGGGTGGTGTTCTGCCTCTGCTGGAGAGATCTGGTAGCCCAGGACAGCTCCTGGGCTTTCTAGATGTGTCTGTAGCTGCTAGGAAGGTTGTAGTTGCTGAGGACAAAGAGGGTCCCAACCCACCTTTGGGGACAGGGAGGTGACTTGACCAGAGAGTGTCCAATCTGAACATGAAGCTGCCTACTCCATGTTCCTGCATAAGACCAGCCTGTTCTGTGTATTTGGGGACAAGCACCCTACTATGGGACAATGGATCTTGCCAGGAAATTTGGTTTGAGCTCCCAGCACCAGGGCATCCACCCAAGATGGTAGGCAGCTCCCTGCTCCCTGCCAGATAACTGGCCTAGAACAGGTGTCCACACTCCCCACATTGGTCACATAGCCGAGAACCGAGTTCCCCATGCTAATGAGGTACCTAGAGGCCCTTAGGGTTCAGCCAATAAGTTTCCCTTCCTGGACATTCCTCCCCCAAAAATGGTATTTAATCTCTGGTCCACCCTGAGAAGTTGGTATGCACCCATTTTCCACGATGAACAGTCAATAAACAGTATGGACAAACATGGACTGTCTATTTCATGGAGAACCACCGTGGGGAGCATGGAAAAGGCCTTTGCCTACAGAGCCATAGCCTAAGTCTCCTGTAGAAGGCCTCTCTGCACTTCCAGACATCCACCTATACCTTCACTGATGAGCTAAGCCACCACCCTGCCCTGGGTTTGTCATCCTCAGCCCGAGGGCCCCCAATGGTCCCAGCCTCGTCGCAGCCCATGGACCCCATCCTCCGATCCCGACTCCTCTGTGTGGTACTCCAGCAGTCCAGCGGTGACTAGATGTCCATGAGTTAGGGAACCCCAATTTTGTGCCCCCCCCCATCTCAGAGTGCATTTTCCTACCCCCTGAGCAGTGTCTTGACTCCCTAAAGCCCAGTATGCAATGGCAGCACTGGGATAAGAGCAGTCAAGCTCCCCAAGTTTCGACTCCCCAGCGGCCTGTCCCACATCCCAGTGCCAGGGCAGAACTCGGTCCCATACCCTACTTTCCCAGAGTCGATTCCCTGGCCTTGCCCACTCCTCTTTCAGGAAAGTTGAGGGAGGAAGCCGTAAGAATGACAAGGGTTCCAGGGAGACAGCACTGTCTTCAGATGAGAAACAGAGGCAAGCCCTACCTGCTACCCTCGGTGAAGGGGTACCCTGGTCTTGGGAGTCAGTCTTCCCTGGGTGGCCATGCTGGCTTGTCTCTGACCTTGCTCTACTTGCTGCTTTGCATCTGCTCCTATGGGTATCTTTCTCTACTCCCTTTCCAGTTTGGCCCAGCACCAAAGGGAGAGTCCCAAGAGTTGACGGAGGCCAATATGGCTGATGTTGGACAGAGGGGTTAGCAAGTGGTGTTGTTCAGCTTCCACCAAGACCAGAGCAAGAAGATTCTTGACTGAGTCTCTCAAGGACCAAAGGAGATGACCAGGTGGGGACTCCACAGATGCCCCAAAGCTAGTGGAGAATCGGAGAGTTCCCCAGAGGCTGGAAGTCATCCAGAGGCCAGCCCCATTCAGGTTGTGTCCCTCTACAGAGGCCAGGATAGCAATCACCAGTACTGAGGGACAATGCTCCCAGAGGACCCTTGTGATGGTAGGAAGTAGGAAGAAACAGGAAACTACAAACATGGGTGTGATGTGGGTACACCAGGGAAGGCACCCAGCCCAGCGGGGGTCCAAACTATAACCTCCAAGCTTCCCCAGGACCCCTATCTCTTCTTCTTGCCTGTCTCTCATTACAGCCCTTATCACCATTAATACTACACATTGTATTTATGTTGCTGGTTTATTTTTTGCCTCTCTCCTCTAAAATGTAAATTCCTTCAGGCAGAGTTTTTATCAGTTTTGTACATTGCAGTAGTCCTCCATGCCTAGAACGGTTGCCTGGCACATAGTGAGCATTTGAAAAATGAATAAGAGAGGGGGAATGTTTTAAAAATAAATAACATTTGAAAAATGAATAGGAGAGGGAGGGAGAGAAGGAGGCTGCTGTTGCTCCCCCAGGCCCCTGGCTCCGGTCCAAGGCACTAGGTTTCATTTCAAGGTAGGCCATCTGTGGAATCAGGGCTGGGCCTGCAGGCTGCAGGCATGACAGTGATTTCCGTGTGCTCAGAGATACAGGGAACATCCAACACACAACAGGAGAAGGCAAGACAAGCCTCCTTCCTTGCCTCTCACACCACAAAGAAGCACCCCCTATAAAACCTATTGGGATTCTCAGATGCTCTAAGTCTACCCATAGCCCAGAAAAGGTGGACAGACAGGCGCAGAAACCAGGTAGTCGTCCTACTATGCTCTTGGTTACCGGGGCCACTGCCACAGACCACATTGCTGGTGAGCCTGGCCCAGGTGCACACCCTACTGGGCCTTTTCCTGCTTAGTGACTTGCGATCCTGCTTCACAGACTATCTGCTTTCCAATCTTATAGTGTGGGTGACAATAAGCCGTGTCTGATCTCCTTTGTGGGACCTTTGCAAAGCTTAAGCTCAACCAAAAATGCAAACGAATATTTATTTCTCTCATCCTCAAACTGTCCTTCACCCCAGCTCATGGTTCCAAGATTCTTACTCCCCTTTACCCTAGACTGATTTAATCCATGTCTGCACATGGAGAGCTGTCTCCCTGGCCCCCTGGGTTGCTGCATGTCTAGCTCTGACTCCTTTCTCACTCTGTGTGTGTGTGTGTGTGTGTGTGTGTGTGTGTGTCCGTCTGTCTGCCTCTGTGTTTCTGTGTGTGTCTGCCTCTGTGTATCTGTATATCTGTATGTGTATATCTGTGTGTGTATGTCTATGTGTGTGTCTGTGTATGTCAATGTCTATGTGTCTGTGTGTCTTTGTATCTGTCTGTGTATGTATGTTTGTGTATATCGGTCTCTGTGTGTCTGTGTCTATGTATCTATGTGTCAATGTCTCTCTGTCTCTGTGTATGTCTGTGTCTATGTGTCTGTGAGTCTGTGTCTGTGTCTCTGTCGGTTTATGTCTCTGTGTGTGTGTGTGTGTGTGTGTGTGTGTATCTGTCTCTGTATGTATGTCTGTGTGTAAGTGTGTATCTGTTTCTGTGTGTCTGTGTCTGTGTATCTGTGTGTCAATGTCTCTCTCTGTCTGTGTGTATGTGTGCGTGTGTGTGCGTGTGTGTGTGTGTGTGTGTGTGTGTGTGTGTGTGTGTACAGCTCCTCCACTTCTGTGTCCCCTCCACTTCCCCTGTCTCTGATTCCCCTTCTTTGATCCCAGGCTTACTTCTGCTAGCCTCTCTTCTCCCTGCTGTTTTAATCTCCCTGCCTCCTTGCCTCGATCTCTCCCCTCCTTTCTCCCCCTCCCTCCCTCCCTCTCTCCCTCCCTCCTAATTGCTTCTTGTCTGCAGATCCTGTGAGGATTTATGTAATGCTGGGCAGCAGAGGCAGTAGCCAATCTGGAAGCTGCAGGCAGACTAAGAACCTAGCAGCCTTCAGGAAAATGGGCTGCAGGCCTCCATAGCCCCAAGGGATAACCTGGGCCTTCTCCACCCCATCCCCTTACATCCTCATCCTCTCTGTGTTAAGGGACCCCTAAATGCAATGGAGAGGTCTGAGGCCCCTGGATGAAACTTGGGGTTTAGCTTGTAACTAAGTAACGTGATGGAGAGAAGGCACTGGACGTGAGATCCATTGGCCAGGCACGAGGCCCACTGGGAAGGGACCTTGGACAGAGCATGCCTTTGGTGAGCCTGTGCCTCCACTTGGGAAAATGAGCTGATGCTTTTGTCTTCCTCTGCCACTTGCCCCATCCAATGAGATTCAGAGAGGGGGGGTGTAGGTGGGGTGAGATCAAGGCTGATAGAGGAAAATGAGGAAGAAACAGCTTCCTGTTCCAGATTGTTCCTTGTAAGCTTTACCAAGGAAATCGGGGCTCCCTTTTGGTTTTAGTCTCATCAATAAAAGAATTTAAAGATGGACTCAGAAGGAAACTCAAAGACAATTTAGTTTGGAAGAAAAGCAACAACAGGTCGGGCAGACTGCAGACCTTGGCGCCTAGCAGGAGATGGGAGGTGGACAAATGAAAAGAGCAAGTCATGCATTTTGAGTTTGGGTCCAAGAAAGCCACATGTTCAGCCATGGAGGCCCAGCAAGCAGCTGCATGGCGGGAGGGGAAGGGAGCGTTAGAGGAAAAGCAAGAAAGCCCGGAGTGTCATCAAAAGCATGCTTAAGCTTCTGACCAATATCCCAAAGAGGTAGAAAGACAGAAAAAAAGGCAAGCTTTGCTTTGTGAGTTAGAACTGGGAAAACTGGGCAGGTTTATCAGTGCTGCATGGATGCTCCATAATTGGCTGGGGCTAGAACTTGGGGTGGGGCTGGGGCGGGGTGGAGCTTCTGGCTGGTATAAGCATATTATCTCATTAAAGGAATAATTATGCCTCCATTCTCCTTAGAGAGTCTTCAGGTGAATCCACCTTCCTGAAAGGTGGCCTCCGGGCTGGGTGTGACAAGCCCAGCTGGTTTACCTCTTCAGGGAGGAGCAATAGTATGAAATGCTTTGGAGCAGGTGAGAATGTCGTGCCTGAGGTGGATTCCATCCTCCGGACCCAGGGCCTAAAGAGGAGCAGTTGTATGCTCCTTTCTAATATTACTAGGGGAACAGAAGGTGCGGTCCCTCATGAGGGAGGTGTCCATCCTCGATCGCCTCCAACACCGCCGATCTCCATTTAGCTACTTAACTCAGGTATCTAAGTCTAATTCAGACCCAGGGAGGTTAAATCGTGCCTGTCCGCCAGTCTTCCCACACTCTTGCTTGCTCTGCAGCCACAGAGCTTTCAAAGCAGGTTTGAAGAACATCCAAGGGCTAGAGAAGAGCTAGGCCATTTTTTTGTTGTGTATTTCCCTCCTGCAGCCAACCTCCATAGACCATGGATTGGGCTATGTATGCAAAAGAGAATCTAGGAAGCTTGGTCGGAGGGGAGTACACTTTCTCTTTTCAGCTACTTGGTTGATTAATATCTAAGAAGTAAAAAGACAGTAATTTCTGTCCAGACCCTAAAGACAAAGGTCTCAGATTCCAGTTAGATAGGCTTGGAACAAATCTAACAAAGGATTTTCCACCTACTGAAGAAGTGGCACAGATGTCAGTTCACCCTTAGAAGTTACTTCAGGAAAAGAGGGCTGTGGAGATCCTTTGGAAGGATGCCAACTTGTGTGGATACAGAGGCTTGAACTAAATGATCTCTCAGAGATGTTAATAACTTGTAAGGGTGGGAAGCATAGGTAAGCACACCTCCACACATGTTCAAAAACACAGGTGAGTCTTAGAACCAAAGACACCTAGGTTTCCTTCTGGTTTCAGAGCTTGCCTGCAGCTAGGCTGGCCAGCGCCTATTGTCAAGTCTCTGACTGCCTGGCAGAGACTATGAGGGTAGACAGAGGTGAGGGAGACGGACTGATGACAAGCAGGAAGCCAAAGCAAACACTGTTATCTCCCCATCTCCCTGTACAGCAGTCTCTCAGTCCTCAGCCTTTCAGGAAGGCAAGCCAGGAAATTAACAAGGAGCTGAGACTCCTCTAGACACCTGCTTGCAAACTCAAGCCTGGGGCAAGAGGAGTACCCAGTGGCTTAAAAGGAATACCCAGACTATAGGAGCTCCCTGAAAAGGTCACCACAGGGGTCCATGCAGGAGTAGTGTCCTTCCAGCCTTTTTAAGAGGAATCTGTCACAGTTAACCAACCTGGACTGCCCCAGATACAGCCACTAGAGATACCGTCAGCCTGGTCTAGAGCACCAGATAACCAACTTGGTACCTACATCCTCACCAGTCACAGCTCCACAGGAGAGTAAGCTGCATGCTGGTGGGCACTCTGTCTGCTCAACTGAAACCCCCAGAAAGTAGACAAGGGGGCACAGTGATGGCCCCGCTTCTCCTTGGAACCAGGAGTTCTATCTAACACAGAGGCCAGCACAGGTTTTAGAGCCAGACTTGCCAGTTCAAACCCATGCTTTATCAGCATACAAGTTCTTCACATTGGTCTTGGTTTCCTAAATGAAATCGCCCCCAAGCAAGAAACCCCAGTGATTCTGAAACACAGCCTGAGAAGCCCATGGCTTAGCAGTGTGCCAAGTTCATGAGCTGTGGTTTTCCATGCAGCCCTTCAAGAACACAGGCTCTTCCGTTTGCACATCAAAGGGACTGGGACACTCAAGACGAGATTCTGGGACTCATCACTAGTGGCATGGGGTAGATGATCATCTGTGGAGGTGTCCTAACAAGCCCAGTGACATGTTTAGCCAAATCCCTGATCTCTGCCCACCAGACACCAGTAGCACCCCCACAAGTCATTACAATGATTATCTCTAGACATTGCCAAGTATTCCCAGAGGGACAAAACCTTGGTGGAGACCTGTCATTCCAGTCCCTCTGCAGCTGGCCAGCAGAGGGAGGAAGAGGAAGTTGGCAGCATCTGCTTTGAGGTCACCATTTTTCCAGGCCATGATCCTGGTTGTATGGCCTCACCGCAGGGGATGCTGGGAAGTGTAGTCCACTTTGTAGCCCAAAGAGGCAGATGGTCTGGATGCAGCAGCACCATTTCTTTGGGCTTGGGTGATAAGAAGATGAGAGTCCTGGTCTCTCAGTAGGTACAACAGAGGGTGTTTTCAGAGGCTTTGGGCTCCATGTTCCATACATTCAGCATACTTATGTCACTGAATTCCCATGCAAGGACAAGGAGGTTAGAAGTCAGGGAAGGAAGTGTTCTTCCTGAAACTGAGAAGCCAGGCTCCAGCACCCATGTTTCCACCCCAAGGTTGTACTCTGCAGGATGCCCGTGTCCTGTCCCAAATCCCTCACGCTGTCATGCCATGCATCATAGACACAGCATCCACCAGTTGCTGAGATGTGACCACCTAGTGCCACCCAGCAAGAACGTACAGGACTGTCTAGAGCCCTGGTTGATGAGGTTGAAGATGCAGGGCTGTGTCTGGAAGAAGGCCACTTTTGTCCCCTCTTGTGATTATACAAGACTAGCAGCAGCAGCAGCAGCAGCTCATGATGTCTCCAGCTCTAGGCTGAGGGACTTCAGGAAACCCTGGCTGAGTCTCTGGGTTCTCAGACTCCGTGAAGTACAATGGACAGGTCTGGGGCCTGGTAAGATGGCTCAGCACAGAAAGGTACTTGCATCCAAGTCCTACTACCTGAGTTTGATGCCTGGGACTCCACAGGATGGAAGAGTCAACTCCTACAACTTGTCCTCTGACCTCCATATGTGCACTGTGGTGCATATGCATGAACCTGCACACATACACATAAAATATACACGCCTAAATAAATGTAATAAAACAATGGACAGTCCTGCCTCCTCCTGGATGCTTGGAGTGGAGACAGGCACCATGTAGGTGGTCATGTTACTGCTGTTATGGCTTCTCCTCTGGTCCCCAGACTTCACCTTCTCCCCTTCACAATGCTGTCTCTCCTCCTGTTTGAACCCTTTCTAGCTTCTTGCTACCATCGTGACAAAATCCAGACCAGTTCGGCTGACAAGACTCCCCGCAGACTGCTCTGGGCAATGCTCTTTGCTCTGAATGTTGCTGCAGCAATCCCCAGTGTTCAGGTGTCCCTAACACATCACTGCTTCAAGCCTTCCGGGACGTGGTCCAAGCCATTCCCTCTACCCAAATTGTGTTAAGAGGTACCATAGCAAACTCTTATCCATCCTTCAAAACCCTATTCATGTATCATATTCCAAGAGCCTTTCTTTACTATCTTCTCTCCCCAACAACACAAACTAAAATAATATTTCATTTACTAATACTTTACTAATTATAAAATGTAACATTTAATTATTAGGTGTTACTTTTCATAATATTTAGCATTTATTAACTATACTAATACTATATCCCAGGCATTTTTCTAAACATTTTTCTATCATCTTCAAGTATCCAAACCTGTAAGCTGGGCCTGTAAATTGTTCCTACCTTAAATCTAGGCAAGTTGGCCACTGCCTCTACCACTAGAGGGCAGCAGAGGCGACACTCAGCAGCTAGGTTATAGAAAGAAGATTCTTCCTTTTTCCTACCCACCTACTCCTGAACAACACCCCCCCCCCCGCGCCCACCCCCACCCCCACCCCTGCTTATTCTCTCAATGCTTTCTCTTCAGACTCACCTACCACCATTCAGGATGTGCCATTCAAAAAGGAGTCCCAGCCTGGGAGGCGCACGAGCTAGCGAATGAGGACCTTCCAGATGTTTCCAGCCACTAGCATGGTATTGAAGCCCTCCATGGTGGAACAGGGGCACGCTCCTCACAGTGCTCTTTCTCAATTCCCATCTACTGCTGACGGACCCAACCAGAACCCTGGAAAGAGTAAAGCCTGAACGCTTGCTATGGTACACGGGGTCATAGCTGCCCCATTGCTCAGATGAGAAGATGCCTGAGATAACAACCTGAAGCAGTTGGTCCTCTAATTGTACCATGTGAGTCCTAGGGATCAAAGTCCTGTTTGTCCAGCTTGGCAGCAAGCGCCTTTACCCACTGAATCATCTCACCATCCCGCATCAGTTTATTTATTGGCCCCAGCAACCCTAGTGGGCATACACTGTTTCCCATAAGGAAACCAGGTCACAAAAAGGTCGGGAGACTTGGCCAAGTACTCACAGCCAGCCATGGTAGAGCAGATCTGACAGAGCCCTGCCCTTCAATATTCCGTCCCCACCTGGAGCACTCAGCATAACATATGGCTATGACTATCCCCACACAGAGTGCTCAGCAAAGCATAGGATTTAAGCCCCGATCCAAAGCCAAGTGAGCAGCTGGATACGTGGGCCCAGGGGTCCCAGAGGAAGGCTAAGCCCTTCGGCAAGCAGTGGGGAAGCCCCCTTCTGTTATTGGAAGTTTAGCATGGGTCCTGAAGCCCGGCACCATGAGGTCCCTGGAGGTACACGCCACCTCCAGTTCGGCTCGTCGTTTCTATTTTGTAGGAGGAAGAGATCCAGGACTGACGGCAGCTATTTCATTGAGATGTTCTCGCTCTTTGTGCCCACCCTTTAAAGCTGAAATAAAAGTATCCAAAGGGGGGGGTTACTTGGTATCATAAAAGCCATTGGCAGAGGCATTCTCCTGGAAGGAGATAAACAGCATAAAACTTCAGTGACTCGCACAATCTGGGCACATCTCTGAAGCTGATCTGAGGGTCTGAGGGTTACTGATGGGTTACAAGGGGCTTTGCACTCTGGCGTGAGGAGGCTGCAGCTGGTCCAGCATAAAGTGTTACTTAATGTTCAAGAGGGAATTAGGGATGCTCACAGGCCTGGCTGCCTCCATGACAGGAGAGGCATTGGCTGGAGCACAATGCTGCCTAGAACTGGACCAGCTACCATGAGACCCTCTCTAGTCATGCCAAGCTCAGTTCATGCTTTCGGGCTTCCTGCTTTGTACCTCTGTTAGGAGTTTTAACCTAAGCACGGGTCCCCTCCCCTTACCTGAAAGACACCCACCCCTCACACTTCCTCTCACAGCATTGACTCCTCAGGGTCTCCTCTAGCCAGATCAGTGCCCCTCTGGGCTCTGTGCAAGGAGCCTGCTGGGTGCCTGCAATTGTGACTCAGGGCCTCAGGATGGGGTCCCCACCAAGAAATGTTCAATGACTGCTCCTCAGGTGAATGAGTGAGTAACTGAATGTTTGCCTAGTCTTGATGTTCCCTGAGGTGTTTTCCACATATCATTCCAAGAGCTCTCCCACCTGCCCCGTTTGCCTAACTTTGACTTCACTAACAGTGACTCAGCAAAAGAAAGCCTAAAATAAAATGAGTGGAAGCACCTCATCCTGATCCCAGTTCCTATATTGGAATCCTAGTGACCTCTGGATGGTTCCTATTTCTAACTTGAGAGAATTTAAAATCACCTGGGAGATGAGACTCTGTGCACACCCATGAGGGATTATCTACATTAAGGTTAGTCTCTGAGAATGTCTGTAGGGAATTGTCTTGGTTTCATTAACTGACAGAGAAGGGCACATGTTAACTGTGGGCGAGACCATTCCCTAGGCTGGAGATCCTGCATTATAAAAGGAGAAAGTAAGCTGAACACTAGCCGGCATTCATCCATTGCTCTTCTACCTGCAGGGATAAGTGGGCCAGTTGCTTCAAGCTCCTGCTTGCCTTGACTCCCCTACCATGATGAGCTGAACCTTGAACTGTGAGCTGAAATAAATCTTCCCTTCCTTAAGTTGCTTTTGTCTGAGTCTTTTATCATAGCAACAGGAGAAGACACTAAGACAACCTCCAAGGTGACAGAAGAAGGAAGTGGTCCTTTCAGAAAGTAACTCCATCATAAGAGTAGAGCCTGTGGAAGGGAGTCAGTGCCCTGGTAAGGGGGATCAAAGGGGCATGTTTGCCTTTCTACTTACTGTCAGTGAGCCAGTTACCAGATCCTCTCCCAGACACCTTCCCAGTGTTCACGACTCAGTGAAAACTAAACATCTTTTTGGAGGGTGGGTTTTTTTGTTTGGTTGGTTTTGGTTTGGTTTGGTTTGGTTGGTTGGTTTGGGGTTTTGGTTTGATTTGGTTGGTTTAGTTTGGTTTTTTGAGACAGAATTTCTCTGTATAGCCCTGGATGTCTTGGAACTTGCTCTGAAGACCAGGCTGGCCTTGAACTTACAGATATCTACCTGCCTCTGCCTCCCAATTGCTGGGGACAGAGATGTGCACCACCACAATCTGGCTAGCGCCTGCTATTTTTCAAACACCCCATTCCTGTGTGTCTGCCAATCCAAACAGGGACAAGGGGAGGCCAGCTAGCAGGCCTGATCTACATCCTCAATGTTTCCCACTGCCCCAGACCAAAACTCAGAGCAGGACAGTAGGTCTCCATACATGCTTGCACACATTCAGACACTCACATGTATACACAGGACATGGGTGAACATGCCTGTGTAGGAGTGTGCAGATCTGTACATACACATGGATGTAGGTTGCACACACAGACACAGGCAACTGACATGCACACCCACACATGCATGCATATGACCAGGAATGCCAGGCCTCCAGAGACGAATGGTTAAGAGAAAAGCATGCCCAGCCTCCATCGATGCCATCCCCCCAGCAACTGGCTCTGCCTCTGGTTTTCAGCTTTTAATTTTCACATCGCCAGCTATGACATCAAAGCGATCTTCCCACAGGCGCACATGACCCAGGCCACCTCCAGCAGCCCTGATTCCACATTCTCCCTCCCACTGGGCCCTGGGCCCCTGGCATTTCGCTTCTCATTAAACTCCATGTGGGGAGCATGGGGAAGCAGAGGCGCTGGGGAAGGGAGGTGCCTCACCTCCATGGCCACCTAGTTCACTTGCGTGGACGTTGCTTACGGAGGTAGGTTCCCACTGCTGACCAAGTGTAGCAGAGCAAACTTCCTTCCCCACCTAGATAACCAGGTGAGATCTCTACGAGCCAGACCATGCAGACTTTACACCTCTGCGCATAACTGAAAAAGCCGCCTTCCATCTCTCCCTCATTGCCTCACTAGAGCCACAGGGTTTCGCCTCAAAAAAAAGATTTGGATGCTAAGAAGCATATGGCTGACCTCTCGAGGACTAGAGGAGGCTGGAAAGTGAATGGACAGTGGGAAGCAAGTCCAGGGGCAGACTGGCATGTCTCACTGATAGCAAGGGCTGCACTGAAGGCAGGGTAAAAATAGCTGTGCAAGATAAAGGCCAGTATATGAAGCAGAGGACCCTCCAGCAGAGGGGAAGAAGAGAAATAGGTCTGAGGCTTTCAAATCTAGAATGCAAACAAGTGCTTTAAGCAAAGCTCCCTGTGCCTCCTGCCTTGCCTCTCTACTCAAGTCCTTGAAGCTTCTCCACCTCCTGCCAGGTCTGCTGGGCTGGGCTTGGGAGGTAGAGGCTCTCTGTGAGAAGTACAGACCCTTCCATTGCTCCCCATATCCAGTGCACACCAGGCCCGCAAACATGGAGTGCCCAGATCCCAGCATCTGGGAGGAAGTTAGAGACAAAAAGAAAAGCCTGGGGTGGCGCCCAGATTAAATAGATGCAAGGTACAGCAGCACACATCAAATGCTAAAAATCATCCTCAGAGAAACAAGAGAGGCATCCATGAAAAAAGAACAGTCCCTTAGTGTATAAACAAAGAAAAAATGCTAGGAAGAATCTTTTCTTAACTCTTGGAATTAAACGAAAAGGAAAGATTCCATTGAAGGGCTGGAGAAGTCTATCTAGGAAATTACTAGAACATATATCAGAAAGGATAGGAGTGAAGGGCAGGAGAAAAGTGATTAGAAATTCAGGAAATGGTCCAGGAGACCATCGAGTCGCTAACAGGAGATCTGGCAATAGAGGAGGCCACAAAGACAATCTAGACACCCTAGGATCTGCGTTTCTGTTGGGTGGCACCTAATACTGGAGACACTTTGTTGGGAAATCTCAGAACAATGAGGATTAAAAAAAAAAAAAGAGGTATGAAAACCACCAGAAAGACTCCTCTTTTCCATAAATGATGTGGGAACTGCTTGGCATTCAACTTTCTCAGGTGTGCTGGCTCCCGCATAAGGGCATAAGCGAGGCAAAGTAACAATGTGGAATAAGGAGCCAAGCAGAAGCCGGGGGGGGGGGGGGGGTGAGGAACGAACGCCCAGATTGCTATGGTCCCTGTAGGTGAGACAGGGAAAGAAACCAAAACCAAAGGAACACGTGATCCGCTGAATACACCTAGACCAGGCACCCAAGTCTCCTGCTGTGAGGACTACAGGCTCAGACGAAGGGCACCAAATGTCTTCTAACCCCAAACTAGCTAAGTCCCTTCTCATCACCCCTAAGCTGGAGCAGGTTGTAGCTTAGCCTAAGCTTCAACTGGTTGCTATGGAAATGATTGGCCCTTAAGCCGAGCAAATACCTTGGTACTCATTTCTTTCCAAAACGAGGCCACAGAAGCTGTTGAGATGTTGTGGGTTAAAAGCTGAGGTGATTGTTAGGGTTTAGAGAAGGTGTGGACTTATGGGGGGGGGGACGGGGGGGGGAGAGGCGCTGAGGTGTGAAGCTTCACTTCCAAAGATGAGAACCCTGGGATTTAGCCTCTCTCTCTCTCTCTCTCTCTCTCTCTCTCTCTTTCTCTGGGGTACCTATCTAAGCAGCCTCCTCCACTTGAAGTGCAGTAAGAGGGCCAGATCAGGTCTGCCTGTGGGGTCCTCTGAAGGCTCCTAGAGGTTGCAGGATTGGGGGAGTTCTACATGGAAACCTAATGACGTGGAGACCAATCCTTACAGGCTGGAACTTAAGGTCAGGTCTGAGGTCTAAGGACTGGATGTCAAGTGAGGCTGGAGAGGCAAGCAGATGGCCTACAACTGAAGCTAGCATCCTCTCCCACAGAGGCCCAGAGATCTGCCTGCAGGGGAACGCCCTTTCCAATGGAGGAGGGAGAAGGGAGGGGAACAGCTTTGTCTCAAAAGTCTTGGGAGAATGGTTAGAGCCATTGAGAATGGTTGTTTTTAACCCCCTTCTCCAACTCTCAGGGGTTGGCTCTTAATTCCCCAGCCTCCTCACCCCACCCCATCCCAGCCACCCAGTCCCGGCCCCCTAGGTAATTATAAAGAAGTTAAACTGAATTACACACACAGGGTTTATTTTGTGTTTTTCTGCTGCTGCTGCTGCCAATTATGGTGCAATTAGACTGCCTTCATTAGCAAATGAGATTAGAATTAACATTGTTAATTACTCTTTCTGTTAAATGGGGAAGCAGTGTGGTGGGGGGGGGGCATTAGATAGGAAAGGAAGGGACCATATATGGCAGGTTCACATCCCACGTCCAGGAGGGTTCCTGGGCCCATGGGCACTGGAGCAGGGAAAGATTTGCCAAATGTCCAGCAACAGGCAGGTAGGTGACAGGGACTAGGGACTCTGCTCTTTGTTAACATCCACTGAGCACGCAGTCTATGCTGTCACCTAACCCTGTGCACATCAGGAGACATGGGTCTTAGCATCCCACTGTACAAAGGAGATAAATGATGCCCAGTGAAGCTAAGTGACCTTCCCAATGTCACACAGTGATGGCAAGAGGCAGCGTAAAGTACCTCTCTACTCCTGAGCCTTGGTTCTCCTTTTAAACCAACTACTTTGATGATCTATCTTCCTCACAAGAAACATGAGCCCCCAGTTTTCAGATGTGGGAGCTGAAACCCAGTAGATAATGATTGGTTGGCAAACCATGCCTGACTCACTGGATCTGACCTCCACCTGCTTTTATACATAAGTTTTATTAGAGCCCAGACATGCCATCTAGATATGTGTCATAAATAAATACTACTGGCTTGTTGTGTTGCAGCTATTCTCAACTATAAAATTTAGTTGATAATGTTTTTAGTTTTTAAAATTACATTTTAGTTATTTTGTGTGTGTAGTGGGGTGCAGAGTCCCATGGTGCCCTTATGGAGGTTGGAGGATGACTTGTGGGTGTCTGTTCTCTCCTTCAGCCATTAGGTAGGATCGAACTCAGGTTATTAGGCTTGCAAAGCAAGTGCCTTTACCTTCTGAGCCATCTTGCTGCTGCAAGTTTGTAAATGATAAACTAAAGTAACAGTTGAGTGGCTACAGCAGTGACCACATGACCTGTGAATACAGCAGCAGTGGAGGAGGAAACATGGTCAGTATATTCTACTTTAAAACATCAGGATTCAATCCTGGGGCAGACAGGATCCTGCTGGCATTTGAGGATTGCTGGTATCTGAGTTCTGGCAGCAAGAAAGAACTAGGAGCCAGGCAGTGGTGGTGCACGCCTTTAATCCCAGCACTTGGGAGGCAGAGGCAGGTGGATTTCTGAGTTCGAGGCCAGCTTGGTCTACAGACTGAGTTCCAGGACAGCCAGGGCTACACAGAGAAACCCTGTCTCGAAAAACAAAAAAAAAAGAAAAAGAAAAGAAAAGAAAAGAAAAGAAAAGAAAAGAAAAGAAAAGAAAAGAAAAGAAAAGAAAGAACTAGGGCTTGTGGGGACCAGAGAGATGGTTCAGCAGTTAAGAGCACTGGCACTTAGCGTCCAGTTCCCGACATCCACATGGTTGCTCACAACCCTCTGTTACTCGAGGTCCAGAGAATCTGGTGTCTTTTTCTGCACTCTGTGGACACACTTGAGTCAAGGTGCACACCCATGCATGCAGGCAAAACACCTATACATATAAAATAAAAATAAATCTTTTTTTGTAAATGCATGAGAGTTCTGTGTGTGTATATGGTTCATGCCCGAAGAGGGCATCAGATCCCATTACAGATGGCTGTGAGCCACCATGTGGTTGCTGAGAATTGAACTCAGGACCTCTGGAAGAGCAGCCAGTGCTCTTAATTGCTGAGCCACCGCTCCAGCTCCTAAATCTTTTCTTAAGTGGGGGTTGTGGGATGAAGAAGCTTCAGGGCTCCGTTCCAGGTGTCAGGTGGAGAGTCCCAACCCTTAAGGTGAGGGAGCAGACTCAACACCCACTCTCATCGCTGTTAAGTGCTCAGCTTGGTCTCTACATACCTAGCTTGAGCCCCTCTGACAGGCCCTTGGTCTCTACTCCTCTCTTCCTGACCCATGAATGGGGGGTTGGGGGGAGGCCACAATGACCCCTGGGAATTCCCCCAGCAAGTCTCACTTCCCAGCTATGAGGATTAGAGAATTCATGAACCAGGATCTGTGCAAAGAGGACTGAGGGCTGAGTAGCCCCAAAGAGAGCTGAATCCAGAGGCCCACCTCTTCTGAATTGCTGGATACCTCCCGGTCCACATGCCAAACACCAGCACTGATTGAGTCTGAAGTCCTTGCTGCTTTCTTGGGAACAGTTGCTGGAGGGAGGAAACAAGTTATCTAAGGCATCCCTTGTCTCAGATCTCCAGTAGGGACTTCACGGTGCTAAGACCTTCTACCATAGGAAAGGGGATGCAATGAGTGGAGACTGGGAAGTCCCTGCTGGGAGGGGTCTTTCTCATTCACAAGGATCATCTTCTTGCTTCTTTGCCAGGGAAACACCCCCAATGAGCTTCCACTTCCTGCAGAAGTTAACTAAAACCTAAGAAAGGCTGCCTTCTGCAGAAAAGAGTAAGAAAGAGAGCCAGGTACTGCTTCAGGAGAGTATCTGTTACCTCTGCACTAAGGCAGAAGTGCAGGTAGGGTGACCACACCTAGATAGCTGGAGCAAATCCTGGGATATGGGCTCTCTTCCCTCCCTGTCCAGACCTAACTCTGCTTCCAGATACCCAGAAGACATGCTTTCTGTCTCTCTCCGCCTCTCTCTTCCCCATGGTGTCCCCTCTCTCTACTTGCAGGCCCCTGGATTTTCTCATTGTCCTCTGTCCCCAGGATTTTTTTCCTCTCCCTGCTGTTGCATCCCAGTGGCTGCTGGGTTTGTTTCAGAAATTCTCTGGGATTTTTAAAGCTTTCTGCTTCACTGATGGCCGGTTGGTCTTGGAGGGAGATGGAGGAGGTCCCTGCCCTTTCCTTCTTTCCCTTTTGAGGACTGAGAGATGCCTTCAGATGACTACCCAGTCTCCCAGGATTCCCTACCTCTCCCAACCTGCTGCCCAGGCCATGAAAAAATTGCTTTCCCTGGATCCCTGGAGGATATCATGGAATCTGCCCCAACCCTGAGCATTTGGGACCTCAAAGAAAAACTCTGATCCCTTCGGGGGGGGCACCCCTGTGGGTTGAAAAGAAAGGTAACAGGATCCTAAAAGAGTGACCCTCCAGGTATCCCCCATCCCTGTCCCAGCCATTCAGGTAAGTGACAGTTTCTCAGAGAAAGGCTCATCCCCTTGAGCCTCAGGGATAGGCTGGGTCAGGACACAGAGAAGTGATGGAGGGGTGGATGGATGGGTGGATGGATGGGTGGATGGGTGGATGGATGGATGGGTGGATGGATGGAAGGGTGGATGGATGGATGGGTGGATGGATGGATGGGTGGATGGACGGATGGGTGGATGGACGGATGGGTGGATGGGTGGATGGATGGATGGGATGGGTGGATGGATGGATGGATGGATGGATGGATGGATGGATGGATGGATGGATGGATGGATGGATGGGTGGATGGATGGATGGGTGGATGGATGGGTGGGTGGATGGATGGATGGATGGATGGATGGATGGATGGATGGATGGGTGGATGGATGGATGGGTGGATGGATGGGTGGGTGGGTAGTTGGGTGGGTGTACAGATGGATGAATGGATGGATGGATGGATGGGTGGGTGGATGGGTGGGTGGATGAGTAGATGAGTGTGTGGATGGATGCGATATATGGATGTGTGGATACATGTATGCATGGTAAACCCGGCTCTTCTCAGGGAATGCTGCACCAGCCACTATTTCTTTTTCTTTTTGATCCTCCTGCCTCTACTTCCAGAGTACTTGGATTACAGGTTTGTGCCATCCTACCCAGGTTTCCCAGCCACTTCTGATTTCCAGCTTCCCAAGAGCCCCGACCCCCCCCCCCCAAGGGCAAGTCTGTATGCTATAACACTGCCCTCCATGCAGCTGTGACTACTCACAGGAGACGCTCAACAAGTTGCACCTGTTGACCTTCCTGCATAGAGACCCGGGGTAGGGAGAGTCATTAGGTCTTGCCTAAGAGGCCACTCTCCTGTGCCACACTCCCAGCTGCAAGTAATCTCTGGAGATGGGAAAAGTACAAACATGCCAAAACAGTTGGTTCTCTGACATCTCAGTGCAAAGAATGTCCCAGACTCAGACAATGAACTTAAATGGCAACAAACATTCCAGGACATGAGTTGGGCACTGGGGCCAGACAGTGTGGTGTCTGCAGATCACGACAAGGCTGTAGATTGTGTGTGGAAAGTGTCAGCTGTGGGCCAAGTCCCATCCACCTGACATTCCCCTTAATAACAAATCCTAATTAGCACGGCTTTTAAGCATCCATTACATTAATTTAACACGAAAATCTAATGGAGCTTTATTGGAATTTTTTTTCTGGCAAAATTAACCCTGCAGATTTCTTACACATGTTTTCATTAGGGGCTGTGAGCTGCTCAGAGGAAGGAGAATTAGAATTAGCCCCAGGGTTTTGACTGTGCACTCTAAGCCAATCCGATGTCCCCATGCACCCTGGGTGCAGGTCGTTGCCTAGCAAAGCTTTTGCCCCTAAACCAAACAGTTTTGTGGGGCCTTCCACCGCACCCCAAAGAACTGGAATGATGAGGAATCTCAAGGCAGGGTCCCTAGAGGGAAAGGTATTCACTGCCATCTGTGGGTGGCTCTACCCAAGCTGGCCACCATCTCCCTTCCCTGGCTGTTTTACAACCAGGAATGAGTACATACTTGTAACTCAGTTCTAGCCTAATGCAAATGGGGAGAAGCAAGAAGAATACCTCTGCCTGCTCACGCTTTCCTCTTCTTCCTGTCTAGAACATCAGGGTTGATTCTGGAGTAGTGGCAGCCATAGTCTGCCATGAGAACAAATGCCCAAGCTAAGAATGGCTCTAGAACTTGGCACAGGAAGAACTTGCCCATCACCAAGCTTCAGTGGTGATTTTCCTCAGTATGTGTCTGACTTCCTTGATGCATGGGAGAAAATCCATGCTTGTTTAAGCCGCTGGGAGTCGAACTTGCTGTTTCTCTTCCAGCCCAAAAGAGTAACCGGGATGCCAGTCTTCTACCACCCAGACTGGTGCTGATACACCTCTGTGCTGGCCCTAGACTCCCTATGACCTTGAGCAGGGCCCTGCTCCTCTCCAAATGTCAATGTCCTCACAAGTAGACAAAGGACAAATGAAATAAATCAGGTCCTTAAAGATACAAATCTTGACAGCACAGCCCACTCCAGTGACATTGTGTTCCTTACAAATTGTTAACACCAGCCCCAGAGGCCAGGAGTGCATGAGGAATAAGACACCTGGGGCCTGTCTGCTCAGCTTTCTCACCCCACCAAGAGAAGACACGGTTACTTCACCAGCCTGTGAAGCCCCAGCCTGGAAGACCTCTGAGCACTCACTGATCTGACATCACATTGGGCCTACAGAGGCCACCCCAAGCATGGCAGACATGGAAGATAGTTCTAGGACTGGTCTTCTTGCTGTTCTTGTTCTCTGAGTGTTCTGGAAACCCTGATCTATGCACACCTGGATCTGGGGCTCGTTCTAGCAAAATGTGGGTTGTGCCCCTCCTCTTGGTCAGTAGATTGTCCCTTTGCAGAGGCCCTGGGCATGTCAACTCTGCCTCCACTGTGATTCTGAACAAGACACTTAGCTGCTCTTCTTAGGGAGTAGCCACTGTCAAGCTCATCATGCTGTTCCAGACCTAGCAACAAACTGAATCACCCTCAAAGACAGAAGGCTGCATTCAAGTCCCTTTAGTGCCTTCCAAAGACCCTGGCGAAGGCAACCAAGCACCTAGACTGGGCCAGTGTCCCACACTGGAGGGCAGCATGTCAGGACATTTCCACATTTGAAGAAAGTGTAATGTACATGTAAATAGCATCTCTCTAACATCTCCCACCTCTGTAGCCTGGTTTCAGGGGTGACCAGACCTTTGCTTCCTACGGCTCTCCAATAAACCTGTTCTTACCATGGAAAGGAAGCCAGTCTGGGTGGTACAAGCCTGGCATCCAGCTAATCCAGAAGCTGAGGCAGGTGAATCCTGAGTTCAAAGCTAGCTTGGGAAGCTTGGTGAGACCCTCTCTATCAAAATAAAGTGTAGCAAGGCAGCTGGGGCTGTAGATCAGTGATCCAGGCCTTGCTTCGTGTGCATTAGGCCTTGGGTTCAACCCATAGGACAGACAGACAGACAGGTGGGAAGGACAGTGGGAAGAAAGATGTCCTAATTCTCTGTTTTTCATGGGTAGAGAAGTTAAGACCCAGAGAACCAAGGCAACTTTCTCAAGATTACATAGCAAGTTGCTGGCTCTCTAGGAGCACTCCAATCTCCTGTCCTTGACCACCAGACAGTGACAGGGAGTGAGGGTCCTCTCTTAGAAGCAGGGCTGAAGGAGACAAGAAGATTCTGACAAGATGCTGTCACGGAGCCAGATCAAACAAAGCCTTTTCGTTGGGCTAGGCAGTCAAGACAGGAAATCAGGATGTCGGGGATTCTGCTCCCCAATTAGTGTCAGTGTTCATCCACAGCCCAGCCCACTGCAGGTGGTGAGTTTGGCTTCCTAGAGGGCCCTGCTCCTGCCAGCTGCTTGAGGGGCTTGGCAACAGAGTCAGGGGTGGGGGCAAGACCTCTCCCCTGCTTCTGCCATTTACACGCAGCACCTAGATAGAGTTAGGCGTCATCCAGGCCCAGCTTCCAAAGCTGTATGAACCTGGCTGTGAGCCCTAGCTGGTGCCCCTCCACACCAGAACACAGAACCACATGCAAAGCCACAAGCCAGGCACCAATAAGCACTGAACATGACTGGCTTTCTTCCCCCTTCCCTGCCATCTGATGCCACCAACACAAACAGACCTTGGAGCAGAGATGCTCTAGCCTAATGAGGAGAGAAATTCAATCCTTGCCCGACGCAGAAGCCATCTCCCTGCGGGCACCTGCAGGATAGTCCCAGCATGAGCAGATCTCTTTTCTGTTTTTCAATTGGGATTAAGGTTTTCTCACACCAAGATCAAAATTAGTTTTCCTGATGTTAACTCGTGATGGAGGGCAATTAAGGGAGGGGAAGGGCCAGGAGGGAAGGCTGAGAAATTACAGGGATGGATGGGCCAGGAGAGGGCTTTCCAGTCTCCCTCATCTGGCAGGAGGGACATGGATGAGACCAAGAGGGGTCCTAACCAGGCTACCACACAGGCTGTTCCAGACTCTCCAGGTCCCTGAGATGGACAGGAAGCCTTGGCCAGAGATCCAGGGCCCTCATTCTGCTATGAGCACAATTGACATCAAGCTGAAAGCCTCATAGCCCCAGACCTCATTGCTTTTCATGGCCCCACCCGTTTCTGTGCCCTGTGAATAGGAGTGTGCCTGGGAACTCTCTTTCCCCTTTACCTGCCTCTCAGCTTCTCAGCTTCAAGGACCATGACAATGCCAGGATCCAATGAAACAACACTAGCTGTGGCCACATCCAGCTTTTCTATTCCTCTGCCAGGCTCGAGAGCCTTGCAGGGGTAGATCTGCTCCTTACCTGTTGCTAACACTCCCCATGCTTACCCCCTTCGTGTGTGTGTGCACGTGTGTGTGTGCATGTGTGTTCCTTCATGTATGCGTATGTTCACATATGTGCATACATACTGTCCATGAGGCCTGGCTGGTACATACCACTTCTTCCCCCTTCTTCCCCACATTATCTTGCTGTTACCTGCCCTGCCTGTCAGGAAGACATAAGAGGAGGCCACAGTGTGGAACTTCCATGGTCACCCATGGATACACTCCATAGGGAACTCTGCATGGGGGCTAGAAGACCTTAGGCTACCCCTTGCCACCACGGTACTCTGGCTATGGGACCATAAACTCTCACTGGCTTTTATTTGAAAAAGTCAAACATGGCAAAAGATGGCCCAACATGTCCCACAGAGGGACTCTGAGGAGGAGAATAGAGAGGACTGGCCACCCTGGCCCCTGGGAATCAGAGTACAGGTCTCTCAGGGCAGTGAGCAGAGCTCACTCCAGGCCCTGTTCTGCTGCCCAGCCAACCCGGGGGTGATTTGGAGGTAGCATAGGAAAGAGCAGCCCCACAGTGGCTGACCTGTGCAGAAGCTCATTGAAAATTTCAAGCTGAGAGTTAGTTTAAAGCAAAGAATGGTGCTTATTTGGCCAGTTATGCAAATTGCTTGCTGCAAAGCCCTCTGGGAACTGCAATTATTGAAGAAGGTGAAGCGATGGGATAAAGATCGGAAAGGAGAAATACAGCAGTCTGCAATGGCCAGGCGCGCATGCCCGGTCCGGCAAAGCCGGCTGAGCCCTTCCCTAGACCACAGAGAGCATGTTCAGCAGGCTGGAGGTGCACAGGCCATCCCACATCACAGTCCCACCGCAAGGCCACTCTGATTTTCTCTGGGATGAAGGCTGTGGTGTCCTCGGGTGCCCATATCCTCCTGTGTTCTGCTCCAGCAATGGGTGATACAACTACTAGGTCACCGACGAATCGTCTACTTCTGTCTTGTCCCCTCTCACTCTAGGGAAAGCCAGGCACCAGGTTGTGAAGACACTTAAATGGCCTCAGAGAGGTCCTTGAAGTGAGGACCCAGGCTCCTCCAAATGCTGTCTTGCTAGTCAGGTAGACAGGCCATCCTGAAGCTGGGCATCCTGGATGCAGGATGTGGTGGTTTGAATATGCTTGGCCCAGGGAGTGGCACTATTAGGAGATATGGCCTTGTTGGAGTAGGCGTGGCCTTGTTGGAAGAAGTATGTCACCATGGGTGTTGGCTTTAAGATCCTCATCCTAGCTGCCTGGAAGCCAATCTTCTCCTCACTGCTTTCAGATGAAGATGTAGAACTCTTGGCTCCTCCTGCACCACCCCTGCCTGGACGAAGCTGCGCTCCCGCCTTGATGCCAACGGACTGGACCTCTGAGCCGGTAAGCCAGCCCCAATTAAATGTTGTCCTTTATAAGAGCTGCCTTGGTTGTGGTATCTGTTCACAGCAATGAAACCCTAACTAAAACACAGGGTTTCTAACCCTGGAGAAGCCTCAGATAGCCTCAGTCCTGGGCCAGCACACCATAGGGGACTTCATGATAAAGTCTAAGCCACAGGCCACAGCTGGGCCATCCTGACATTCTAACCCAAAGAAATCACTAGTGTCAGCGAATATTTGCTGTCATTGGAAGACACCCATTTGGGCTTGTAAGGCATCAATAAGTAACTGATGTAAGTAACTGAGTAAGGTAGCACCTTACTCAGCCATGGGGAGGCCAGCCGGTGAGGAGACAATTACCATTGAAAAGACAACTTGTCACTGGTCTGGGGGAGGGGGGAAACCGTGTATCATGACATTCACAGCTGCACAGGGCAGCATCGGATTTAATTTGGGACACAGAGGAGTAAGGAGGAATCACAAGGACTCCTGTGCCCCCCCCCCCCCAAAACAGGCATGTGTACCACAAGGTAGATAGGTTGAGGCACACCTTGCTTGAATCGCCTCAGTGAGTCCTAGGGTGAGGGACTGTCTCTAGGTGCTTAGTGCTGGAGTAGAAGAAGCCTGTAAAGCAAGTGGATGGCACTCACACACCTAGCCATGGGTGATTCTACTTGTCCTTCATTCTCTGTAGAACTCTCTGGGAGCAGGACTATGGCTTATTCTCCCTTGGATCTTTATCACATGGCACTAGGCCCCCGGTACACAGTCTGTCCTTAACAAATGGCTTTGTTGAATAGCAGAATCAATAGGTCAATGAACAAATGTGGCATTGTTCAATTCATTCTCACACCTAGTAGCTCATTTGGTTACCTCAAATTTATAGCCACTATCAGCACCATCAACATCATCACCACCACCACCATCATCACCACCATTGCCATGTCTTTTCTGCCCACCTCACAGCCCATCTTATGGGAGGCAAAGGATTCTGGGAAACAAGGATGTGGTTACCGTTGCCAACTGTCAAGTGCAGTTCAACACATGAGGGTTTTCCTAAGCTCTGCTGGGATCTTCCATCACAGCTGCCCTCTTCTAGCCCAAGTTTTTTCCAAGTCCCTAGCAGACAAAGACCAAGAAAAGGGCTCCCTGCACACTTGCACCTCCCACCCTCCCTCTCCTTGCTCCTCCCCTCCCCCAACCTCCTCAACTCCATGTGGCCACCCCTCCAGCCCTTTCCCCTCCCTTTTCTTTCTTCCTCTCTTTTCCATAAGCAAACTTGAGAGCTGGTAAATGGTTTCCCCATTATTCAAATGGCATGGAAATTACCTACTTGGCATTCCTCTTTGACATGGAGCCTTTAATTAGCCACTGGCTCCCCATCCTGGGTGTTTCTCTGGCTCCACAGCTCTCCCACTTCCTCCCTCCCTCCATTAGCATCCTAATCAGGGAAATACAGGCTTTGGGAAGAGGGAGAAGGGGTGGTGGCCTGGAGGGGAGGGGCTGGCAGAGAGGGCTTGGTTCAGGGGTCTGTTCCTCCAACAAACTCTCCTGTGACCTTGGACTTAATTGGAGTCACTCACAACAGGAAGTACCATTGGCTCATACTGAGACTCTGATGCCATCTTATCACAGCTACACGCACACGCACACGCCCCGCCTCTAACAGGCCCACCTCTCCTGCGCTCCCTCAGTTTTTCCAGTCCTTCCACAGAATTCCCAACTGACCTAGACCATCACTTGGGTCCTCCAGCTCTAGGGTTACAGGAAGAGTTCTGATGGGACTCTCAGACTGGAAGGGCTCAGGTCCTTGGCTTCTCAAACCCATGATCCCAGAGCACCTGCCTCAGTCAGGCCCTCTGTGTACATCAACTCTCATTCTCCCAACCCCATGAAGGAGGGGCCCTTTTCTTGCTCCTCAGATGAGGAAATAGAGCCACCCAAGAGCACTTGGTACACAATTGGCAAAGTCAGGAACGGCACCCTCCCCACATTCCATACCCCAAACAATCTTCTCTTTCACTAAATACTTTACTTCTGGACCGAGGAACCCCACTTTCTGTCAGGACTGAAGTGCCAGCTTTCTTCCTTTGGATCCAACCCCACCCCCTTCAGGTTAGATTGTATAGCACAGCAGCTGCTAACAGAGAGGTTGAGTCCCAGTCACTGGGCAGGGGAGAAGCTCTGTAAGTCAGTGAACTTTCACAGTAATGTTTCCTGCAAAGGCCCAGCACTGTTCTGGTACCTTCCATATCAGGGCCTCGAGCTTCAACCACTTCACTGCTTCACGGCTCCTTTCCTCACATCACATCATGGCCCAATGTGGTTGCTCCCTTACTAGTCATTACATCTGTACTGTGAAAGATCTGAACTCTTATGAGGAAGGTTAGACCCTTAGCAAACTTAGAGCCGAGACATGCCCGGGCAAAGACCCCTAGCAAACTTAGAGCCGAGACATGCCTGGGCAAAAATCCCACCCGGCTACATTCCTACAGGTGACTCTG
>CM052710.1:36112415-36126057 GCA_028551405.1 Uromys caudimaculatus | reverse complement strand
CTGACTTCAACTGCTCGGGGCCGAACCCCTCTGCCTCTGCGTAGGTTACGGGTTCGACCCCAATGCATTGGTCCTTCTCACCACCCCCGAATTAAACCTCATGTGATTGCAGCAAGGACGGTCTTTCGTGAGTTCTTGGGGGGTCGCGCCATCCCGAGACTTGAGCGAGGGTCTCCCCAGCTCGGGGGTCTTTCAACTGCAGCTAGCAGGAAGATGAGTGTATTCCGGTATCTTTACAGACACCACTTGGGAGCTATGCACACTATTTCTGCCTCCATTGCTCATCCAGAGTTTAGTCTTATGGATGTAGCTAGCTGCAAGGGAAGCTGACAAAAGCCATCTTTATTTTGGGTAGCTGTGAGCAGGGTCTTACAGAGGAGAAAGGATGGTAGTGCTCTAATTATTGCTGTCCCCAAGTCTTCCCAGCCTCATTTCACTCATTGGCTGTGTGTGAAAGACCTGACCCTCTTGTGAGGAGGGTTGAGACCCCTGGCAGCCTTGGAGCCGAGACTGGAAGCTACATGCCCGGGCAAAACCCCCTAGCAAACTTAGAGCCAAGATTAGAAACAACATGCCCGGGCAAAAATCCCACCCAGCTACATTCCTATGGGTGACTTTGACCTGGCCTCAGGTCCAGAGGCAAAACGTTTCAGGAACCAGAAATGTTTATGCAACTAACCTGTGAATAGCTTAGAACAATCCTTACTTCCCCATAATGCAAATTCTTTCCGTTCCCCACCCCTTGCTTTGTGAATTCTCTGTTTTATGAGCCTTTTCCTGAGTTGTAATTCCTTCCTTGCCTTGGGGATGTTTCTTCCTTTAAATACCCCCGACTTTAGCTGCTGGGGGTTGAACCCCTCTGCCTCTGCGTAGGTTACGTGTTCGACCCCAGTGCACTGGCCCTTCCGAATTAACCTCGTGTGATTGCAGCAAGGATGGTCTTTCGTGAGTTCTTGGGGGGTCGTGCCGTCCCGAGACTTGAGTGAAGGTCTCCCCAGTTCGGGGGTCTTTCATGTGAACCTTGAACAGTGCCTCCCACTTTTGTTAAGTGACTCAGAAATTGGTCATCATCACTGGTTGGCCGACACCCTGAACTTTTTCCTCACCCTGAATGTAGTTCTTCTATGTAGAGTGTTTCCTCTATTGCTCACTGCTGTGGTCCTCTCTACCCTGCCTGCTTATCATTAACAGCTGCCATGTTCTTCCCTCTCCTCACTTTTTAAAGGTAGCAGTAAATGTAGAAAAAACAAAATTTCATAGAAATACCATTGTAGCCATTATGGGACCAAATACCTGACCAGAAGCAACTTAAGGGAGAAGAGTTTATCCTGGGCCACCATTTGATGTTGTGGATTGCCCTGTTGCTGCTTGTGTTTTGATGCTAATTCTTCTTCCTCAAGAGTGGCTGCCCTATGAGGCGTGGATCACGTACTCAGGTGATTCCATGTGAACCTTCTCCCCATTTTAACTGGTCAATAAAGACAGCAGAAGCTAATCGATGGGCAAAGGATAAGGTGGGATTTCAGCATCCCAGGAGGAAGAAGAGAAAGAGAGGAGGGGTCAGGCGAGGGTGTGGAGAGGATAGGAAGCAACAGACACGTAGGTCTCAGGGGCAGGTCTCAGGGGTGGAGCCCAGGGAGGATGGGGCAGGATATTCTTTGCCCAGCAGTTGTGTTATCTGGCTGGTTTTAAAATATTAAGGTTGTCTGTTGTTTTCCATCCATAGTGACTCAGGTGGGCAGGAGAAAGGGCACAGCTATGGGACGGTCATTGGAGTTTTGGCAGAGCTAGCTGTGGGAGATGGGTGAGACAGCCATTGCTGGCATCAGGCAAGGAGCAAGCATGCATTTTAAAATTACATGCAACAGTTTAAGGGTACCATCCATCATAGCAGGGACAGTATGGTGGTGAGGGCATCTCTTGCTGGGGCAGCTGGCCCAGTCACAGTCTCACAGTCTCACAGCTTGACCAAACAGAAAGCAGAGAATGGACAGGAAGTAGGACCAGACTATAAAACCTTAAGGCCCACCCACAATGACCCCCTTCCTCCATCGAGACACCAGCTCCTGAGCTTTCACAACCTTATAAAATAGTGCTACCAGTTGGGGACCAAGTATTCAAATACATGAGCCTATGGGGGACATTTCACATTCAAAACAACATAACCACTTTCCAGGCAGTCTCCCTGTCCCCCAAGCAAGAACCAACCAGATAGCATGGTATTGATCAGACTGTGCTCACTGGACAGCCCTTCCTGAACTGGCACTAGGTACCATGCTAGGCACAGGGGACACACACATGTGAAGCTGGACCTACCCTTGACAGCTCACAGTGGAGCCCTACCACATAGCTGGGCATCCAAGTCACTTAGCCACAGGTGTCTCCATGTTTTAGAAGATTTAGAATTATATGACTCTGACACTGTGACATAAAGATATTATTAAGTCTCACTTTATATGCAAAGTATGAAATAACATGTATAGTTTGCATTTTTCTAGGCATGAAGAATGTTGAAGCTGTCAGGCCCAGTGAATTGTAAACTGTGTTTGTACCCTTGCTGTGCAGCAGGGTGACTTCAGTGTATCGACAGAAACACTGATACAGGTGTCAGGATTTGTCTTCAATTATGTAAGTGCCTGCATTGTACAAGGCCTGCTGGGGCTCTGCCTCACACACCATACCCAAGGTCTGGGAGTCAGAGCTCTGCCCCTGGTATCAGAGAGAGCTAGCATTTGGCTCCTAGCTCCATCACTGTGTAATCCTGGACAAAGTGTGAAGCCATTCATGCCTCAGTTTCCATGTATGTACAGCCAGGATGACCATGCCAGAGGGCCTAGTGAGAGGGCCTGTGTGTAAGAGTGCTTGCTGCATATGCCTTAGGACCTGAATTTGGATCCTCAGCACTCCTGTCAATAAGCCAAACTTGGCAGCATGAATCTGTAATCCCAGCCCTGGAGAGCCAGAGACAGGAAAAGCTTGGGGTTCACTGGCTAACCAGTCTAGTTGAGTTAGAGAATTCCAGATTTGGAGAGAAATCCCGCCTCAAAAAATAGAGAGTGATAAAGGAAGATACCTGACCTTGACCTCTGACCTACATGTGCACATACAAGTGCACACACAAACATGTACTTACATGTAAATTAACCTGGAGCTCCACCCTAGGGAAGTTCCTCCCCACAGAGAATCCATGGAGGCTTTCCTGTCCTTCATCTGCTCTGCAGAGCAGAACACCAATGAGCCAGAGAGGCAGCTAACCAGGCAGGTGGTTAGCAGGCACACACGATAGGGGAGTAAAAGCAGGCCAGTGGCTCCAGACAAAGCAGGACAAGGGCAGCCAGGGCCCCTTCCACATGTGCAATGGTCTCTGGCCAGAGGTAGTGGGGGCTCTCTCTTTCCTGTCTTTGCCTTGTGTCAGTCAGCCTTTGCAGATCCAGTGAAACCTGTGGACTCCTTCTCAGAATTCTGACTTTTAAAAGACTAAAGTGCAATGTATACAGTTACAAGGGGAGCCATTTCCTCAGGCGTCATCCAGTGGGCTTTTAAAAGAAAAATGCACATTTTAGTCACATACATGCCCTTTTTCTTTTTTTCTTTTTTAATGTATCAAGGACGGGATCTAGTTGCAGAAAACAGTGAGGAGTTAAAGTTGTTTCTCAGGATCTTTAAACCTCTGGAGTAAGGCATAGAAACACCCGTGATTTCTATTACTGATAAGCCCAGCTTCTGCCAATTCTATTGTAGCTGGTTGCCCACCTCCACAATGAAATCCTCAATTTCACTGAAAGCTTAGTGAAGGTGGAGATGCACTCTTTCCTGGCCAAGTTCCTGAGCTCCCTGCATTCTTCCCACGTTCCCCTTGGATTTTCAGGACGCCAGAGAGAAATCCTTGCCATACACAAAGCCCCAGTTCTGTTCTCAACCAATGGTTAAGAACATCAGCCTGTCAGGCTTGGTGGTACAGGCCTCTAATCCCAGCTTCTCGGGAGGCAGAGGAAGGAAGACTGCACATTCAAGGACAGTCTGGGATGCAGGGAGAGCTTAGGAGTGGCCTGGGTAACTCGGTGAGGCCCTATCTCAAAGGGAAAAGGGGAAAAAAGGCTGGGGATGAAGCCAGTATTTTGTGTTTGTCTAGCACAGTGGTTCTCAACCTCCCTAATGCTGAGACCCTTTAATACAGTTCCTCATGTTGTGCTGAATGCCCCCAACCATAAAATTCAATACAGTTCCTCATGCTGCACTGAACCCCCAACCATAAAATGTATTTTCATTGCTACTTCATAACTGTAATTTTACCACTGTTGCAAATCATAATATATTTTTGGAGGTAAAAGGTTTGCCAAAGGGATTGCGACCCACAGGTGGAGAACCACAGATCTAGAGTGTAAGAGGCTCCAGCTTTCATCCCTAGTGTTTTAATTTTAATTAATTAATGATAATGTGCATTAGTATTACATCTATTAGTATAATCTTAGTAAGATAAAGTGATAGAATGCTTGTTTAATATGTTTGAAACCCTAAGTTCAACACCCAGTATTGAAAAGAAAAATGTATCGAAGCCAGATTTCCTCTACTTCTTCATCCTCCATGCCTCAGTTTCCTCACAACCATGGGCATAGGATGAGTTCAGGTAAAGCGTTGAGAACAGCACTTGGCTCACATCTGTGCTCAGTTTTTCTGGGCAAGCAGCCTCCACAGGGGTCTCAGCCTCCAGAGACAATGGGGTGAGGAAGTTCCAGACTCAGTGTTATTTACTAACTGCCTTCATTTAATAAGCACGAAGGCACAATTAGCAGAGTTATTTCAATTCTGAGGTTTGCTTGACTATAAAAGCTTACCATTTCTCCTTCCCTGATGTCTCTGCTAATTACAAACGTTGTCGTCCATCGTGACTGTCATGCACACCCATGCTGGCTGCATCTAAAGTGGTTGTTAAGGCAGGATAATGGTGCACACTGACTAATTGGCCATCACACCCAGGATGAATGGAGACAGGTGAAGGATGCTGGCCAGGTCCTGCCTGCTCTTAGGACCCCAAACTACATAGCTCTAGCAAGATCTTTGTACCACTCTTCCTGACCTCCCAGCTGCCAATAGGAATGGGCCATGGAAGGGTGTATGGACAGGTGTGCTGAACTAGTAGGATCTGGGAACCCGGGCTAGGCCAGCTTTGTTCCACATTGCTGTGTGGCTTGCAATCACTTGCTAGGGCTCTCTAGGTTATCTGTTAATCATCTATAACATGGAATGAGGAGGAAGAGGTAGGTCTAAGATATTTTCTAGAGTCTCCCATCTACTGCATCTCAATTATTCTGGGGCAGGTTACCCTTCATATATCTTCCCGTGCCCTGGGGTAATCCAAGGCAACTGGCCCTGAGAGTCAGAGCCTGGCAGAAACTACCATACTCACTTAATATTTCACATGGACTATTTCCCCATACTTCCCAACCTCTCTGCAATTGGATGAGGCCACATCTCCAGCACTGACCAGTGAGCTATCAGGAGAAGTGACATGTGTCACTCCTAGCCTGAGGTTACAATACAATGACCACCCTGCTGCATCTTCCCTTGTGGTGTTCAGAAGCCTAGGGTGGGAAGGTGGATAAGCTAAGCTGGAAGCAGCCCACGTCCCATTCTGCCACTTGGAGAACATTTTGCAGAATTAACAACCAGACCTCTGCCTGTATGAAAAGATGGATCTTGCTACCTTGGGATATCCCAGCCTATAGCACCTAATGGTATTTTCCTAGAGAATTCCTCTAGGAATATATACAGATAGGACCTCTCTATCAAGGGAAGTTAATGAAGAATAGAGTGGATTTCTTAACGAAAGCCTCTGGTGGTAACAGTGAGTAAAGAGGCAGGTCTCCATCATGGGCCACAGAGGGGCCAGTCGCAGTCTCCAGCCACAGTTCCGGAGTGAGGAGCAGTATCCTTCAACTGCTCCCCATCCCACCCCCTCCCCCAGCTTCACAGCTCTTCAGCCAAGCCAGAGGAGCTGGGAACGCAATCCTCAAGGTGCAACCAGGAATCTAAGGGGATCTTAGGTTTCCTCCAGTTCCCCAGAGAGGCTTTTCACATGGTGGTTTACCCAGAAGGCAATGCGTCTGTGACAGAAGACTCACCACAAGGATTTCAAGCCTGGGAAGAAATATCTGGGTGGGGGCTTTGTTCTATCAAGAGAAGTTAATGAAGACTAGAGTGCATGCGGTTGGCTTCTCTTCTGTCCCTGCAGCATAGCTCTCTCGCCTCCCTGGAGTATTAGTGAGAACTAGAACCTTCTCACCTCCACCGGGAGTGAGCATCCCACAGAACCCTTGATGCAGCTTAAAAATCACAAACTGATTAAGGAAGGAAATAATTCTGACACCTATGAATCCAACACAAAAGTCTCCAGTGAGAGGACCACAGAAGGCTCCCTCGAGAAAAAGAGGACGCTGGGATGAGTGTAGAATCCCCAGCATCAACCACAGCATCTCCAGTCCAGGTTGGGACATCTTAAATGTGATTGCAGAGACTCCAGAAGTACAGGATTCTAGGGTCCCAGGAGTCAAAGTTCCCGAATAGTCCTGGAAATAAACGGATGAGGGCAGCCACCCATCTGGCAACCATTAAGGCTGAAACCACAAGGGTGCCAATGGATGCTGCTTCTCAAGGCACTGCAGAGGAACAAACTTCTCACCATCATTCCCTTTCTAGGTCCTGTGCTCACCATCCCTCCCCCAGAACAATTGTAAGCAGCTGTCCTCATGCACTAAATAAATAAATAAATAAATAAATAAATAAATAAATAAATAAATAAATGGAGTGACTTTGTATTTGAAGGACAAACACCAAGTCTCCTCTCCAGGGCCCTCTCCCAAGCCTCTGTATATTACCTCCACGTGATGAGGCTGTCAGCTCTGCCACCAGAGCTCTGCTTGGCGGTGATAAACACAGGAAGCAGCACACTGTCTACCCCCTCAGGCCCTGCAGTCAGGGATGGGGGGTTGGGAGGGGCCATCCCTGGAGCCACTCCAGGATTTATGTTGGAAACTATTTTCCTTTGTCAGGGGAGAAAACAAGCAGATGTTCCTAAAGGTGAACTTTGTAAATCAGCGCATGTGTGTTGGTGCACGATGCCCTTTGAGGCCACCTAACAGGGTTGAGTTTCTGCACCTGCACCTGGCATGCTTGGGCACAAGTACCCATCCACTACTTCCCACAGACCCCAACCCCTGCCTCTCACCTGCTCTGACTCTCCAGGAAGTCTTCCCAGACATTCTTCTTTCTTGCTCCCAATACCAATAACCGACGGCTCTTTCTCAGGCTGCTACGAGCTCAGGTTAGTCCACCACCATTCGTTTCTCTTCATCCCATGCCAGAAGCATATCTCCCAGCCCTGACCAAGTCTAAAACTCATGGGAAGCAATGCCAACTACTACCCAAGCCAGGGTCCCCTCTAAGACACTGTGGAGTCTGGAAGGGTGCACGGAATGTTCATGTAGACTTGCAACTTCCTGGAGAGCAGACCCACCGCTTCTAATCAGAGCCAATCAGGACAGGGCCTTCAGAAACTCTGAGCATCAGGGAAAGTGTGGCCTTACACCTGTCATATGCAATTCCAGCTAACTGGAGTTGAGCTGTGAACCACAAGCTTCCATGACACACGAGCAGCAGAGCTGAATATCTTGGGGTTTGATGGTGCCTTAGAATGCAGCTAAGTCTACCCAGCACACAGGGAGGTCACTGCCCTGCCAGCAGCTGTGTGTGTGTGTGTGTGTGTGTCTGTGTGTGTGTGTGTGTGTCTGTGTGTGTGTGTGTGTGTGTCTGTGTGTCTGTGTGTCTGTGAGAGAGAGAGAGAGAGAGAGAGAGAGAGAGAGAGAGAGAGAGAGAGAGAGAGAGAGAGAATGTGTGTCTCGGGGAAGGTTGAAAACAAAGCTGGGACTCAGCATGCAGATGGGACAACAGAATATAGTCTCCCAACCTCTGAGGAAGTCAGGTGGCTTTAGGCTAAGGCTCCCTAGCAACCCTTTGCTTCCCCAGTATGGAGAGCCAGTGAGGGAAGCTCTTTGGGCTCTGTCAAATACGGGACCACTGGGACCTTCCTTAACCTTCAATCCCAGAAGCAAACCTATTGGGTCAGTTATATGCCCATTATAATAACAAATTCCTAAGATAGTCAACTAATAAAAACTTTGGCCCTTGGTTTCAGAGGCTCCGGTCCATGATCAGTTGGCTTATTACGTTTGGGTCTGCGGCCACTCATCATGGTGGGAGGAGGTGACAGAACACAACCAGAGACAGCACACCTTATGGCTAAGGAGCAAAGGAGAAAGAGAATCTCACAAGGCCCTTTAAGGGTAGACCCCCAAAGACCTAAACACAAAGGCCCACTTTTTTTTTCTTTTCTTTTTTTTTTTTCGAGACAGAGTTCCTCTGTGTAGCCCTGGCTGTCCTGGAACTCACTCTGTAGACCAGGCTGGCCCTTGAACTCAGAAATCCACCTGCCTCTGCCTCCCAAGTGCTGGGATTAAAGGCGTGCGCCACCACTGTCTGGCAAAGGCCTACTACTTCTTTAAGGCTCCACCACCTCCCAGTAGCTCTACCCATGGATCCCAGCCTTTCACACACAAGAATTTAGGAGAGATTCAAGTTCCAAATGCAGCAGCAACGATGGCGACCCGGTGGAGGCAGGAATTCAGCATGTCTAGGGAAGCCTGCTCACTCTCAGAAGTAAGTCCATCACCTGGAACCGTGTTGCCAGAGGTCCTGAAGTCACTCAGCCCAGTCACATCAGACTTTCTGATGCATTAGAGTCCAGATATCCTACAGCAAGGGACAGGCATGAGCTTCCCAGTCCCAGGGCTTTGACAGCCAGAGGAGCCACACCATGGACAATATATGACATCAGGACTCCAGATGAGAGTGGGGAAAACAGTTCTATCTCCCAGCTCACCCCAGTTGTGTTCTTAGAGTCTAGCAAGCCACCACCCCTTGGGTCATCACTGCTCTTATATAATATGAGGAGAGATAGTCTCCTGAGCACTGGTGGCACTGTATGTCTCAGCTGATGGTCTACATTCTAGAAAGATCCTCAGTGAGGCTCCACCTCTGAGCCTGCCTCCCCAGCAGCAGCGTGTGGGTCTGCCCTTACCAGAATGCCAGCACACACTGATATTCCTCTGGAAACATGCTTTGGGCTTGACAAGGAAGCGCCAGTCTGCTTGAGTTGGTGTCTAAGCAAGAATGCAGCAGTCTAGTGAAGTGTGGGCATCGAGGAGCACCGGAAGCTGGAGTCTAGATGTCAGGGAGCCTGAGGGAGGGGTATGAGGCAGGAACTCTTGCTAAGTGGAGTGGAGCGTCCACAGGACTCTAGGACCAAACGGGCCTGATTCCCTTGGGACACCAGGCTCTCTATTCTGAAAAGGAAAAGAAGTATACATGAAGAAAAGAATGTGAGAGGAAACCAGAGGGCTGAGGATTTGGTGGATGCTGGGCACCTAGATAACATTTCATTTCCACAGCTTTGGAATAGTATGGTGACATTTGTTTTATAGATGAGGCAACTATGATTCAGAGGGGTCAAATGACATGCTCAAGACAATGCATCTAGGACATGGCAAGGCCAAGACTCAAATTCCAAATCATTTGGTCTTTCTATGCATTTTTTCTAGCAATAGAGGTCTCAGGAATCTAAACAAGAGAATCCAAGAGACGGTTTAGCCCAGGCTACCTCTTGTGTACTTAGCAGGTTATTCTCCTTTCCCATTTCTATCTAACCTCTTCCTATCTTGCAGCCAAGATATTCCAGAGCCCAGACAACACCCACGTGTTCCTCCAACTCTGAGACAGAAATTGGAGCCATCTTGAGATTCAGTAGCCACCAGGCTAGGCATCACAGCTTCTACCCTCCTGTCCCTACCAAGGACAGGATTTGGGCAGATCAGAAGTTAGGGAGCAAGGCAGCAGGAGTACCAGGATACAGAAGGCCCTCCTAGGGCCACAGAGATGAGATGGGCTCTTGGAGTGAACTCTGGCTGCTAGATCTTTTCAACAAAAACCTCTCTGTCTCTGTCTCTGTCTCTGTCTCTGTCTCTGTCTCTGTCTCTCTCTCTCTCTCTCTCTCTCTCTCCTTCTCTCTCTCCCTTCCCCCTCCCTCCCTCCCCCCTTCTCCATTGCCCTGGCTGACCTAGAATTTACTATACAGCACAGACTGCATGCTGGCCACAGACTCACAGAGATACATGACCCTGGAGCTGGAGTAACAGTGGTTGTAAGGCTCTGTGTGAATAATTGGAACTGAACGCACATCCTCTGCAAGGGCAGTAAGTGCTCTTTACCACTGAGCCATCTCTCCAGTCCCTGGGTAGAAAATGCTTTGGACCACTGAGCAATCTCTCCAGGCCAGAACATTCTTAAACACAATATTAGTTCCTCCAACTGTTGGTGGAAGGGCTAAGATTCCTCCATGTGGAGGAGACTCCAGGAAAGGCTTGAAGCCCTGCCCTTATAGCCTGGCAACACTGCCCATTTTCCACGAAGTCACAAGTCATGATTCTTTTCTGGGCCTCTGTTTCCTTGTTAGGATTTTATTTTCAATCTCTAAGGCTACAAAGCTTGTAGCTAACTCAGTACCAGGACCTGTACTAGGCCCAAGAATGGGAAGCACAGTAGGAAAGACACAAAGAATCCTGCACCTAGTGGAGCAGATGATATAGTGACAGGTTCCTCAGGATTAGGTGTGTTAATATTGTCTCCATCTTACAGGTGAAATTGAGACCCAGGAGTCTTCCCTAGATCACTGTGGTAGTTTCATTCAGAATGATTCCACAGAATGTGTATTCCCAGTTTGTGGAGCTGTTTGGGAAGGGTTAGGAGGTGTGGCTTTGTTGGAGGTGTGTCACTGGGGCAGGCTTGAAGGTTTCAAAAGCCCATGCTGTTCCCAGTTAGATCTCTGTGTCTCTGTCTCTCTGTCTCTCTGTCTCTCTCCCTTCCTCCACACCCCAAGTTCTGCCTCATGGATGTTATCACACCTTGTAAGCTCTCAGCTACTTCTCCAGTGCCTGCCTGCCTGCCTGCCTGCTGCCATGCTCCCTTCCATGGTGGTCATGAACTCTCTAAAACTGTAAACAAGCCCCCAATAAACTCTCTCCTCCACAAATTGCCTTGATCATAGTATTTCTTCTCAGCAACAGAAAAGTAACAAAGTCACACAGCCAGTCAATAGCAAAGTGGACAGTCTACCATGGCATTCATCCAGATGGTAACTAATTACAACTGATTGTGATTGTGTAACTGATTGTAACAAGTTTATGACTAAGAAATGATCATGTAGTGTGGACATTCAGGGAAGGGAAGGCTCCCTGTAGGAGGTGACTTCTGACCTGCACCTAAAAACAGAGAGGCAACTTGGACAAGCAAACATTAGGGAGGGAGAGACAGGAAAATGTGTTAACCCCTTTCCACTGCCCCCTGAGCAGCAGCACCCAGGCCTGCAGTGTCGCCGAGGGCTCTAGGGTTCCAGGATGAGCGGCAGAGTAGGAAGACAGAGACACATGTCCAGCCAAGCTCTGACTAGACTTTGAGGAGGGTGAGGAGAATCCAGGGACAGATGCCAACAGACCAGGGAGGATGGTGCAAGGTTACTGCACACAGCGGGAGGGGAGAGCATCCCACTCTGCGCTATCAGCACCCCATCCTGACCCACATCGCAGAGCACAGCAGGGCTGTAAACCACTATGTAGGGAGGACATTTATTGACATGGAAAAATTCCCCATATATTTCAGGTGAGATGGCAGGTCGCAGTATAATACCTATGGTGCGATGCCATTCTCATAGGAGAAAAATATCTTCATATAAATCTGGAAAGATATACACCCAAGATTTTAGCCACGGCTATCTCCAGGTGGGTTTTTATCCTCTTTACACTTACCTGGATTTTCTAATTCTTCCACAAAACAAACAAACAAACAAACAACAACAACAACAAAAACCCAGACATTATTGGTGCTGATTCACAGGCTATAAAAACAAAAAACAAAACAAAACAAAAAACCAAGGCAAATACATCTAGAATTTGAGCAGGTGTGGTGGATAGGAATCTGACTGCAGATGGTAGAGGGGAGGGAGGAAGGGTGGTGTAGCAAGATGGGAGTAGGAAGCAGGGTGGGGGAGGGTAAGGGTGGAGAGAAGGGAGGGGAGGATTCAGCCATGGTGAGGATGGGGAGGCAGGAGGACTTCATAGGGATGAGGAAGACAGTGGTCTTCCTAGAGGTCCTCCCTAAGAGGACCGAGGGCTTAGATGCTAGTTTATAAGTTCTGTCCCTTGATCTTCTGCTCCCCCATCTCCTCATAGTGTGGGGTACAGTCTAGAAGCCCACAGCTGAATGAAAAGATGCGTAAGAAGGTACGGAGAAGCATCATGAGGTGCCAGGGAAGTGGATACTTAGAAGCTAGGCTTGGAGTATATGCGAAGCAGGCATAGAAGTAAACCTGGGCAGCATCCCAAGAAGAACTGCCAGGTGAGTCTTCAGAGTGAGGCAGGTAGCAGATAGGCTGACATGCCCCAAGATGCCTGTGGACCAGTGGTTAATCCAGATCCCTGTGATTGGCAGCTTAGGACCTAAGCTGTGGCTGGAGGATGGGGGTGGGGGTAGGAGGGACTCAGCCAGGCAGGGCAGGAAGCACCCTTCTTCCTGAGTGCTGGGACGTAACACAGGTGAGGCCAGTCAGTGTCACAGTGGTGATGGCCTATGTCACATAGGTGTCTGGCATTCTCTTCATACCATCATTCAGCATACTCTCTGTCAGCAGCAAAATACTGAAGACAGCCAGGGCTCTCTTCCACTCAGTAACAAGCTGCCTTAAAGAGTGAGGACCCTTCTGTCCCTAGAGTTATTTAAACAGAAACTGGACCCCTCAAAGGGCATGTCAGAAAGAGTGATCGCTGAAGTCCCCCCATCACAGAGTTCCTCAGACTCCATGACAGCAGGCCTGGAGAAAGGAATCTCAGGCCTAAGGCAGAAATCATTGCCAACCAACATTTCCCTGTGCCTGCAGCACTCCTCACAGACCTGTGCCTAAGGGGAAGTGGGTCTGTCAATGCCTTCCAGCAAAGATGACCTAAAAGAGGAGTCTAGCCCTATGTCTATCTGCAAGGTAGAAATGAGATAGGGCAAGGCTGAGTGGATGTCATGCTCTCTGAGAGGATGCAAGGGTTTCTGGGCGGAAGTGAGGGTCTCAGAGGAAGTTAGGGTCTCTGGGAGGATGCAAGGGTCTCTGGGAGGAAGTGAGGGTTTCTGGAAGGATGCAAGGATCTCTGAGAGGAAGTGAGGGTTTTCGAGAGGAAGTGGAGGTCTCTGAGAGTCTCTGAGAGGAAGTGGGGGTTTCTGGGAGGAAGTAGGAATTCCTGGAGAGAGGCAATGAGCTGAGGGGAAAGTGAGCGAGCTTGGGAGGAAGATACAGGTCTCTAGTCAGAAGTGAGGCTCTCAGGGAGCTTTGGGATACACCACTGGGCAGAGGCATGTAGGAGAAAGTACCTGTGGGAAGAGAAGCAGAAGTGATTCTGCTCCAGGTATTCAGGAGTTCACGAGGTCACAGGAACCTTTAATCTCATTGGTCTGTTGGTGAAGGTGAGACAGTGAGGCCCTTCACAGGTCCTGA